>JACJUM010002878.1:12303822-12341119 GCA_020976665.1 Heortia vitessoides | reverse complement strand
GCGCTAGGTATATATAGAAGTTGTCAAAAACAGAATTATTCAATGAAACATTATTAGCATTAGTGTAGTTTTGTATGAATCGGTTTGGAATAACTATTTTAAAAGTGACACAAATTGGTTGTACAAAATAGATTAAAGGAAAAGGCAGCTTCTGGACGCAGCTCTTGATGATTGCTTTATGTCACTGAATAATGGACAGCCTACAACTAGCTAATGTAAAACTTACAAACGCCCGATGTAATGTTTGCTTTATCTGATATTTGCATACATCTTACATGTATGGTGCCTAATCAAAATTTTAGACGTGAATTTTACTAATAAAAGTATTTGATGATTTTTAGAACAATGAAAATTTTCGTAATAAAGGAACTTTAAAAAGGCCATCTTATTTGGTCATCTTATCATGACCATTTAGATATATCCTTTTCACATTTAGATAGCATAAGATAAAATTTTCATTTATTAGACTAAGCATGTGTACTACACCTATTGGTAAATTAAATCTAGGAACTACCACTGTCCTGACTTATCAAGAACAGTGGCTAAACATAGATTAGCCTCTAGCAAATTTCAAGAAGGCTAAATTTAGCACCTGAAAAATATTTTAAATTGGTTTTGAAAATACCATGTCCGCTTACTTATAACACGCTTGTCAAGCTATGCTGTATCTTGGGATAAGCTTGAGAAGGTTTTACTCTGGTCTTTAACTCCGGTTTCAATAAATAATCGTTAACAAGATTTTGTGTGTTGTAATGAATTATATCAGTATGTTTTTACCCTGCAAAAATTTTAAGCAGAGTGATACTACGATGTATGCACATGCACAAAGCGGTAATCAAAGGCAAATTCCCTCCTATTTGGCAAGGCTTTTGCTCAGGTGTGGATTTCCGTGGCTGATATGATGATAATGAACGGTTAGGGAATAACATAGTCTTCTTCCCGGTAAAACAACAAATCTTCAGAAATTAAATTTAAAGTAAAGACCTTGCAAACAAAGTCGCGGATGGAAAGTTAGCCATTTACATTTGTAACGCAAGTTTAATTTGATGTTTAGTAGAAATTACCATATATTCGTAATGTCATAATTACTTTTTAGTCAACCACTTATTGACTCGGTAGCTTACACCGAATATACATGACGCACATACATTTCTGCCACCAAGTAACATTTTTGCATTAAATGTTCCGGTTTGAAACAGAGTGAAATTACTAGGAAATTTCACAAATCCACTTAGTTTGGCGACGCGACAGACCTTACGATGTTGAGTCTGGCTCGATAGCACATTCAGTAGTGTATCTATTTTAGGTGGAAGATACATTTATAGGATGAACATTTGTATTTATTTTATGTCTGAGTACTATATACATAAGTATTTAAATATTATATTTGTAATTTATCAGGATGATCTGTTGAAATCAATAAAATGTTTTGAACTACTTATCTCTGAATCAATTCAAAGTATGAGCTGTTGTAAGAATTTATTTACTTACAACTGACTTTGACCGTAGCCATCGATACAACTTCATGAGCTGGTTTACATACATATACTAGGATGACATACCAAAAAATACGACAGTCTTGATTTATTTGTTGCATAGCAGTAGCAAGCTTTGAATTCATAATAGATTGATTGCGTATTAGAAAAATATTACCAAAATGATTAATTTCGCATTAATTATCAACATTAATCAAGTATTATCTGATATAATAAGAAGCCCGAAAATCTTAAACGAGACGTGAACGAGCCTTGAAACAACTCGTTTACTCAATTTCCTTTTTTTTTCAAAAATTTAAAACATTTTAAAGGAATTAGTACTGAAATTGCCTGGAAGTGAAATTTTTGTTAAGTTTTGTTAATTTGTTAATAGTAAATAATTATTGTACTTAGGATATTTTTTGTACAATATTCGATTGTGACATATTTATTTTTTTATGGCCATAACGTTACAACAAACATAGCTCGATATGTCCCTGCTTTCATATTTTTATTACCTTAATAATAAACGTACTTCAATCACACTACAAAGTTTTATAACGTTGTAATTGTTTTCTATAATAAAAATATCTATTTATAAAAATTCGAATACGTATATTAGAAATCCATTTAAAAAAAAATATATAAAAATACATTTTTTATTGTACTTGATTTACTACTTCTGTTTAATATTTGAAGCTTGTAAAATATCTCAACGCTATTTTATACTAGTGTTTTTACTACCAACTATCCTGGAACCTAGTTGGAAAAGCGTCACATCTACTTTCATGTAAGAATGCGGTTATGTAAGTATATAGTGCAAGCTCTTTTGAAGTACATAAAATGAAGGCCCGAGAGATCGTATATACTATATTTTATTACTGTACTAAAACTTCTGAGAGGTTTCTGACCTGGGGTGCTTATTTATGCACAACATTTGTTTGTGGTATTTCTAAGGACTTGTATATATAGTTTCATTATTAATTCCAGTGTCGGTGTAGAGGTACATGTTTATCAATACAATACAGGAAATCTTGCGTGTATAAGTACTTGACCTTTACATATATAACGTGGTTTAAAGATCGGACATTATTTGGGTTTAGTCGTTTTTTGGATAATTACATATTATTTATTTCTTCAAATTCTTTCTTCAAAAGTATAACATATACTGAACATATACCAAACTACAGAAAATGTAATATTATTACATAAAATTTAAATTAAGCTGAAATATTCTTGTTAACAGATATCAGTAATATCAATTTTATTTTCATCTGATATTATGAAGAATCCGTATCTACAGACGCTTTTGTTAGTGTGTGAAATTTTCATTATTGCATTTCGCAGCAAGCTCATGGAACTATTATACAATATCGACATTCAATCAATTATTAAGCATCTTGCAAATTCTTGGACAGTCTCGAACACTACGAAAGCTGAATTTAATATCCGTAGTGGCAAGACCTCCCGTATTACTGACGTCAACGAATCTAAAGAATTCCATTACAATAGAGCGCTCAGAGCGATTTTATCAATATTGAATACGGTCAAAGAATACTAATCACCCTTCTCAAATTACTCTAGATAGCATAAATAGCGCCCAGCATTATCAGCGGGTATTTTTTCGCGATAAGGATTAACCCTTTACTGTTTGTCCCTAATGGGTCTGACCGCTTACAGTATTTTTTTTTCGCTTTCAGTAATAAATTTAAACGTAGGCGACACCTCGTGGGGACGGCCTTTCCCTTTATATATCCCTTAACTGTTTTAAAAAGTTGTGTTGGCTTATTACTTACTATAAAATGTGGAATGAAAATGCCATCGGAAGAATTTATTGACAGAGAGTAAAAATCGGATATTAAGATTCAATTAGCTTAAAAAAATTAAGTGCCTTGTTTAAAAATAAACTAACATTTAGCATACACGCTTGTTACATAAAAAAAATAAGTTTATTAAGAAAGGAACTGACATTTTATGTATACTATATTTTTAACTCACAGCAAGATTACATGGTTGAAGTATCGAGAAAATGAAGTATATATTTAAAAAGTTCAATTAAATTACAAGTGTCTTCTAGGTACAACGTATATTTTTAAAACGATTAAAATCACATTACTGAGTGTAGGCGTTTAATTTATTTTCTTAATGAAATATAAACTTGAAACAAAATCTCTAAAAATAATAGCTTCGTAGCTAGCTTTAAAAGTTAATCTTTCTTTCGTTTTTTGAGGTAATCTGTAGATTATCCCAGCTCATTAATTTGGAAACAACATTTTTATTTTTAACTATTTCTCATTAGATAGATACTGGCTTACTTATATCGGTTGAAAAATAGAATGTGAATGTTAGTGAGGATGGGTGGAATATATTGTTTTTATTTTGTTACTTCTCTAGTTTTTACTTAATGGATTATGATTAAACTTAACACTTTTTTATAATTGTTTAAATGTTTTATTACTCGCAGTATTCACATGTAGGATATTACTTACAAAGTCTCTAGTAATCAATTTACAGGTAGTAAATGTGCAGAGTGTATAGCCCACCAGACAAAAAATGCGTGTTTGTAAATAGTTTGATAATAGAATTGCCGAAAGTAAATGCGCATATCGGGTTTCTTTAATTTTTTCAAAAAATCTTGTGTTGTCTGATGATAAAGAATGAAAAGCATATGGAAAAGTAAGGGAATTGATGATTTGATGTATATTATAAATATTTGTCTTACTTCTTTCTCTTTTTATTTTATTTAGGTATTTTTGTATAAAATGCTATTCATTCTTTAGTATAAGAAATTTTGGGAACCTGTATTACACAGTTTTCTCAATGTATATAAATTGCTAAATGCTTATTTATTATTTGTGGTACGCAGTAAATGTTTATATATATATATTAGATATGAAATAGGACATGTATTTCAATATGATATCGATTGTTATACCCATATGGTTCCGTTAGTGACTACCATTGCAATCATTCTGGCTAGCACAAGAACGATTGTATTATAATAAGACTGAGATTGTAACTGACAGTGATGTTCAACAGATTTGTAAGGCCTTATTAGCTTTGTAATTTTGAATCAATCTACAGCCCTATATAATTCATAGCTCCGGTAGCCAGACGATGCCATTAGTTCAGACTATTCAATATTCAACAAATTTCTCGATCTAGATTAATCTCTGTACACATTCGTATCATTATTTCAAAAAATATAAAAACAAGATGTATTTTACAATTTATAGTTGCGCTAACATATTTATTATGTGTAATAAATTTATCGGGCTTAAGATACGGTTAAAGGACGCCATCTTTGAAACAGTCGCAGTAATAATAGCGAAACGTTAAACAATAAAATTTTAAAACTGTTAACACAACAATCATATTCCGCGTCGTAAATAATTTAATATATTTAGTAATTAACTGGTAGAAAATAACACTATTATTAGAAGAACATAAAAAATAAAAGAATATTGTTTTACTTATTGGAAAAAAGGCCGTCTTAAAATAGGGTTTGAAAATATTTAAAATATTTTTGACAATTGTCTATAATCTATTTTATAAATATAAATATAATAATATTAATATATACTTTATTGTACGCCATATAAAAACAACAAAAGAACATCACAAAACATGGAATAGTAGGTACAACAAGGCGGCCTTATCGCTTAATGCAATTTCTTACAGACAACCTTTGAATAGAAATAATGTTGAATCTGGTGAAAGACACATACATTCAAATACGTAATACATAAAGTTAAGAATGATAATCATGTTTTTGTATATTTTTATTGTTTGCTTTAATTATATATACATAAAGGTTTTATACATTCGCGGTATCTTATGGTTAAAGCATGGTATTAGTTTGATTTTTGCTTCTATGAAGAGAACTTTAACTCGTTGAGATATGGCTGAAAAAAATATCCGAACTGATCAGAAACTGAAATAATGGGAGTAGGTAGAATCTATGGTATGTATATTTCTTTGATTTATACGTTTTTTGGAAATACTATATATATCGATCGATCTATTAGGTAAGTTATTCTTACATTTCGTTTGGCTCTCTGTTTTTAAGTACTCATAGTATCGTGGCGTGAATACATTTCGTTGAATAGAATCGTATAGCAAGTAGCAGTAAGAAACTGCAATCAATTGCGTCAATCTATACAGGGAGGTCTTTTTATATTAATTTAGAAGAAATTTGATGTATATTCGATTAGTTACTTATCCACCATAAATTGTTAATATAATTACTCCCGCTGTTATTATAATTAGGCATTTTAATTTTTCACAGCCCCTCCTGTAAGGAACTTTATGGAACTTCATAAGATTGTATAGATCTTATACAATCTTAACTATAAAACCTCTATAAAATGTAACTGTTCTTTTTTATTTCATGTATGATAGCAAACTTAACAGAAGAAACCCTTGCTCTTTCTTTGTTAAAAAATATACATTTGGCTGTAAAGATAGAACAGTATAACTTTACAGCTAATTGTATTTTTTTCCATTTGTTAATGTATTCCGGCGTTTATTCTAGTATTTTTTTTATATAAGTGTGGAAGATTTTTACCTTTATATAAATATATTTATTAAAAATCTGATTACGCTGCCCCTGTTAATAGCCCAGTCAGAGTGCAGCAGTAAGAAAGTTTTTATCTATATATATTGAACACTAAATGAGTTCTTGTACCTCACTGACTTAATTCTGCTAAAGTAAAAGTATTCAATGATAGTTTTCATTTCAAAATTTAATTAAAAACGCTGTAAAGTATTCCTTGTAAGTTCCTTTAAACTAAATGTTTAGGGATCGGAATTATTACGATGTTTGGTGTTTTCCCTGTCTCTACCCGGATTGGTACTTATGTTAGAAACAGCGTGGCATTAAAAATCGAATACAAAAAAGAAAGGCTAAAGACACAATGATATTTATTGTCCCATATTTTAATGCCTATAACCAATCAAATAAATACACCTACCGCAGGTGAAAGTATTAAGTCCTAGAGAGTGCCAAACAATCATTGCGAGTATCAAAATAGCGACGGCCATTGACAACATCAACAATTATAAAAAACCTCCGCAAAATTTCTACTCACAAGATCAAAGAGAACTCGCCATTACAATCTTAAAGTTAAGGTAGGTATTCGATTACACAGAAGGAAACAGAAATAAACGCAACTTGTGCAATGTTCCTGGCTGGCGAACACAGTGATAGTCAAGTATGTGGACACAGGCGCGAGCACTCATTTGTCCGGTCATTGACATCGAGTCGAATATAACTTTTTTGATACATAACTTATATAATATCACATCGTAGTAACTAACAAAGAAAACGTGCTGATTTTTGGTTTAGTGATCCACAGGTGACATTCATTCGAGATAATATAAAAAATCTATTATACAATGGTACAAGCTAACCCAACTGATTTTGTCCTGTCTTTACTAAATACCTATGTTTATTATGAAAACAAACATAGTCAGAATTCTATATATCTTACTATTATCTATCTCTCAATTTGAATCAAACTATAGACAGGAACTAAAAAATTGATTAAAATCGGTTTAGTAGTCCTGTGACATAAAATGTTTGTTTATAAAGATATTTTTACCTCTGCACAAGCCTTAAAGACAAAACCAAAGAAGTGCTATCAGTTATATATTCAGTGACTGGGATTCATTTCTCCAGGATTATTCAAGCAACTTTATTTTTATGAAATTCTTTCTCATTTCTGTTTATAGACAAAAAATATGTGATTTAAGACAGACGGACAAAACTAAACACCAACCAGTAAAAGTGCTATTAATACAATTGGAGTATATGACGGACCCGTAGGCGCAGATGATACTCCAACATGTGCTCTAAAGGTCGATTGATTCGAGGTTCGACCCCCACCCTAGACAAACATTTATATAATCAATATTTGTGTTTGTTCTGTGTCAAATTTCTCAGTTGTCTGATGTCCGTAACACAAGTTTTTTAAGCGACTTATCACGGAGTCAGGTCTATGTATGAGATATGTGAATTTATTTTTATTTTATGTGAAGTAGAAACAAAGCAAATTTATGAAATGTTGTGGAAAACATTACACTCTCTATTTTTATTACTTCTTTGTTATTACTCGTTATTAAACAATTGTAATCCTGTTTATGATTAGTATAGATCAGACTCATTTCATGTTATGACACCACATTCATATAAGATCTAATATCCTCATTGTCACAAAGAGACAGAATACTTCGACATTAGATATCCTATTGTTGGGAAGTGCTTAGGTAAGATTTATAAGAATATCCTATTTAATACAACTGTTATACTGGTGTATATGTTGGATTGGGGCTTTTGTTATGTAATTCTTATAAATTTATAAGCGGGTTAGTACAAACAATATAAATATCATTTTGAGCAAAATAAACACTGTCTGCCTATTTATATTTTGTGTTTTAACCGGTTAACCGATTTTAACTGTATTCAGCTTTATATTCGGTTAATAGTCCTAAATAATACGATATAAGGCATAGAAACGCAAAGTGAGCCGCAGTAAAAGAAATTAGGATAATGCTTTTTAAAGACGTAGGACTATATTTTATTTCATCTATAATTCGTCATCATTATTCTCATTAGTATTCTATCAGTCATTGGATGTCCACTACTGGACTCCGCGGAGGCCTCCCCAAGAAATGAGATTTTTGCCCGTAATAACCGTGCTTGGTAAGCGTGTAACAATTGCTTAGAGCAGTTTCGCTACGAGAATGCTGTTGCCCGCCTTGTTGATTTTTAGATAAATGCAAAAGTAACTCTGTCTGTCTGTCTGTAACGCTTTCCCGCTTAAATCTCTAAGCCGATTTTGATGAAATTTGACAATCTTTAGACCCTGCTAAAGGACATAAGCTATTTTTTAATTAAAAGAAGGGTTGTGAGGGATCAATAGGGGGGATGAAAAGTTGTATGAAAGTTTCGATATTTTTGGAGCTTCTTACTTGAAACTTATTTTTCAGGCCATTGATTCGATATAAATAAATAAGACATTCAAAGTTTATATAAGTTAAGGTCAAGAGGTATGGTACCTAAAAAAACTGTTCCACGCTGACAAAGTCGCGGGCACAGCTAGTTATAAATAATAACACTAATGACAAAAGTATTATATTGCAAAATTTCATTAATATTTATACTCTTTCTGGATCAAGGGAGGAACCTATATTGTTTTAATCTTGTAATCCTCCTACCTACTCTTTTATAAGTAGTTAGTCTAGTCTCTAAAGGTTAATATTTTGTCAAAATTATATTAATATCTATTATAGTTTTATACATGTATAGTAAGATATTAGCAATAATACTGCATGTTATTAAATTTCTTTAATAGTCCCATAGGTTTAAGGTGACTGTGTGTGTTTAATTTTAAGACTTACCGGCAAGCTACTTAAGAAGGCTGAAGTGATTGACTGTTAGGGGACTTGTATGATGTTAGGTTATCAGGAGCATCTGCATAAAATACATGGATTTAATTACTTTTTTCTTGCAAATCTAAACGATGATTCAAAATTTGTACAAATGTGCCTACTTGAATAGAGATACTTGGAGTTTGCGGATCACTAGCTAAATGCTTTAAAATATTACTGCTTATCGTGAATGTAATAATTATTACTGCAAATCTATAAAATTATAATCATATAATTATAGTGTAATTAATAGACTGCAAAAATTACTAAAACTCTTAACCTCATTACACAAATAAAAATAAAAGAAAAACCACAATAGATTGCACTGATAGGCTAAAACGACTTAGACATACAAATGTAATAATGTTGACTACTAACTGCCTTTGTACGTCTGTAAATATTTGGATGTATGTGTGCGCTGTTGACCTGACTACGTGTATTGAAAATAGCATTGAGGCAAGTTATAACAAATTATTTTCAGGGTAACTGTAAATATATGTATGTAAATTGGAGAGTCAATAAAAAAAAATACGAAACCACTCACACTGCTTAAAAATACCCTTTCAGATATCGTATTCTCTAACTCAGTATCTAAAACCATACCAAGCACTTGATCCTTGAAATACATATGTATTGTAGTCTACCCTCGAGCAAATAAATAACCCGAATGAAAATATTTTGGTATACCTCAATTTATATTAAAAATCCTGCTATGACTGCTACAAGAGCTGCATCCAAATTATATAATTTCCAATAGCATAATATGAAACATGATATTGCATATTGAACTAATGCTTCCGAACGCTGATAATAAACGCCGAAGTACTCGCCAGTGTAATTTAAACGCTAGAACGCGGAAACGGGACAGGAAATGTGTAAATGGATGCGCTCGCGCCGCTCGGTTTAGTCTACTAAAGATGCAGCTGCAGTCTGAACTGTTATATTCGGCAGAGCTGATGGCGTCACTAACAAAATGCAGTTCTATATTTAAGAGTGTTACATAATCCTTTCATCTTTGAGCGTATTTTTTTTTGTTAAAATCGGAAGAAATACTTAATTAAAAATTTCAGAAGTAGTTTAATATCAGTGTGAAATTCACTGTGAAACAAATATATGAAACACGAGAGATTAATTGCAACTAGACTTGTTTCTTGTGCTTATATATTTTACTACAACTTACGCAGTCATGGGCAAATAAAATTATTAAAAATAAATTTTAAATATTTTAAAGCCAACCTCGGCAGAATTTACTGGTGAATTTACCTTAGTTACCAGTTTTCTCAATATCAACTTGTTTTTCCATACTTTCCTATTGCTAATATATTTTTTCATCTAAGCGTTTACTACTTAACTTTTTACATCTTTTGCATTTTCACCATTCTCAAAATTGTCAAAATAGTATGTCAAACATAACACTTAAAACAATATTGTATTAAAGCCGTTAAAAAGTAGTTCTATTATAATTAACGCATTGCCAACTTCTTAGACCAGGATGGAAAATCATTTTATCGCAAACTTCGCTATCCGTTTTCTGTTTTTTATCTCATCTGTTTACAAGACCTTCGTTATTACTATAGTAAACTATTCATTTATATACCATCAAATCTGACTATATGTCTGATTCTGACTAGTAAGGGTAAATATGTACGAATACGCTCAGAAAAGACGTCTTAAAATATTTAATATTTTCTAAATACATAAGAATTGTTGGGTAAAACGTTTTCTGAGAATACAAGAGAGCCGCGAAACGTCAATCATGATCTGCATATTTATCGAGATATCGAAATATCATGTAAAGCTAATAAATATTTCATGAGTTATCATAAAGCTGGAAATGATTGATAAATCAGGTAGATATCTGTAAGCACATGAACGTTTAGCTATATTTATAATAAATTGTTGTCAATTGAAGATATGCTGGTTAAGTGTAGATTAAACAATCTGCATCGCATCCAGAAAAAGGAAAAAGTTGGATAATTCCATTTTCATATCCACTTTGAGCATTTTTAGAAAGAAAATTTGTGGTTGACGCTGTCCTACCAATTCGCAGAATCCAAGTTTACACATAACAGTAAACAAAATTTAAAGTTTTTGTAGCCATGGTGTACTTCTTGATGTCGTAGTGATTTTCTTGATGAAAACCTAATTTTTAGCTATTTTTACTGCAAAACAACAATGCTTGCATAACAATGTCCCCATTGAGTGAGAGAGGCGGTGAAATTATTTATTATTATTTTGAATTATTAATTATGTGAGTATTTTTATTCTTAGATCATTAGGTTGTAACACGATGTTAGGTCATAAGGTAGTCCTTGTAATAATACGAATACCATAAGTAACGATATCCCCTACTATCACACAAATCGCATGTCAAGCTATGTCACTAAGTAGTCACGGAATAGTCCACCACGAGCGACTTTACTTTTACTTCAGTATCAAATAATGTGTTTATAATTATACTGAGATCATAAAACCATTATTCTACGCTTTTTTACTTATACTCGTTCTACAGAACAATTGCCGTAAAGTATAATATAAATACGGGATATATAGTTTAAAAGCTGATCAAAAGTGGTTTTATGATCCCAGTATATACACATTTTATTGGACCCACGAGTATTAGTAAATATTCACTCATAGTGGACTATTCCGCAACTACTTACCTTCACGTTTATACTATATAACTACGATTGTACTCATATTTAACGAATAGAAGCATTTTTAAGCTATATTTTGAAGAATCTTTTACAATTTAACAACACTAGTTTTACATAAAAATATTACGAGATTGAAAGATTTAGTCTTATTGATATCATGACCATATGGATTTCGCTGAATTTAATAGCTTAAGGGAAACAAACATCTTTGTAGGTATTAATTTTTAACCAATACTGTTTATTGTAACAAAATACCGTTGTTCTATAACTAAGATTATATTAAATTAGACTTTGTAATACCACCCTCTATTCTGCCACTTGAATTGAATTTTCTTGTTTAAAATTAGATATTCATGCAAAACGCAACAAAGTTACTGTAATATTTAAAAATATGTAGGTAGTTATTTAATTTATTTGAAATTTGCATGATTTTTGGTAATAATATCACTTAGACTATGCAGAATATAGTTGAATAAAGTGATTGAGGTATCAATGATGAGGTATCGCTCGATGAGAGGTATTGGTCTCCAAAGGGTTGCCTCATATATCAGTTCAGTGCGACCAGTATCCAACAGGTCCTCTTCACTGATTGGTCACAGTGAATTTCTGACGATATTGACACATACTTGTCGTGTATATGGATGCTACTCGAGAACTTTTCCAAAAATTTTCAGTTCTTCTAGCTGTGAACCCCTCTCACTACTGCTCCAACGAACCTCTAGCGTACCATGTATCACTGGCTTTCGTTGAGTCTTTCACTTTAGTTCTTATATGCATCTCTTTCTATCTATTCCGGTCATGCAAGACGAACCTAATGGCCAAAGGCCAAAGGCCAAGGTTAATGACATTTAATTTGAACGGCCGACCATAGATCTTTTTTCAGCACAGTTTAAACAGTTATATCACACTTTCATGTTTCATTTCGATCACAAGCATACACTGAGTCCCAAAATAATTAATACCGCACCTGTTCCCATCGAAA
This sequence comes from Heortia vitessoides, assembly GCA_020976665.1. Lineage (NCBI taxonomy): Eukaryota > Metazoa > Arthropoda > Insecta > Lepidoptera > Crambidae > Heortia > Heortia vitessoides. The sequence goes on along the minus strand of JACJUM010002878.1, from coordinate 12,328,574 downwards.
TACTAATAGCACTCTTAAGCAGCGTAAATAAATTGGAGATGTCATCTATCTCTGTCAATTTCGCGCTGCAGTGTGATTGGCTTTGAACCTCTGTCCCATTAACGAAGCGATGTTGTTGCGGTAGTTAAACTTGACTCTTAGATCAGCATGAAACTCGCAATGACCCTTAGGATATCAAACTTAGAGGAAATTATGCCATCACCGGCTTTCATGCCTGTCAGTTGTCTTTCGACTGATATCGTTCTCTTCCTGTTTGGATAGCGGCCATCACACTCAGTTGCACAAAGCATTACTATATATGTTTCGTCGTAGAAATGCTATAGCAACTGATGATATTGACATTAGCATAACGTTTAAAAAGGTTTAGAATTTATAGTCATACTCATAACCTGGTTCATTTTTCTTTTTTACCTAAAGATGATAAAAATCTTGTTTAGGATCGCTATGGCTACAGTATTTTTTACCTCAGTTAGTATATATTTATCTGCACTATTGTAATATATGTGAGTATTTCAAATAAATTAATTAGGTCCAACAAATAAAAACCCAATTGATAAGCTATCGTGATTATATTAAGATATTATTAAGTTTATTATTTTATGCAAAAAATCGTCAATGATATTTAAGATAATATTTTCTAGAAAAAAATATATTTGTGCCGCCTGAAAACTGCGTCGTGTTGACTTTTTCTACGAAATATTACCTTAAGATATTGTTATTATCTGAAGAATTTTTATCTTTTTGCTTCGCAGCGGTCCGTATTAATGCGTATTAAAGAAATGTCAAAGCTAATATGGGACAATAATCTAGCACAACAAGACTAATCCGGATAAGAACTGAGAAGACGAGACAGTTTAACTTGTTTCGAGAAAACGAAGCTTAAGCGTACATGTCGTAACGGTTATAGAAGTATTTGCATTCAAAGGGTAAAGTATAGAAATATTTGCTTTATATTTGTATTAATTTCATTTACACAAAACAGCATTGGTCAACTTATATGGAAATGAATTAATAATACCATAAAAAATAACTAAGTTCTTGGATATAATAAGCATATTTACTGGAGTACCAAGACCAAATCATTGAATCTCTTTTTAAAGTAAAATAATTTAAGTCTTCATGATTGTTGCTCTTTTATTTCTATTATTTTATTATATATTTTTACTTGTACATATATATTTTTGCCATTATAATATAGTCAACGAATACAGGGTTATGTTTTTTTTAAGGAAAGAAAAAGGCGAATACTCGATTTGCCACTAGTGTGTAGTCCGATCATGTGTGGACTCAAATGTTAGGTTCTTGTGCTCAATTATTAAGTAAAATTATAAGATATCATCATCATAGCAATCACAAAAAAAAATTGCCCATAATTGAGCTGCGTAGGTGTGATGGCAATGGCAGGGTATTGCTTGATGCCGGAAATGCGATTGAGCTACGATATTTCTATCAGTTGGTGTTTGTACTTCTTAAAACACTTAGTACAGAAGGAGGTACAAGTCTACACAAGTCTTACAAAGTCTAATCTACTCTACCTGAACCCTAAAAATATTGCAATATTGTAATGAATATAGGAACATTAGTATATTCAAAATGAAAATCTTCCAAGTTTCATGTTACACTGATAATTAAAAAAAAATTAAGTGTGTACTGAGTCACTATAACCGTCACATGCTAACTTTTAGTCAAGCAATCAATGATTCTGTCTCTTTATAGCCATCATCTATAAGCTATTAAGTAAGCACAATCCTGTATCAATCCTAGATCATAAATATATAATAGTTCCTTTTTAATTTTATTGCTCAAGACACTAGTTCTTGTAACATATTTTCTCTTCGCAAAAACCGTAAACAAGTATACAAAATGTTTAGCTTTCTAACGGACAATAAATCTGTTAAAGTGTAGAAAGTCTGTTGAGAATTCAAGAGGCTTAAAATACATAACAATAATGATCGCTGAGCTCTCTCTAAATCGAGAGATCTAGTATTGCCCGCCCATTTAATTAAGCAATACGTCATTATAGTCTGAGCCAGAGATTTATATGTTAGACGCAGGAGGCATCCATATGAGATTTCTGTTAACATGATAAACTCTGATCAAACATAACACCCAGATCATTTATAGTGCTTAGTTTTTAAAGTTCACCGTATGAGCATGGCTTATGAGAATCCTCAACCACCATTGATGGACAATAATTACAAAACCAAGCGAAGGTTTGCTGTTAGAACTAATGTTACAGTACACATATTTTTTAAAAAAACCTTTTTAAATCTACTCGATAAAACACAAATTTCATTTCATCGTAAACATATCATTAAAAAGTACCGACAAATTAGGTACTAAACATTTATGTCGTTACTTAAAACTAAATTAAATTAAATTCCCTAAAGCACTTGTAACAGATAAAATATGCTACCATCTAGCAATATGAAATGTTACAGATGGCTCGTCTTTAAATAATTTCATTTCAATCAGAACGTTTGCTTTCGCGATTTATGATTTTCCAAACAAGGCAACATCTTATTATTAAAAAATTGTAAAATTAGCATAGTCCGGAAAATGTATGGCCAATAAAATTTAATTAGAGACATTAACAATGATGAATCGTTCGCTGCTCGTGGCATTAGCGTAATTATATTGTGATTTCAGAATAATCGCTTGATGAATGGGCTTATGGCAACTTCTACTTCTGTCCAATTGCTGTAATATTAATTCCAAGTCGAGACTAATAGCTTTGTTGCGTCGTTATAAAGTAATTTTTAGCTCTATTTCTCTTTATGGTTACATAAAGAATATGAAAGTAGTTTTAACTAGATTTTACTATTATATCTGTATTTGTTAGCATCTAATATACCTAGTAATACAAAAAAAATATCAGACCGCGCTTTTATTGAAGAGCATTCGATAGCAAAAATAATCTATTACCTCATACAAAATTCAGATTTCTTCTATTCCTACCAATATGCCCTAAGAGTTTATTTATGAAACAGTGCAGTTCAAATGCCCAGGGCGGGGATGGGCGGTCCCCTGTTGCGAAAGCTGCGCGCTGCGACACGCTTGCGCAGCGTGGCAATTATGGGCAAAACACCTTTTTTTTTAGATGCCTATGTTCAGCAGTGTACTTGTAATAGCTGGTATCATGATGTAGTGACTCACAAATGTAAAATATATTGAATATTTTAACTTCTAAAATAATATTAATTAACACGTCTTTTTGCCTATAAGGCATTCCGTGTAATAAATTATTACCTTAAACAAAACATAATACATTTCATCAAACGCAAAAGTCCAGATACAAAGTGAAATTTTTACAGTATCAAAAGTTTTCATTCATTTATGCAAAGGTAAAAAGTTCTTGCACCCAAAAAAAAAATTTGTTTGAATACACGGCCAAGCGTTCATTTTTGCCGAGTTGTGTACGTAGCATCGTTAAAAATCGATTATTAAGTTGTAAAGAACCTTCACCAACGAGCGTTGTAAAAACTGTGGTGGTTTTCAGGAGATATTTTCTTCCGTCCAGGCGGAAACTTGCGGTCGCTCAGATGGCTTTGGTGGAAGTTGTTCTGCTAAGGTAATTTTAAACTTTATTATTTTTCTGTATCTGTAGTGATGCTTTTTCTTGAATATACGTTTTCGAACATAATCCACTATAGATCTCTTGGCAAGGATTTTATTTTTCACTACTTTTTTCTAGATGGAAGCTTTTATATTGACTCTGTTATTTGCACTAACTTGAGTGTGCCTTGAGAGAGAGGCTTTTTGGAAAATTGTATATTTACACAACAAATTGAACGGAACACAAAGAATTTTACTATTTTTAATTGTAATTTAACATATATACATATGTATGACTTTAACGTTGGGAGTCACAAAAATATCTTATAATAGTATTTAAGCGATGCTATATTTAATTCTATGGTGGTGCTATTTTAAGTTGATCTTTTTATTACTTAAAATTAATAAACGCAAAAATTTCTAAATAAGATGTACATTGTGTATGTAACTACATCAACGAATAGTTTAATATATATATTTTAAGCCATTGTATTAATTATAAACCATTTCTCATAATAAAATACTTCAATTAAGTCCAATGAATAACGGCGTAAACAATAATCAACAGGTAGTAGCAGCAGTTACTTTAAAAACCAAGATAATTTTAGACTCGTTCGTAATAATGCAAGAAAATCGTGGGAGATAATATTTAGTAGTCCTGAAATTAATCATGAAAAGTCCAAAAATTACGTTATAAAGTCACTCTAGTTAGCTAGTTGGAGTTGATGACATATTATTTTGAGTTAATGACTACTGCGCTCTTGTTTTTTAGAATTTCTTTGAGTTTAACTGCAACTGATTTGTTTTTCTTTGTTTATGGTTGCAAAAAATAAATTATTTAACTATACATATTTAAAAAGCGTGTCTTTTTATGGGTTAAAAAATAAATAATTAAGTACGGTGAATTATCTAATGCCTCATATATATCTATATGCAACCACATTCGACTATATTTCATTGTGTATATAAAAAGGTCCGTTAAGGTACGTTCGAGACATGAGAAGAAAGCTTTAAGATTACCGAGGTGTCCTTTGATCTTCTTTATTAAAAAATTATCTTTTCTGCTCACAATTATTGTGTTATATGTGTCTGCTCAGAATCATTGTATTTGAATTCGTTTATAAAGGTAATTTTTTTTTTAATATTTTTGGTAAAGTAAATCAAGTACGTTTTCCTTGTAATGACAAAAAATTGGTTTTCTGATGAGCAAACGTTATCCCTGCAACAATTTACACAATTTTAATCTTATTAAGTAGTAATGCAAAGTACTTCAAATATAAATGGAAGTGTACGATTGATATGTCCATCGTACCATCCAATGTACATTCAAGCAAAAAATCTTGTATTGAGAAAAAAAGGGAATCTCAAAATGTATTTGATCTATCATAGATATCTTCTACCTAATAATATAAGGTTTTTGTAAACTATTCTTATGTAAAAACCCGCAAGATTACCGTACACCAATCGCTTTCTTACGAAACCAAACACTATCCTGCACGTGGTAAGGATATTTGAGCACGTTTTATATCAATTAGATAATTAAGTAATACCCAGTCAAACGTGACTGCCTGAAATAGCGTGACAAATGTTTTTTATTGCCAATTAGAAATTTAATCACCTGCGTGAATGTGGTGTGTGCGAGTTGTGAAAAAAATATCCAACGTTATATATACTTCAGCCATTCTATTAATATTTGTGAAATTAGTTTGTGATGTGACCATTAAATTTTTTGTTAGTATCTTATAGATGTCTTTTAAGTTTCTTACGCGATAGATTTAAAGATACATGAGGTACACCTCATATAAATCTCGTCTACGTTGGTACCTTACTTTTACCTATTTCTACTGCCAAATAGTAGTTCGCATTATTCCGGTTTATATGGTGAATGAGGAAGTGAAATTATTGGGAAATGTCACATACTCGTAATATCTTCAAGTCACAAGGTTGGCAACGCGTTAGTCCTTGTGATATTACAAGGCTGCACTGACGCTTGCGCTACGTTTGTTTGTCGTCCGAGTCTTATGAAGAAAACAATAAGAAGAAATATTGTCGGGCTCGATGGCGCAGATGGTAGTGATCCTATCTTGCGCGCCAAGAGTCGTGGGTTCGATTCTCTTATGTTTGTAATTCCACTGTTATCTGGCGTCCGTAACACAAGTGCTTTAAACGACTTACCACGGAGTTAATGTATGAGATGTTGTGGGAATTTATTAATAAAAAAAAATTGTATTATTATTAAACAGTAGTATTATTATTATTGACCAGTTAAAAAAGCGCGATTCCGTTCACCCTATTGGAATCGGATATAATTTAAATTCCGCGTGGCGTAATGATTACTCGTATATATTTAGCGCATATTTCGAACCTTCTAAAACAAAGCCGTAGATATTACTTAAAGTATCACCGTAAAGGCCCTATCAGGCCCTATTATATAAAATCAGGGCAACTGTAACAATGAGACGTTATTTTCGCTAATAACATACAATTCATTCAACATCATGGTTTCCGGTGACCTACAATGTCTTCAAAATGGTTAAAGGAAACTCAAACGAAAACCTATTCATTTATATTCATATTCATATATTTATTACACACGTTAGTTTGCAGAGGCTTTTAAAATTACGTTAAAATGTTCCATAACACGGCCGTCTTAGGGCGCCAGTCTCAAAGCGTCTTATTTTACCGGACTACCCATTACAAATATGTATATATATATATATATATATATTAAATTACATTATAATTTATATATAAATAGGCAGAAGTTGACTGAGTTGAAATTTGGCACAGGAGATCCTTTTATAACGTAAGGAAGGATTAAGAAAAGATTTTTGAAAATTCACCCCATAGGGGTAAAAACATGGGTGCAAAGTTAATATGAAACTATACTGTTTTTTAAAGTTATTCGAAAGAAATTCGGTATAAAGGTTCTTTATTATTACTTTTAAAGGGGTAAAAGGAGGGATAAAGTGAGTATAAAAGTTCAACTATGAGGCATTTATATAAATTATAGGTACTTTAAGAAATAAGAAACAAATCTGAAATAATTTTGCAAGTTGCTGTATCACAATGTTTCATAAATCATTAAATCAATAAAATGCGAGTATAAATTATGCTGTGCAAATATTACCTAAAAATTTTAGTAAACAGTTTGCCTGTCATTAGCTAAGATTATAATACATGGCAAATTTAAATTTCGTGTAACAAACACGTCTTTTCATATTTCAATAAAAAATAATACGAAAAAAAGAAATCATGATCACATCACATGACATAGTTTAGGTAACAAGCAGAAAATATTTGCTTAGTATTTCTAGACGCAAAATACTCGCAACCCTGCTACATACAAGTCCCAGACAGTGACGTAGTTACGGCACTAGTAGATTTTTTTGCGTCAATACGCATTTAATGAAATGGGAACACCTCACTGTCACTCATCCATATCTAAAATGGTGTATATTTGGTGAGTTTTCTATTACACTATATTTAGATAAATGTTTAGTTTACTCTTTTTTACATACTTCTACTTAATTTCAATTAAGTATGTGTTTTTATAAGATTTGATATTATAACCGTTTTTATAAAGTTTTGATAAATGTCTTTTACTCAATCTCGACAGAAAAGTATAATAGCACACAGATAACTTTTGATACTGTAAAAAAAGTATGAGTATTAAGTCAAAAAAATTACTATCAAAATTTATCCCTACATCAAATTAAACGTAGGATTTTTCCTAGTATTGTTTTAGTGGGAAAAGTCAGTGTTATCTCTTAAATTTTGTAATTGCCTACAAAATTATTGATTTTTTATAGGTACAATTCCGGGATCAGAGATATAGACAATATTTTATTCCAGCATCATAATCCTACAGGAGACCCAGTTATCGTTTAAAAGTTTGAATAAAAAAATTAGCAATAGTTTTGTCGCAGTACAAAACCTTCCTCTGGTTCTCTACCATAACAATGGGCTGAAGATTCTTCTTTTAAAAAAAAGCATTATCCTGAACGCGAAACTTTGTATTAGTCTCACGAACGCTGATAATTTTGGGTAGGATGTACGAAAATGAACATATTTTTCAAGTTTGAGTAATGGCAATTAACTTGAAATAACATATCGTCAATTCCTACCCGAGTGAGATAAATATATATCTTCGCAAATCTTCGCAATTCATTCAAGACCCATTATTTTTGATACACTTATCAAATCTTCATAGTTCAGCATAATTTTAAGGATTTCTGGTTTCCGTATTTAAGAACTTCCAGGTTTAAAACTATTAAAATATCAAATTGCTATAACTGTACTTGACTTTCAAGTTATAAATTCGCTCTGCCAATTTATTAACATCTTTAGATGTTCTGCCCGTTTCTATAAAAAAATGTATTTATGTTAATTTTATTCGATTTTAAAAAGAAACGAGAGTTAATGAACCTCTGAACCTCTTCTTGCATTCGTACTATTTGGCGTTCATTCACATTTCAGGCATGAAAATTAATAAATATTTTGTATTAAAAACCATAATGAACCATTATTAACACGTAATTTGGTAATAGTATATTTCTTAATAACAACATACCCTGTCTGTTATTATAGTAAAAACACCCCAAGATGAAAAACATTATTTTTTTTAATTGAACGCAAATTATTAATATTTGATTAATCCTAACAAATTAACAAACCTTTACCAATATCACTTATTTTAAATCAAGAACAATCAACGCTATCTTATCCTGAAAACAGTCTATTCTTTTTATAGTTAAATATTTTTTTACCATAATTAATGAATAAAAATAAAAATACATAATTTTACTTCTTCGTCAAACGCTCGAAACTAGAAAAAACTATAATTTAAAAGGAAGCGTTTATCGTACATTACGATAAAAAGGCAATAGAAAAAAGGTCAAGACAATAGTTTAAAGATTATCTATGTAAATCATATTCACACAAAATGCAAACAAAATATTAATATCATTTTAAAGTAATCATTATTCATCGCAATAAAAAATAAACGAAATTCAAGACAAAGGCAAAAAACACAATTCCACAACTAAAAAAATATTGATTTTTTTTATAATGATAAAATATTTTTAATTAATGTCGAATATTGCAAGCCATGGGGAACCGGCAGAAAAGAATTGTATCTCCCGTTGAGTGTAGGTGTCATAAAACGCGATTAAGGTACCGGAACCGACAGATAGCGATATATCCATCCAAATTAGCAGAACTAAATTTCTACGGGATGGGGAAGGGCAGCATCTTTCTTGTCGCGAAGTTATGCTTTGCGATGGCCACCATGCCTGCCCAGCACGGCAATTATGCGCATAAATCTCCCTATCTTGGGATAACAGGTGACTTTCTATGTCTGATATTATTATGATTGCGATTATCATAATGTAATTAAAAGTAATAATATAATATAATATTCATATATAAAAATAATCAAATAATATAATATTCATATATTATCATATTCAAAATATTTCTACAGTAAAATAACTACAACTAGGGACCTAATCGTTCCTAATCATCTCTCCGAGATAAAAAAAAAGCGTGATGATAACACATTTCGATTATTCCATACTTCCAGGTAATATTTTACTAGCTTTTTGCCCACGATTTTATCTTTAATTTGAGAATCTTCGATGAGAGACTCTTGTTATTCTGGAATTGTTTTGTGTAATCCAAAAAATGTGCAGCTTTTGATGCTGGAATACTTAAACGTCGATTACAGCGGTTCATTAATGGATGGCCCAATACTCAATTGTTCAGAGTTAGAGCGGGATGATGACTAACTTATTAGCCATTCCAGCGTGAAAGAATAACAAACATCTATACATTCATCCATACAAAACTTTGCGTTAATAATATATGAGGATATCCGAAATGTTTCGTAAATATAGTCTATGACAGTTATTTTAGTGTTGATAATCATATTAATTTACATACGGTAATGCAAAATAGCAATCATAGGCAGTTAAATTATATGATTATTATATGCACTGTATTATTAATCCTACCATATTATTAATCCTACGATTATAATGCGATTCCAACCAGTGTGATGAGTTAAAAAAATTAGTAAACAGTTTCTCATCGTGCTCCCAATATAACAAACAAGTATCTTTTGTCTTAAATCTTTTTTGTTCTTGAAATGATAAAAGCTTTACTTTTTAAAATGCTGAAGTGAACAAATCGAAGGAATTATAATTGAGACTAGCATTTTTTGATATTTTTCTATTACAATTTATGCTTATATTATTTTGTTCAAATAATGTGACATTATAAATTCAATCTTGTTTCTATTGTAAAGTCATATTAAATATGATGTCGATAAACTTGGAAAATCTGATCAGGTATACAAAATTGTGTAAATTGGATTCTTAATGACAAGCCAAGTACTGTAACTGGTATCAAATTTCAACTATCGACTATAACTAGTGTAATAAAATCTCCGCGGATCAGACGTGCAATTAAACAGAATAAGTAGGTACTCGTAAAAGTTAGTCCAGGGATATAAATGACGATTAAATAGTCGTCTCCGGTTGAATCGGAACCAACGCCATATTTCCTTTGTGTAATTGTCGGGATTAAATATTAACGACGGCTTCTCCTTTTATTATTATACAGCATTGTTCGAAGGAAGATAGATGTTTATGACGGAGGCAGTGTGACGAATTACGTTTTATTGAATGGGAGGTTTGAATAAAAATATAGACCATTCTTTCTTTCAACCCAGGGTTGTCTCCTGAGGGTACTGTGGACTGAAAACTTGTGTTAGCTATAAATATAAATGTAAAGTTTTTGAGAGTATATATAGGTAGTTAAAGATATCAGAGATGAAGTAGCCCCAGGCTTAAATAAACATCACTTTAATCACGTCTGTGTTCTAAAAGTTTTTTTTATCTTATTACATCTGCGAGTTTGATAGGCCTGTAGGTACATAGTACATAGAAAAAAATGTATATATCTTATTGTTGTTTTTTTATTTATTTATTTTATGTTTTGTTACAGAAACGAGTCAACCAACGTTTTCAGTCGCTGAGTGCACGATGTCATTGAAATGACGTCTAATCAATATGGGTGTATTTACTATACTCAAAGCTGTAAAATGCGGAATATACGCATTTTTGATTGCTATCCATATTCCGATACTGCAAGGAGAAGAGCATCCTTTGTGTCCAACTGTAGCAGAAAATCCAATTTGCCCTTGCTACAACTTCAAAGAAGGTATTTAGCAATACCTTTTCATTAAAAATATTTCATAGAATCGTTATAAATTAATCATAATTTTCACCTGTGTATTTATAATAAGAATTAATTTCCAAAAAGGCGTGCTATTCGATTCTTGCCAAATGTGATTCTATTTATACAATTTATTTCAGGCTTGTTCCTGGAGTGTCCCAGTGCAACACCGGGAGTTGTAAAGAACGTGCTAACAAAAATAAAAGGATCAATACAGTCATTGTCCATTTACGACCTTGAAAGTTCTACAACTGAACTCAGATCAGATCTTTTTCCTTCGAATATAAAAATAAACAATTTACAGATTTCACAGTCAAGTATAAATAAAATAAATCCGAATGCCTTCATGTCACTGCGTGACTCGTTGGGGTCTTTGAGCATAATTTCCAGTAAATTAAACAGGATTCCACATGAATCATTCTCTGAACTTTACAATATTGAAGCACTTGATTTACAGCTCAACGACATCAAAGATGTTCAAGCAAACACTTTTACAAATCTGAAGCTGAAGAAACTCAATTTGAAAGGGAATAAAATTGTAAATATCTCCGAAAATGCATTTCAAAGCCTAGAGGAATCTTTAAGTGAGTTGGATGTCACCGAAAATTTTCTGAACATTTTCCCGTTGCAAGCTCTGGGAAAGCTCAACAAACTAAGCAATTTGAGGTTGGCATGGAATAAAATATATTCTATACCAGATTCTGTAAATATCAGTATACCTAACTTAGTTTCCTTAGATCTAAGTTCCAATACATTTACAGAGTTAAAGAAAAACTGGTTTCGTTGTACGCCTAAAATTAAAGTTTTAACATTTTTTAGTAATCAACTACAAAGAATAGATGAAGAAGCGTTTCATTCGCTACTAGATTTAGAAACAATAGATTTGAGTCGCAACAAGATTATTAATATCGATAAAAACATATTCCAAAAGAACCCTAACATTAGGACCATTGATATAAGCCATAATCATCTACACCACATCAAAGGTGTATTTTCAAATCTAGTTCACCTATCTGAAATATTTTTATCCGAGAACAACATTCTAGAGATCCCAGAAGATTCTTTTACTAATGCAGTGGAGCTGACAGTTCTAAATTTAGAACACAACGCTTTGCAGAGGTTACATCAAAAATGCTTTTCTTCTTTAAGAAATTTGACTCAACTACATATGGGAACAAACTATTTGAAAAAACTTCCTCGAAATATCTTTGCTTCAAATATTAAACTAATAACGCTAAGCTTAGATAATAATGAAATTAACGAATTAGAGGAATTAGTGTTTGACAAACTTACTGACTTAAGAGAACTTCGTTTACAAAATAATAAACTGAGTCACGTGAAACGAAGTGTGTTCAGTCCGTTACCCGGACTGTTAGAATTACATCTTCAGAATAATATAATACAAAGTATAGATTCACATGCATTTATAACTCTTAAGAGTCTCCAGCATATTAATTTGCAGGGTAATCGCCTAAATACTATTGGGGATGTTTTTCCAAACAGAAATTCCTCTTTAGTTTCTATACAATTAGGTTCAAATTTTTTATCTTTATTGAAAAACAGTTCTCTTAGCGGTCAAGTAAATGTACAGATAATGTGGCTCAGTCAGAATAATATTAAAGTATTAAACTTTAATTTATTTAACGATCTGTTAAATATTCAAAGGCTGTATTTAAAAAATAATAGTATTGTACATATAGAAAATAGAACATTTATGCACTTGAAAAAAATTAAATTCTTAGATCTAAGTAATAATAAAATAATAAAAATTAGCAATGAAACATTTTTTAAACTTGAAACGTTAGAAGAACTGTATTTACAAAGCAATAGTATTAATCAGATCGACAAAGATTCATTCAATTTCTTATTAAAATTGAAAGTTCTAGACTTATCTCAAAACGAAATAATTGTTCTTGATTTTGATATTTCATCGCTTCCAATTAGACAACTTCGACTTAATAAAAATTCAGTATCAATCATAGAAACTAACTCACTTAAAAGTTTGCCAAATTTGAGTGACTTAGAAATGAACAATAATTTTCTTACTTGGGAGGATATTATTCAAGTGCAAATACCTGGATTAAAATCTTTAATATTGTCAAAAAACAACTTCACTGTATTAGAAAATAAGACATTTTCACATTTACCTTCGTTACAAGCTCTTTCTTTAGAGCTGTCGAACATATCGCAGCTACCTCCAGCAACTTTTGTAAAGAATCAAAATCTTCTTAGAATTAATTTAGCTTTTAATAATTTAAAAGACTTGCATAAAGACGTGTTTGCATATACAACAATATTACAAGAATTAAATTTAAAGGCAAATAACTTCACAGATTTCCCTCACGTTGCACTGTTTAATATAACATCCCTAGAAATATTGGATCTGTGTCACAATCAACTACAAAATGTGGACTTCTTTAAGTTTATCGGCTTGCAGAATTTAAGAACTTTAAATTTGTGCGACAACCGCATTTCCATTCTCAACGGATTCAATTCTCCGGCTTTGAAAAACTTAGTAAGTCTTAACTTGAGTCAAAATATGCTTACAGTTCTTCCACCGAATTTCTTTCAATACTCCATAGGGTTAAGGGAAATTGATTTATCGCATAATATATTTAAATATATTCCGAGTAATGGTTTATCCGAAGCAGTACTGCCGACATTAAAAACATTGAATATGTCGTCAAATACTTTGACACAGTTGTTACAAACATATCCGAGTAAACAATTTCCTCAGTTAGAAGAATTAGTAGTAACTGGAACAAATCTAACTATTATTACCAGTAGAGACTTTGAAAACTTTCCGTCGCTTAAAAGGCTAGTATTGACGAGGAACGCTATAGGGCGCCTGTCGCCTGGAGCATTTTCAAAACTACACAATTTAAATGTCCTGGATTTAAGCCAAAACCAAATGGAAAACATTCCCAGAGAGAGGCTACAGGGGTTATATTTCACACGCTTGCTGAATATCTCCCAGAATATTATTAGGGAGCTTGAAGAATTTACATCCGATTTGCAGAGTTTGCAAAAGTTAGACATCTCGTACAATCACATATCTAAAATAAACAAAGACATATTCCGAGGACTCCAAAGTCTCACTGAACTGTATTTGCGAGGAAACTGGCTGACAGAGATATCATCGGAAGCATTCCTAAGTTTAAACAAAATTACATACATAGACTTGAGCCAGAACTACTTTGAAAAAATACATTTCAAAATGTTAATTCTTTTGGAGACTCAAATCAAAAGTCTGTCATTTGATGGTAGGTAATGTAATGATGTATACTTCTTATGTATTTTTGATGACGTGCATATGGACTTAAACGTGTTTTTATTTTTAGGAAATCCGCTTACATGTAACTGTGAGTCACAAAATGTTTGGAAATGGATGCAAGATCATTACAAAATTGTTCTGAAAAAGAATACTAATCTTCGCTGCGAGCACCCAGATGATCTGCATGGTTATAGTTTTATTCAGCTGTCGGCGCGCAAGCTATGCGATGTACCACTCGTAAACCGAATCGCCATTCAAGATATTCAAACTTATTCCGTAGTCGTATCTTGGCAGGGCCGCAACCAAAGTGGTTTAAGCGGGTATCAAGTGGCTTATTTCAGTGAACAAAACCCAAGCATCGTAAGTATCATGTTACAAGCATCACCATTTTTCATTTCCTTTTTGTGCTTTCAAGACTCAGTGCGAAGTACCAATTAAAGTATAATTTACACCTGCTCATAAATTACTCCTTATAATATTTGAGAAAACTTGTTATATAAAACGCGCACGGATACCATTACAACAAACATTTGAATACAAAGGCTGTGCATCACTTCAATGGACCATAAAAAAATATTTATGCTTCCCTCCCGTGGATGTTCGGCTGTACTATGAATCCGTTTAAATCTTCTTTTTAACAATGGTTCATTCAAGTGATCTTTCAGCGTTCTGATGTAAAAACAAGTTTAAAAATTGTATATTATGTGGATGAACTGTACCGCATTTGTTTTTATCCTAGATAAATAATAGCTTTATGTGCGTATATATTTTTTAAGATTTATTTTTTATTTCAGATACGTGGCAAAACTTTAAATTCCACAGCTAGATTCACAAGACTCAATCACTTAACACCAGGTTCTAGGTACACTATATGTGTGCTAGCTATAGGAAACTTCGGTATAAGCGTGTCGACTGGATCTTCTGTCCCTGACGCCAGAATTGCGCCGTTCCCAGAAATCGCAAGTAATAATATATATGGAGACGAGCAAGTCTTTAACCACATAAGGTCGTATATGAACGACTCGCTGACAAGTAAATGCACTACTGTAAGAACTATTGAGATATTCAGTGCCGCAATAGACAGTCCGTTTTCAAATACGTACATGGGAATTGCGGACATGCTGACTAGAAGACTAAGTTTGGTGGTTGGGTGTTGTATTGGATTTATAGTATTTGTTGTTTTGGTGTCAGCGTTGGGTTACATTAAAACAAAGAAGCGTCCTGTAGTAGCCAAAGCTGAAGTACAACAAGCACCTCAGTATATATCATATGACAATTTCAATACCCCAAGCATAGAAGTTCAAACCACCGATATGGATATAAATACGCTATCGGATAAAACTAAATCGCAATCGAAACGTGAGTGAGCGATAATCGTATACACATGTCTAAACTTGGATCAAGTTAGGCCGTTACAGGGTCGGATTTTTCCAATTTGATTCCCCTATGAATAGCATGCCACTCACGTTGGGATGAAACCTTTTATACCTTCATCGTCTTTGAAACTTCTTTAAGAGTTTGACAGACAGGGATGAATTATTACAACTACCAGCTATCAATAACGCAGTGCGTGATATAATCGAAAAAGTTCTTCGTCACTCGTACCATTTCGATGAGCATAATTCTCACGTCTTAATGCGTTCAAACTAATATATACGTAAAATTGAATGCTATTACAAACATACTTTTCTGGTTTGTATGTTCCTTATGTAATTTTATTGATTGGCTATAAATGTAATAGGTTTAAAACCTCGCAGAATTAAAAACTTCGAAAATGTACTATTATAGATTTTGAAGTGTTTTGGGAAAGGAAACTTACTTTATAAAAATAACTTTGTAAGGGATCTTGGAAGTTGATGAAATCCATTATAGTTAAGACTGTGACTGTATGGGTAACGTTTATAGTAGACATCTTGTTGCAATCTTATTTATGATTATTTTATAGGTACCGTAAAACGTTTAACGTTATATCTTATTTTATAGATAAGGTGAACATTTATTGTGATTATAAATATTATAAAATATGTAAAATGTTAGCATAAATTAATATAGATATGTTGTATTATATTAATTCAAACTATAATGACTTTGGTAGATGTTATTGTAAAAAAATAAACGCTAACTGGAATTTTTAAACTACACCTAACACAGGAATGTTTATAATCCGAAAATCAACAATATCTAACTACTTAGTTATAGGTTTTAAAATAAATTGTAAACGATGATATCAGACTCATTTAGATTAATGATTAAAAGGTACCAACTTATGTTTGAATTGAGTTTTAAATTCATGCAATCTGTTTAAACTAGTTTAAAGACTGTAGTGTTGGTAATAAAAATTTTTAAAACAAAACATTATATTTTTTATTTCGTCTTTAATAATGTCCAACTTCAGCTAATTTTTAAAAGTATAAATTTATAGAGAGATTTCTTAAATCCACAATTAATACGATAAAATGTTAGATTTATAATTTTGCTCTAAAGCTCTATAATTGATGCTATATCCCTTATATTCATCGAATACGACCATTATCCTCGTAAACTCACACAAAGAAAATAATTAATGAAAAATTTCAGTTTCTTACAAAATATTATCACTTTCTTAAATAACTGACTGAATTTAAAGAAAACTACTCACAGAATAAACACAAGTATTTGTTCTGAATGGATATCGAACCATTTTAGTGAATAGCGAGGGATGCAATGTTAGCAAAACAACAGTTTATTACAACTCAACCCAACCGATGGAGGCTTCCTTCAAAAATACTTACCTTACCTATCAACTTCAACTTTTGTAATATCAGTAACATGAATATCCCTTGCATTTGATGAGCATGTCTATGTAAATGTCTATAGTGAAACAAGCCAATAGATTTAGTTGACGAACCGTGTGACGCATTAGCTGTCAGTTGAGCGCCGCTTGGTATGGATTCGATGCCTACACCAGCACTAAGCAATTATATTAGCGTACGGTGCCGTTGTAATTGTTGTTATGTTCTTTCTAATTGGGGATTCTAAAATTTCTATTTTGGGAGTGTATATTTGATTTTCTCATCAATAATTTAGTAGTCCAATTTTTATGTAACAGGCTATAGACAGTGCAATTAATAGATTTTTAAGTATTTAAGCTTATGCTACAATTTTTCACTACTAATGTATTTATTGATAAAAAGCCATATTACATTGTCTCAAAGTGTATCGTATTATTTTTACAAGATCAGTTTGATAAACAAGCATACAGTCCGCTTGTTAGTAGGTGCCACCGCAGCCTATAGACGTTTTAGGGATATCACAAAGATATCACTAGCGCGACGACAACCTTGTTACTTAAAGATATTGTGTCTCATCACCCAGTTATTTCACTGCCTCTCTCATCTTCAAATCGGAACACAGATATGCGATTATTGCTATTTGGCAGAATAAATAGGTGAGAGGGAAGTAAAAAAGGAGACGACCTTTTGTATAAGGTCTATCTCAAGCAAATCAATTGTTTGTTTATTTTCAGAATATCCGCAATCATATATCGTTGGCGTATAACTAACGTCGTACGGCGATCAAGTTACAATTTCCAGTTTATTGATTGTTATCGTACGATAACCTATTGGCCTGAGTCTTTTATTCCCGCAGTGTCAATCTTGTATAGGCGAACAGACTCCTATTTTCATTTGTACTGTCCTATTTAATGGATTAAATGAATTATTCAGCGATAGGATTGCCGTTTGTGCTTAGGGAAACTCTTTGGGCTATCTTCAGTTTTTGGATAGATTAATAGTTGATAAATAAAAGTAAAAGTTAACCCAACATGATGAGGTTGAAAAAAAAATTTAAAGTTCTAATTATACTAGATTTAAAAAGTTGCAAAAGCAATGCATGAAGGAAGATGCAGAATTATTTATTAAAAATTATCTGCGTTTTTACACTAACAGTTTTTTTTATTTTTTTTATTATAAGCTTTTCTTTTGATAAACTTTAAATACAAAAATGGAATGGAAAGTTATTAAAGTTTATTTTTTATATCAAAATAAAGTTAATTTATGAACATACGAATATAAAACGGGAGATGTTTTATAAAGATCCTCACAAATGAAGGCGGAAATAAAAAAAAAGTTTTACATTGTTTATACCAAGGTACTCTTTAAACATGCGCTCTGCATCATGGTCCGCGGTTATCGCAGCCTATGGACATTTACAATGCCAAGGCATGACTCACGCGTTGCCGTTCATTAAAATACTCCTTCACTCCTTTTTTAAGAACCCTACGCTGTAGTCCTTTGGGAGTACCTCCACTGGAAGCTCATTCCACCTCCTTGGTGCACGTAAGAGGGATTGCCTATAAAACCGTTTGATACGCAACCCTTTTGGTTCCAAAGTGTGTAGGTGAACACCGTATCTGTGGCAAGCGGTGCAGTGATAAAAATATCGACTCCAAGGTTGCCTAGATTCTTGAAGATGGGAAGGGGAATTCCAGAGAATTGAGAGCAACAGTAAATTGGGTTTTCTCAGCAGTCACTCTGACTTGTCGTACTTGACGCACATTTGTCTCTTGTCTTCGTTGAATTGAAATTGACCATATTTGTGCTACCCCAATCGAAGACAAAAGTTAGCTATCCCTCGATATCAGACACAAATTGTTCACGACTTTCCTCCACTGTGACTACACGGATAATAGCTCGGCCTGTATAAATATGAATATAAATGATTTTTTTCAGTAGACTGCATATCGTTAATATGGCAAAAACTGGGTGGAAGACAACACGGAACTTTGCGGAACGCCTGTGTTTATGTCCATACTATTTAAGCAACTGCCATTGCCTACGTCTTTAGTGCTTGCTGAACAACAAGTTGGAGACCGTTTTACACAATCACTCTGACAGCCTTTAGGAAGGTTATTTTGCAAGACTCAGATGCCATATCCAGACTCACAGCCAATGCCTCACCATGACCCTCCAGAGCTAGGGCCCAGCAGTGTATGAGATGCACAAGAAGATCAATCACCTGTTGAGCGATTATGGTGAAAACTATATTGGCGGTCGCTGATTAGATTCTGCTCTACTAGGTATCTAAGGAGTTTTGTGTTGATCACACGCTCCATTAATTTGGATAGAAGGGAGTTTATAGTATATCGACCTGTAATTCGATGGGTTGGATCTGTCACCATTTTTGTGTACTAGATGTAAATGGGCGTTCATCTACGATGTTGGGGCTTTCCTTGTGGAGTACGAGAAGGCGAACAGCAGCGCGAATATGAAACACGACACGGGGTTTTCTACTCTAGCACCACTGCAGGTATCGCATCAGGCCCACTCGACTTGAATAATAATAAAACGTCAATTTATTTGTCACTTCGAAATAAATTTACACAACATCTCGTGACATTCTTCCAAAATAAGAAGCTTTAAGCACTTTTGTTACGGATACCGGACATCAGATCAATTACAAATACAATACTTAAATCCATACATATAGCATCCAAACGTGGGACAAATATAAATATCCATCACATTAATGCTTGTCTTGGATAATAATCGAACCTTGGTGTACTATCATTATATGCCCATAATCACAGCTAGACAATTGGTTATTTCTACAAAGAACAAACAGAAAAACGTTATTCTCTTTGCTTTACTTAAACTATTACTCGTATTTATCAAGAGAAAAAAAGCAATCAAACTTTGGTTAAAAGATCTCATGGCCCCGTGATTTTATGTGATAAAACCTTTGTTGTGTGAGGGGATGAGTAACTAAAATTATCATGTCGAGCTCTTTAGAGCTTGGTAATGCACGCAAATTTGGCCTCGGCTGCGTATGCAGACCTTATACACAAACCAAACTACATTAGGGCCGTGTGATGACAAATGCCAATTAGGAAGGTTAATTTTAAAATCCTTATATGATATTATCTTTGTAAAGAAAAGAATAAGTAAATAGTTCGGCAGTTGTAGATGTCTCAAGGCCGATGGCCGATGATGGATGGATGATCTGAAATGAAGACTCTGTACCAGTAAGCACAACGTAGTAGTACTACCCTTAACGATCGTAGAGAGCTGAGACTTAGATGGTGTGTTATGTCTATTAAAAATTGTATATGCCACCACCACTCTTCCTTCCTGATCTTTTCTTATTCGGTATAATAGGATAAAATCACATAGATGCTTTTCCTTGGGATAAATTGGGAATTTAGTCCATAATTGCCACGCCGGGCAAGTGTGTAGGCAATTTCAATTTATTTTTCCCACAGCATATTGTA
The DNA here is from genome assembly GCA_020976665.1 of Heortia vitessoides. Lineage (NCBI taxonomy): Eukaryota > Metazoa > Arthropoda > Insecta > Lepidoptera > Crambidae > Heortia > Heortia vitessoides. The sequence continues at coordinate 12,308,259 of JACJUM010002878.1, read as the reverse complement.
TTCGGCATGCTTCAGAACAGTTAAGTGATTTTTGCATCCCAAGGAAAACAAAAATATTGTTAACAATGAAATACTACAAAAGGTGTAATGTTTCGATTCCTTATTTCGTGAAAAGTTTGTGTTTGTAAAAAACTTCGTGTTCATAAAATATAACTAAATTTAATTTCTAATTTATATTATATTTATATTTTTCTTCCATTTTATAATAAAGATTGTTATATTTAATAATCATTTTTGATTTCTACGTGGATGAAGATGCGGACGAAACTATTATACAATAAATAAATCACACAAATAGCCAACCGATATCGTAACTTTCTCATAGAAAAATATTTTTTCATTGACAACTTTGTTATACCAGCAGACATTTGGAAAAACACGCAAAAAATCTACTAACACATATTTGCCCACCCTTTATGGCTACACCGTGCATTTTTACGAAATAAAATGCAAAACCCGATAGCCTGTGTCACACTCTATCTCAAAAACGATCTCTACACCAAAACACGAGTCGATACGCTATGATGAAACTGTATGAAATGAGAAGTAAATAAATAACACACGTGTTTTCTGTTTTCAATTTAGGAGCTCTTTTTTATCAAACATGGTTGTTTAGTTGATGACATTAAATTATTTTATATAAGAGGACACAAGTTACTAAAAACCATTATTGGCCGAGCCAATCTATTATGCACTATTCGCGTGGAATATAACTGGGAAAGTCATCATCAACATATCCACAGGACGTCCACTGTTGGTCATAGGGCTCTCCAAGTTATTTCGAATAGGTTTTACGCAGCCTGCATCCAACGTGATCCTGCGGTTTTAGTTAGATCATCTGTCCACCTTCAGCACCCTACTCTGCGTTTGCCAGTACGTGGTCTCCATTCCAAAACCTTATGACTTCATTGTCCATCCTATCTTCGCGCTGAGTGTTTTGCCCTACAATTTACTAATCCGCCAGGAAATGGAGGTTACTTTAGTTCTTTTATGGATATTCTCATTCCTGATTCGATCACGAAAATGTAATAAGACAATGTAATAAATATGTTTGGCTCCAGGGAAGCAAATAGATTTTTTGGCCCCAAACAGCACTTGTACTAATTTCTAAGTATCTATAGTATTATAATAGGAAAAGACATTTTAAATAATTATAATTATTTTTCATGCATTTTTATTCAAACGTTATTGAAAAAGTTTTTCTTTTACTATGCAAAACTGACATCAATAATTGAAATTATCATGTAGAAACGTAACTATGTATGAAATCGAAATCTCGAATCGAAAAATCGAAAATCGAAATCACGTCTCTTCGCTTTTTCGGGATAAAAAAATACTCCAAGGATCCCCACCCAGGACAAATATCTGTATGATGAATATTTGTATTTCTTCTGCCTGGGTTTCAAATATGTATTTAAGAATTAAATTTCTGATTCCCATGATGTCTGATGTCCGTGACACTCTTTAAGTGACTTGTCTCAAAGTCAGTTATTATTTGAGAAATCTGTTTAGCCGTTCAGGTGCGAAAAAGTAACAATCACCCATCCTTGCTAACTTTCCGTTTACTTAACGTTTATAATATATCTAGGAAAGACGTATGTATCGTATATAAATTGAGATGATTTGATTACATTTGATTTTCCATATAGAATTACATTAATAACAAAAAAGGATTAAATTTTGTTAGTAGTAGTCCATAGTCGATCTATTTCGAAATGTATTCCATCAACTTTACAACATTACCTTCAAATCAGTTTGCTTACACTGATATGCTGACTATTTGATGGTCAGTTTAAGTCACCTAGATACGAAATTTATTGAATACACTAATTTTAGAAATCAAAGTCGCTTTAATACCATGTGTACAATTTAAGGTACTAAATGTACCTACAGAGCGAATTAAGGAGTCAATGACCCAATAAAGTTGTTATACATTTTGTGTATAACCACTACCGTGGTACACTTTTCAAACAGTAGTGCTTTTTTCATTTCTATTATTATTACATTAATTTTTGAGTGTATTTTGTGTTTGTCTGATTCTATTCAATTGTTATAAAGTGGTCCGTAATATTTTAATGAAACACAAATTAATCGGCCATAATTGCCATAACAGGGTTTTGCTTTCCCCGTTTTCCCTTGAAGTTGTGCATTTTGCGGGAAAAGATAATTAATACCAGAATTTTATAAATATGAAAATACCACCATAGACCATAAATTTGGTCGTGTTTTTGTAGAAGCGTGTACTAAGTTGATTATTTTGAATGTTCTGTTAGTAATAGCGTGGCGTAAAGAATATGTAGGTAAAGGCAAAAAATTGCAGATGTACATAACGCTCAATATTGACCACACAGTAATGAGTCGACGCAACCATATATTTTTATGCTCGTAACTGTTCACGTAGACCCATAGGGCGCAAACAACCATCCGTGAGCCAAGTGCCATCAATCCAACCCGTAACAGTCAATGTCTTATTTGTGTGACCCTCGTAATTTAAGAAGATAATCACCCCGGATGATATTTCCACCGTTTATTTATATGCAAAGTAGCTCAAATACAGGTATAATCAAAAATCAATGTTTCAAAAAACAAATTAGATTAATGCAACTGTGATTTTGTACTGACAAAAATTTTGGGTTGTGATTAGTCCACAACTAAAACTTTTGCTTGTAGCAATTCTAAAAAGAAATGTAAGATCAATTACAAACATAATTTATGTACAAGTGAAAACCAAAATATAAATTATCAAATTGTGGAAGATTTATTAAATTCCAATTGTGTTATTTGTTCTCAATCATTACAAGATCACAATAATATTTGGCCTTTTTAAGTCCGGGTTTCAATGTCAAAACAAAAAGATACAAAGATATATTCTCAATGAAAGCAATGTGTATCAAAATATATCTTAGAAGTACTCAAAGTTTAAATTGCAAAGTCGATAGGAAATAAAGTTCAAAGTGTGACTGAGTATTTCACATGTTTTAGAATACGTGATATATTTTTACATAATTGTGATTGAAATGCTAATTTTCCATTTTCCAAAAATTTTCCAAAAACAGCCATTCATACTTAAGTCAAAGAAAATCAGCGTTGCTTTCTTGCAAAAAAAATTAATTATCAGCTAGAATTTCAAATGAGTGTGTAAATAAGTGCTCAAAATAAAACTTTACTGCCACTTAGCCAGTATATGGCAATAAAATGTAGGAAAACAATTTTCTCCAATCTCCTCAATAATTTGGTGAAATTGTCAGTGATTCAGCCAATTGAATCTGATGAAATTTACAATAGATATTACTGGTTTTAGAACTTCAAACATACCCAAATATTGGTTGATGAATAGTACAATTTCATACTAATGATTAATCAAGAACATTTTCTTTAGAAAATGTAGCTGTTGTCATAAGTACAAACAGTCCTTTAATATTACCTCCATCAGTTGTATTAGCATTTTCCATCAAAGATTATTTTAATTAATGGCATTTTCATTTGAACTCCCTCTAAAATATTTATTCCAGTTGTTGTACCTTAAATACTATAAATTTCAAGAAGATCTTCATATACTTCATAGCTTCCATCTACCAAGGCGAACAAAAATTAACACCTGAGCAGTATCTGAAACATCCGTTGATTTATCCAAGAATAGAGATGTCCGTCCTTGTCACACAATTTATATATCCGCGACGTTTTGCCATTGCTGCTGACAAACTGACACTTTTTAACAAATTTACCTTTCCAAGAACATTGCTGCTGCAATGCATTGTTTTAACGTTTATCCATCGGTAAATGGTTTCCCACGTTTTCCGATTACAAGAGCTAAATGAAAACTGTCGGGTGTTGCAGACTCTTGTTAGTGTTCGCTATAGTAAACAAAGAAAGCCTCAAATTTTTCTGTCAGCACACTTCCTGTGTATTTGAAATAACTTAGAAGATATTTCAATTCAAAGTGACGTTTGATTCTTTACTTAGAACAGCTATGGTTTTGTTACCAAATAAACGCCGTACTTCTGAACTCAATTATAAACTACCGTAATAAGATCTATCAAAACAAATAATTTATAAAAATATATAAATTTACACACCTCAGTTTAATTAATAGGACTCTGAGATATATAAGCACTTGTATTTCATACATTACACCAGTTACAATTATAATTCTTCAATATATATTTAACACCCAGACACAGAACAAACACAAAATAGGATCACTACTGTATTTGCTATCGGGCCTGTCTATGTACGTTCTGCATTCACTGACGATGTTTTGACTTTTTTCTATACTAAAAAATCACACATAAAATCATTTAGTCGTATCAAAATGCTATTATGCACTGGTATTTATATAATTTCACAACAAATAGTATCACGGCCTTCTCCTTTCTATGCAAACAGACTACAGTTGCGCGGCAACAGCATTTTAATTTGCTATTACCGACATCTCCA
>JACJUM010002878.1:12220483-12297544 GCA_020976665.1 Heortia vitessoides | reverse complement strand
AACTTTCGCCCGTATACCGACTTTAGAGGCAACAAATGTTTTTTAATTCGACAAAACTGTGCCAATATCAGGAACTACACGTGATCGGCAAGATTTTTCAGTAAATAATTACTTATTCGGTTGTAAGATGTAAAATATTAAATAAGAGTATTAAAGATAATATTTACTAGACAAAAATTACTTGTCCCGCCAAAAGCCTAATACAAGTTGCTTTTCTTTTCTAGAAAATATTGTCTTTAATTTAACGTTTTGCGTTTTTCTAAGTAGATATAATAAGAATATAGATAATGTACAACGAATGGAAATACAGGTACCAATAGAATAAGGTACAACGGTCCTTTTTCATTTACAAATATAACTAAATAGAACGTTAACGAATTTATAGCAATTATTTTTAACAGGCTCGATGGCGCAGATAGTAGTGATTCTATTTTTTACGCTAAGGGTTCATGGGTTCGATCCATATCAAAGACAAACATTTATATAAAGAATATAAATGGTGTTTTTCTGGGTATCGCATGTTTATTAAAGTATTAAACATATGACTTCTCTTTTGTCTGGTGTCAGTCACACAAGTGATCTATGCGACTTATTTTTAGTCAGATCAATATACATTGGGCCTCGCGGTTTCATCTGCGTTAAGTTGTAGTACTTTTATACTAACTTTGCATTAAAATTACACGTGTTTCATGACTTTCAATCAAAAATCTTTGTACTGAATTTAATTCGAAAAACTTCAAAAGCAACATAGTTTCATTCTAACTTTGTACACCCTTTTCACCCCTTTAGGAAGAGAATTTAAAAATATCTTTATTAGTGTTTCTTAACCTAATAAAAGGAACCTCTGAGCAAAATTTCAAATTTCAAACCCGAATTATTTAGGCTCTGCGTTGATATGTCATTCAGTGCGTTAATATGTATATATTTTAACTCTATTCTCTTTACACTTTATTCTCTAAATTAATAAATATTGACTACTGACATAATATTAGACTGCTCATATAATATTTCCAAAATTAGGAGCTCAACTGAATGGAAGGGTAAAGTAACCACAGGCAATATCTTTCATTGTTCTCATATCTTTAATAACTTTGGTTCTTTACCGAGGGAGAAAATAATAGGCTAATTCTTTATATGGCTCTACCATATAAAAAGGGTTTTCGACTACGTTATTAGACTTCTTGTTTATATGTATTAAATAAAAAAATGTTTAATGTCAAGGCTTACAATAAAGATCTTTTGGATTGATAACTAACGCAGGTTTGTTTGATGTATTTTTCTATAACTCGACTTCTTAGCCGCAAATTTTACTCATCGAACACAAACACGCCTTTAAAGTAATATTAATCCTAATAATGTTTTAAATGCGAAAGTTTGGATCGATGTTTGTCACTTAAAAGAAATGGAAATCTGGTAAAAAATAAAATAGAAACCATGTATGGCATAGATATGAATGATTTATAGTATGTAATATTCCTATTTTATATCCCGAAAAATTTACGTTATCAGCGGGGCAGATTTGCAGAAAGTTAAAACATTTTGAAGGTTATTCTCATAATTCTTATACAAACCCATGAAATTTCTACTAAAATGTAATTGACAATAAATCTGTATGCATAAAATATAAAAAAGAGAAAATAAAAAGGCAAGGTGTTATTGAGTTTTAGTGCTACTCCTCGTATCATGTCACGCCTCACGCCTAAGATCAGAGACATTACCTTTCCCGATATATTATTATGAGAAGACGTCATCAGAATCGTATTAAGTTGCATAGGTACGCGGGAGACAAATATTCATAGCTAATATCCTGTCATTTGGCCGAATTCCGTGTAATGTGGAGGTAGGGGGGTTATTGTCGGCGCATCTGTGCTTTCCTCATTTATTCGATAATTTGCCTCGAGTTGGGAAACACATCTCTCTAATAGCCCATATCTTACACGTTTAATACGCTTATTACGGTAATTTATATTTACACATCAAATTAATACGCAGCGACAAATTTATGTGACTCGAAGGGCTTGGTGAAGTCTGTAAAATTCGGCGTACAATTTTTCGGTTGTATGGTGACAAAAGTCGCGTTCATTTATGTATTTAGAGTAAAAATGTAAATAGATTTCTATATTTGCATAGCCAAGGCAGCGATGTTGACTGAAGCAATGTAAAACATTGACCATATTAAGATATAAAGAGTCATCGTTATAATTAGTCATTTAAAATGATAACTATAATTATGTGGTCGGTATATATAAAATAAAAGATGCCTCTATAATTTCTAATATTGATATAATATGGATAATTTTTATTGTAGTAATAAAAAAAATTGTATACCTTAAGTACATAGGTATGCATGTAAATTTAAGTATACTTAATTAATTTATTAATGCATGATTTGGTTCCAGTAATACTTACAGTTATTAATTGAAATGTAATAAGAGAGAGATAGAAATTTATCTGTTCTAATTTATATGGATACATAAATTTGGCGAAGGATTAATTTAAGGCACTTGAGCGCTTTTAAGATATCTGCATTAGATTCATCTTTTGATTACTCAATTATGATCATGTTTCTGAATTTTGTAATAAGCTTCCTACTTTCCAGAAATGTTTTCCACTTTGCAGAAATGTTTTAAATATAAGCTGCTATTATTTTCTTCCTCCCTTTCTTATCTTTATAACCGTTTTGTTTTCTTAAGCGATCCATAAGAAATTCCCCAAATCAGAGAGTTAAAAACTCAAAGTGGTCAATCCGCATCATTATTTAAGAAGAGGGTGTAGAGTAGTTTTAGTATTGATAAAGACACATTAAGAACTGGTTCTAACTAGGAACAACGCGTTCTATCGAAAATCTAGTTTAACTGATATTTAATTTGAGTATTAGTTACTTCCAATATTAAAAAGGCGTACATTACGAACTAATTTTACTAGGAAAAACGCGTCCCAACTAAAAACTAGTTTGTTAAAACTTCTGTTTATTACAAAAAAATAGTTTTGTCGTTAGTAGAAAAATCGTTTTAATATATTTGTAATTTTATATAGGTTATATGTTCTATGTTCTTAATACATTAATGTGTTGTACTATTAATTTAAATTTATTTTCTATAAATTTTTCTATCAAGATTTGTTCGAAAATGTTAATTTTCTACGATTAATATGCGTAAATACAAAACACGTGAACAAACAGCAAAATACAATTTATTCATTTATTGTCGTATTTTATCATTGTTTATTTTTTACTATGTGTACTTATAATATCTGTAATAGCTATTTTAAAAATTTACCTTTGGTCTCGCTACACAACTGAAACATATCTTTTAAAGTTATTTAATCCATTTTAATTATGAGAATTTACGATAAATAAGGTATTTGTTAAGTTTCTGTTATAACTGTGTGAAGGTACAAATTAGAATATTATGATAATTATTTTGATACAAATGTACTGCACGAAACAGTTTTATTAGGCATTTTACGGGTGATAGATTTAAATGAATGACGCTTGCTTACAAGTGTTTGTCTACTTAGTCATACCACAAAAATAGCTATTTTTTTATATCAACTTCCTTTTATAAACAGGCATCTTTTAAAGAAACTTTAGCTTCAATATAAAATTGGATTAAACGGTAGTATAATTTTGCATTTTAGTATAAAGATAGTTTGAAACCGAAACAAACACTTAGCCTTAAGACGTAAAAGAAGATTATAATTGAAATCAAGTAAACCTAAAAACTCTTTTGCCTAACCTGTATACACGTAAATCGACACAGATCTATTCCAACAAAAGCAACGTGAAGGTGAAATATTTGGAGGTAAAATTTGCCTTGCTCCAAATAAAGCCATGTTATTTTGGGCGCTTTTTATTAGTACCTGTACAATATTACTTCCAGAAATTTATTTGGAACATAATGCGTTTATTGGAAAATACATAGAGGGAGGCCGATGTTTACTCAGGTTACCTAAAGTTTTACCTTCTATCAATAGTCTATATATAATACCCTATTAGTAAAAGAACATTCACAACTTCTGGAATACAAGCAATGTATCGTCATTCTTACACTTCGATAGTTCTTACATATTTGGGCATTTTCGGACATATCGGCGCGCCGTTGATAGTAAGCTTTCAAATTAATATAAAAAATTATAATAAAAAGCAAATTGAAAAAGAACTTATTTATCTGTAAAAATTTACGGCATGTTCGAAATATGATCTATGACTCGATGACAATAGAAGATGTGCTTTAGGAGGTAGAAGTACGATCAAATAGTATCACAAATCAGACTAAAGCCATTAAGCCTCTAAAACGTGGTTTATTTTAGTTTTATTCATTTTTTGCTTGACGCTTTGGTTTGATGGACAAAGATGTTAGGACGGGACTTAAAAGTAATCAATTACTGACTAGGCACTTCGCAAAACTATGAGCATTATAAAGAAGTTCAAGGTTGCTCAGCGAGCGATAGAAAGAGCTCTATGCTATGCTCGAGGTTTCTCTACGTGATCGAATCAGAAATAAGAAAATCCTTAAGAGAACGAAATGTTTCGACATAGTTCTCCGAATCGCCAAGCTGAGTAGCAGCTACATTCTCAAAACAGTGTAGCTCAAATGCACAGGGTAGGACAGGGAGCAGCATCCCCGTTGATGTGCTGCTGCGCTCTGCGATTGTCAACACGCTTGCCCAGCGTAGCAATTATTGGCTAAATTCCTCCTTTCTTAGGGAGGTCCAACAATAGACTTCCAATGTCTGGAATCGTTAGAATATACAAATATTGTCTATCCCATAAGAACTATGCATTTTATTGGTATATAAACTAGCACGACCTTTTATGACCCCTTAATAAATTAAACTCAAATAAAGATGAACAAAATATAAAAGTGAATTTATCCTAATTTTAGCCTTAGCAAGGGGAAGATTACTTAATTTATCCATACATATTATAATAGTAACGTTGGGTTATGTAAGTTTTCTATTTCTTTTTTCCAATCGATATATTTTCTCTTGGTCTAAAAAGTATCGAAGGATTGCAGATCTATTTTATTAAATAATATTGACCTTATAAACACGATCTAGAGAAAAGGAGTCAGGCAGACAACTAAAGAGATCTTTTAAGAGTTTTTTGTTCCTTCTGAGCTTTGAAATCTAAATAAAAAGAAATAAGCACCATAATGAGTATTTCAATTGGTTATTATCACTTTTCTTTTACTCTAAGCTAAGCACAAAGAAAAAACACAACAACATTAGATACCGCGCTTTCTAAACATTACACAAAGGCTATGACTACCTGTTTTAAAACTTTAATTAAAAATAATGTAGAGATTAAAAATGTTGGGTAGAGTTATGTGCTAGTATAGCTACAAGCAAAGCAACGGTATCTATTGAAATCATTTAGGCTAGACCAACGATAGGCTCTGAGGTCAAATGCATCAAAATTATAACAAAACTGTTCATCCAAAACAGCATAATACGGCAAACCATAACATAGACTACCTATAACATGATAGAAAACATAAAATCTGTCTTCAAATTCGCATGGGTTTAATGAAAAGAAAATAGAAGGGGGAATCCACCTCTTACTGTGCGAGAGCCACTTATACAAAGCAAAGTTCATTAAGAGACAAAGAAACACATTGAAGGAGGGCCTGGCTATTAATTGTTATTTTATCATAGATAAAAAAACAAAATGAGGTTACTATTGTGCGGTTGCTATACTCAAATTTCCAGTAGCACATTAGATAAGTGTCGAACAGTAATTTGTCCTCAATAGTCATTTAATTAGAGCGTGTTGCTGAAGGAGAACATCAACATATATGAGTCCATAGAGATATAATGGATTACCAACCAATCAGCAACCGCCAGATCGCTCTATTACATTTCGTTCGAAGCGCAAACGACGTGTCTAGTATACGAACGAGGGTTGCCAACCGAATAATGTTGTAGTCACATTCCGGCCTCATAATGGCACAAAGGCTAGTCGTTAATCTCCTAATGGTTACAAAACAGCTGATAGCGTGTTTAACAGCACCAATGCTCCTGGCAAAGATTCTGCCTACATGACTAGTGACGCGCTGACTGGCATTTAATATGCTCATGGAGATCTTTTACATAATCGGATAATTCTTTAAATATATATAGTATAGTATATAATAGTTCTTGACCTGGTAAAATCGAAGAATCTTCCGCTTTGACGATATTAGACGTTTGTTAACAAATTAGTTTTAAAGTACACTCAATAACCCATTTGTTCAAATAACTTTATGCCCCGTTAGGTCATGAAGGTAATTTTATTTTATGGCAAAAATAATTACCTGTAAAATTTGATTATATTGTTATATATAATAAATTGGCGTGAGGTACCGGCAGAGCAGAATAGTACCTCCCTCTTTACCAGGTGTGGTAAGAGGTGACTAAGGTACTAGAACCAACACATGGCGGTATATCCATCCGATACAGTGTAGCTCAAATGCATAGGGTTGGAATAGGCAGCAGCACCCCCACTGCGAAAGCTGCGCTCTGCGATTACCAATACGCTAGTCCTATGCGGCAATTATGGGCAAAATTCCCCCTCCCTTAGGGAGGCCTATATTCAGTAGTAGACTTTCAATGGCTGTTATGATGATGAAATGATTATGATAGTGATATATAAAAAATTTAGTATCACGGTGTTTGTCCAGGATGAACTAATTTACTAATAAAATGACTTTAGTAATGTGTTGCTTGCCTTGTATTTGATGTAATTCAAACGGTAAAATAGTTTAAATTTCAAATATTACAACTATGTTACAATAGTTATTTCATATAAGAATTTAAGTATAGTTAAGACAGGACAACGTTTGTTGGATAAGCTAGTGTTGTTTATATTCATACCTATATTTAAGAATTGTTATTTAAAGTTATTTTCTTATATTTAAGTTTAATGATTTTATTTAGAAAATAGACCGATTAATAGGTATATTTTTAGTAACGACTAAATTTATGGCTAATCATTTCACGCAATCCACTTTATATAATCACATAAAAATATATACATATATTTATGTATAAATGTATATATCCGAACTCGCAGACTAAAATAATACTTCCACTAGTTGTTTTATAAGTCGACGTAGAAGCCAAAACCCATAGATAGTGAACCCAAATCGTAAAATGACGCTCTGCGAATGCCACCCCGCCTAGCCGGTGTGACTCTTATGGACAAATACTCCAATTTTTTTGGAAAGGCTAATGTTCAGTGGTGGAGATATTTCGATTGCTATAATGATAAAATTAGAATAAAAGAAGATTATAATATTGACGCTCTTCGAAAATACGACATTAAAAGGTAGTCTAGAAAAGTAGAGCGTCGCACGCGAAGAGCACATGTTTGAAGGTTACCGCAATATAACCGAAACGCCCAAAACCAAAAATAAAAAATACTAAAAGTGCGTTTTGAAACCGTTTAAAGACTAGTTTCGTAATAGTAATGCACGCGTAGATGTCATATTTTTCCTTAAACACAACACAATTGCATGATACCTAATGTCTTCGGTAAGCCAAATGTAGGCTTTTCAATAGTATATTTAAGACTCATTAAAAAAGCTCTGGACGATTTTACTAAACAGTTAAAACTAAAACTATTGTAGTTTCAATAAAAGCAAAGTTTTTGTCACCAAAAAGGGCTCCAACGAAATGCCTTCCCGTTCCTCCCGTCCCTTTCGTCCCGATGATTATCGAAAACTTTAGTATAATGGTCTGTCCACAAACGAATCTAGGATTTAGGAGTATTTTTTTTCTGTCCCTAAAACTTTATTTTCTATTGAAATTTTGGTCCCGTCAATTCAAGATAAATCTCATTAATTTTTTCCAATGGCGTATTCTATAATTTTCCCATTTTGTCCACCTCAGGTTATGGGTTCAATTCCCCTCCAGGATTAGCATTAATCTAATTACCAACTGTGTTTCTATATAGGATAGGCTGACCATAAGCAAATAATGGACAACGAGCATATGGTGGTAGCATCATGGCGCGTAGACAACCTTTTGGCTTATAGATATTATGCCAACTATTTTCTATTTTCCTAGCAACTTCACTGACTCTCTCACCCTTCAAGGTCAAACGAGAGTGAGATACTAATACAGACAACCAGATTACTATGCAATCTGATATCTATAATACAAGTTGCATGATCCAACCCTTTGTATTAGTTTGAAAAGCGCAAACTAGGATATTAAAGCCTCTAGTATACGGCAACGCGCTAAGACTGCCACTATGTAACAACAGTTTATATATTAGTAATGTTACAATTCAATTAACAGTTCAAAGGCCCATGTATTGGCACGCTCATGTCATTGACCTAAAGATATGTACCACACGCGTTTAGTTTAGCTGTATTAATATTATTTTAATATTAATGTTCACTTTCAAAGACTTATAAATGCCAAAATCTTATTTTACCAAAAACTTATATAATACGAAAAATTAGAGAAATGTTTGATGATTCGTTTGAATTTTTTTGTGTTTAATTGAGAGTTCTAGTCGAAACAAATAAGTTGTGAGTTTGATTTCAACTTTAACATTTTTGTAGTTATAATTAATGTTAGTGTTTTCTTATATTTTGTTCCTAGACTTAACACAAGGTTATTCTGTACTTTGGTGACTACAATATCGGTTTTGTTTTATTCTGTTTAAAATTACCTAGGCCATGTTTTTATTATACATTCAGGAGCTATAAATTTATACTTAATTAACGATTAAGTGGCATACTACTCTCGCTCACAGCCTTAAACATTGTTAATCAATTTCCAATATCTGCATGGGATGTTGGCCCTCATCAGGAATTTTGTTAATAGAGACTGCGTTGAATAAGCAATTTTCATCGACCAAATCATGGGTGTAAATTAAACAGTGTATACTGTTGATAAATATTTTGGTTTGTTAATGGCTACTTTATTGAGATACAAATATAAACATAAAATTGGTCACTCATACGTTTGCCACAATATTATGAAATCCATTACTAAAATACTCGTATATTCACTTTATATAGATTGAAATGAAAATTTCATATCAGATCTTTAAGTTTTGATTTGATGTTTTAGTAAAAAATTAGTATACCGCTCATAAGTAAATAGGCTATGAATTCCCTTTTATATAGATGGGTTAGAGTAATGTTATAATATAAACTTTTAACATGTGTACTATAAAAAAAACTTGAACTGTTAAAATATTACTCGGATATATTGATATATATTGATATATATTGATATATATTGATATTAATATATTGATTATTTTGTGTTTTGCAAACACGTTTTCATTTGGGACAGAAATTAATATGTTCTCAATATCAATATATTATATACTTCAACTGCCCTACTGAATTACACCGCCCATTAGTGAAAATTAATTAAGATCCATTAAAACAGAAAGACGTGATGCAGGCCTTTGTTTCATGTGGGCAATGTGTAAAAACGTGACCCTATTACTAAAACTCAGCCGTCCGTCCGTCAGTCTGTCTGTCACTAGGCTGTATCTCATGAACAGTGATAGCTGAGCAGTTGAAATTTTAACATATTACGTATTCCTGTGGCCGCTATAATAACAAATACTAAAAACAGAATAAAATAACTTAAATACAGGGAGGCTTCCAAAAAGAAACGTAATTTTAGTCGTTTTTTGCTCGATATTAGTAACGGCAATAAATAGACGTTTTAAAAAAAATCACAGAATATTTAGTTATAAGAGATAGTCTCAAAAACAAATGGTTCTGCCAAATAAATATATAAAACTTTGTGCGTAAGTTTCATTTGTACTGGACCGGCTTTTTATTCCAATTACGCTTCTTTAATTCCATGTTAGTGCTCAAGTTGCGGGATGCACTTAAAGAAAGATTCTCCTAACGTAATATGAACATGTAAATATTTTTACCTTTGTCTATTAAATCCTCGTTCTATTTATTGCATTTTCTGTAAGATGTAAGTTGATCAGTTGATAAATATTTAAAAATACAAAATATCAATTTCCTTTTGTGTATTTTTAGTCGAGTTTATTATTCATATATATAAAAATTCCAAACATTTATGGGTACACATCTGCGAACTTTGAAAACGAATACTTCTATAAAACTACTTGTAAAACGGCTTTAAAATGCGGTTTATTTACTTTGTTTATTAAAAACAAATTGAAAATCGAGTAAACATGTAAATACTGACGATAAGAACAATGAAAAAAAAATTAGATTAGTCATTTAAAACACGTCTTAAGGCCCTTAAAAAGTAGTTTTTAACTTAGTAAGTTTATATAATTAACTAACACAATGCTCTTACATATTGTAAAAACGCAAGGTCAGTCCGTTAACAAAATTACCTGTTAGAATGTTGTTTATCATCACTTTCTGTCGTGCTCTAAACTAATTTGATAGCAATAAAGTCACTTAAATAATTAGATAAAAGTACTTTTAGGCTGAAGCTTTTTATAGAGATCACTACGTATATAAAAACAAATTACATACGTTGCTTAATAGTAAATAAAAGAAAAGAAAAAAGAACAAGGATTTTTAGTTTGAGACATGTTCTATTGATTGTTATAAATAGGTATAGGTAGTACTAGCATCGTCATCAATTAGATTTGAGTGTGGGACAAAGTTTAGTCCTTGTAACTAACAGTCCACTGGAAAGGATAAGATAACTTGGATCAAGAATAAAATTTTTGGCTGTAGGTGCATGTCCAAATGACGTGTATAATTCATTTTATAAATTGTATAAAGCATATAAAAGCAGGCTGACTTACATGAATTTTTTATTTTTAATGTTTATATATATATATAACTACGACACAACAACTATATTATGTGTAAAATGTGTATATATATATATATTTATTATTATTAAAAATAAAAAGGCAGTGTAGTTTAAATGCATAGGGTGGGGATGGGTAGCAGCATCCCCGTCGCAGAAGCTGCGCTATGCGATCGCCAACAGGGTTACTCTGCGCGGCAATTATAAAAAATAAAAATAATAATTAGTTTAGAGGCAATTGTATAATATTTTACAATAAAAGTACCAGGCCGGCCTCCCTAAGAAAAGAAGAAGTTTGTCAGGGCATGACTCATCGGATTCCCGGGATCACTTCGCTAATGACCAGATTGCTTACTGCAATAGTCAGAAACGTTACATATTTACTCCTCTTTACCACACAGGACTTGACATGTTGGTAAGCTTGCCTTGCCTAAGCAAGTGTTAGTTCTTAAGTCAACCGCTTTGCAAACTCGAAACTTTAATTATAGATCTTCAATCGATTTGTGATAGAAATTTGACGTGTGGCCAAGTGTCACACCCCCGTCATCCCGGATTAATGACCCACATCTTCGTACTTTCAGGTTTAAGGAAAACCCTTTGGCATCAAAACATTCTATGGAAGTTGTCATTTTTTTTTGCAATAATTATTTTTACTGCCTCACGGTTCACTATAATTAACCATTTTTAATTATATTCCTCTGGTTACAAGCCCAGAAATAGTTAATTTTTACAACATAATTATTTTTTTACGATTTATAAGCGTTTGTTTTAGACGTGTTGTTATAGAAAGTGGTTATTTTAAAGTAAAATGTGTTTCGGAACTAGGATGATACCAAATCAATTGATTTGCGATACGTATTTCCAAACCCTGCCGTCTTGCAAATGTTTACATAATAAAATGTTGTTGTCATGTAATTTCAAATTTCTTTAACACAGTATGATTTGATATTAAAAACATTGTTAAGGTTTTTTTTGGGACCACATACATTTACATTGTTTTTTTAATTTTTAAATATCCCTCTAGGATAATATATAACTGATTGTGATAAAATTTATAATGAAATAAAAAGGTAAACCTAAATAGTCTAAGCATGTGTCTTTGCAACCTCTTTGGCAGATATAGCGCACAAAATCCGCTGTCTCTTACTAAAATAAACTATTACGAAACAAATCAGACAACTGAAACATGGTTTTTTGACAGCATCTTTTTTCGATTTAACTTTCCCGACTTGAGTAATATTATTTTTCACCCAGCGAAGGTCTTACTTCGTTAACTATATTATACGTCGTATTAGTTGGCCTCTGTAACGTTTTCAAAAACCATGGTGACAGTTAGATCACTCAAAATGTAAGAAAAGTACATTAGTACAAGTAAGTTTTTTAAAGCTCAAATATGTAGATTGGCATGATTAAAACATATTTGTATGCCGGTGACTTACCATGTGCGAGACTACTCATAACATCACAGCGGTCAAGTTAAATTGTCCCATTCAGATTTATCGTGAAAACAAAAACGAACAGCTTGTTTATTCTTTGTCAATGAAACATTTTCCTTATAGTCCGATTCCTTATTGGATTGGTGCGGAGTTACTTTAGCTGTTCCGCCGGTAGGGCTTGTCTTATTGTTGTTATTCAGTTAGAGGAGATGGTCACTGACGCGCGAAACAAAACTTGACTTGTTATGTCCCTTCCCTTATTGTGTTACCGTTATTTCTTTCGCACACTCGCTCACCTTTCGGGCGTAAGCCTTCTTAATAACAAGGGTCGATATGCTGAATGTTATTCTTGTTTTACGTGCTCATGAATAATATCAAGATTTTTAACGTGTAGTGCTTACTCTAGAAGCCCTATATCGTATAGAGAAAACTGTGCAAACGAATTTAACACAATTCTATACTAACATGCCACTCTGGCAAGGCCAAATAAACGATAGCAAACAATAGCAGCGATTTCAAATCAATTTTGTAACTGGCGTGTACTGTTCAAATCCAATTCCAATCGATTCCTAAAGTACAAAAAATACGTATCAGAATCAACAAGGAGAAATCAACGAGTTGAATTAACTGAAGTATTTACACTCCCAGGAAGGCAGCGCTATTTAATTTTTCGAACTCTTGAGCGAACGCCTCACAGATATTTTAGAGACATTCTGAATCTGCAATACTTGAAATCCTCTTTTGTTATTTTAAGTGAAAACTTGCACCAAGTGTTTTATAGTCAAAGTTAATCGTAACTACTGTGAGAACAATAATTTTTTTGGGTGCCGGTAGGACAGTTTTTATTTAATTTGTAGTTTTTCTGTATGTTTTGCATTACAATTATGTAATACCATAAACCAAAACCATAAACCAAAAAATAAACCCTTTAACTCATAAAAACTTAGGCCTTAGGAATATTTTCTCTTGTTTTTAAAGCATTCAAATAAATGAAAATAGAAATTGGGATTAGTGTGCGGAAAGACGACAATACAATAGAATTCTGCCTCTTTAAAATTCTGACTAGACTTTTACTGTCGCTAACTTTATTGCCGGCGGACCGTTAGAGCCATTGTCTCCAATAACCGAATCAGGGGAAACAGTCAGCTGATTGAGTTGCAAACTGACGTGCTTACGTCAAGCTTTAATTAATCGTGTTTGTCACTGAAAGAAATTGGAACGCGATTAGATTGGTTCTGTAGAGAGCTATTTTCAGACTCGTTTTGACAGCAATAAGACTACATTCATTTTATTATTTTCCAGGAAGTTAAATTCAAAAATAGTTCCTGTTGATCGCAGTTTAGTATTGGTTAACTACATGTCTTATTGAGTCGAACTCTAGTGCATTTAATCAACCTAAACAGATCGTTCGCGTATATTTTAACTAACATTTGCCCTTGACTAGATAAGTGTAATCAACATCATCATGATATCAGCTATGACTTCTACAGCTGTACATAGGTTTTTCCAATGATTTCCTATAAAACCTGTTGTTTGCGGCATGCGATCATATTATTTCTCAAGACCTCATGCATAGATGTCCTCCGCTACGCATGCTGAATCAAGTGCTATGAGTCTTATTCAAACCACTACAATTTGCTAATCCGCTAGACTATGTCGGTAACTGCCCATTACAGATCTTTCCTAATTCGATCGCGCAAAGGAACTCCAATCTTTGCCCTCTTTGTCAATTTGCCGAATTGATCAAATTTAATAATATAAGTATATGATTTTATCTTAATCTATCCTCAGTAACAATACAGGGATCAAAAGTAGCCTATGTCCTATGTCGTCCATAATTGTCACGCTGGGCAAGCGTGTTGGCAATCGCAGAGCGCCCAACCCCACCCTAAGCATTTGAACTACACTGTCTCAGATGGATATACCGCTATCAGTCAGTTTTGTTACCTTAGTCGCCTCTTACGACACTTGGTACAGCGGAAGGTACTATTCTACTCTGCCGGTACCTCACGGCAAAGTACTGAAGATTATTAATAACTAATAATGAAGATTATTTTAGCAGTTTTGTCAGGAAAGCGTAACAAACAGATACACACCTTCTCAATTCTGAATATAGAAAAAACCAACAGGACCATTAATTATTCCCTTATCAGGTATCCGGACTTAATACCTGCGAGCCAAATATACTTTCTCAAGTTGGATAAAGCATATTTAATTTCTATTTCTCTAGAAAGGAGTCACACAATTCCAAGAAAAATGGCAAATATATTCACAAAGAAACATCGAAGATACTTTTCCAGAGCGAGCGTTCCATACCAGTGATTCTCACACTTCAATATGCTCACAAATTAGAACCATATCTTTATAGCAACGAGTCGGCGTAACAGTCACTGCTGAACGCTCGGCAAAATAAATATTTGCCCCCAAATAAAACAAATTTTATTATTTTCCAATAATCACGCATTCAGATTTATACCGTTTTTTTTTAGTTTTATATGTATATTTATTTTCTTTTTCTAAATATAAACTAGAACTTAATATGTTCACATTTAGGTTTTGCTTAATAATATCATCATGATCATACCATCACTTGAAAATCCCTAGCTGGACATAAGTCTCTCCAAGAAAGTAGATTTTTGCCAAAAATTGCCGCGCTGAGCAAACTGTCGCGACGCGGATGCTGCTACCCATCCCCACCTTGTACATTTAAGCTGTACTGTTTCGGATGGATATACCGCCATCTGTCCGTTCTGGTACCCTTAGTCACCTCTTATGACACCTGGTGTAGTGGGAGGTACTATTCCTTACTGCCAGTATCTCACGGGCACAGGTATTAATTATGGATAAAAACGAGTTATTAAACTTTTTGAAATAATGTATTTTAAGTCATTAGAATAGATAGAATATCATTAAAAATATTTAACGTGCTTGTATGGTACAATATACAGTCAGACTGGGTAAAGCGAGATTTAATTAGAAAGAGAGTTGATGAAAAAATTGGCTATCTAAAATATACACAAACCAAAAAAGTTAACGATCAATAAAAACCTTATATATAGAAACGGCTATGTTTAGTACAAGATAATTCCGCTCTTGCCTCACAAACATGCTTAAATCCTCTAGAGCATACTGAGGACAAGATTACTCAGCACTTGATGGGCCCAATGGATTTAATCCACCCAGGACAAATATTTATAAATTGAAAACTTTCGTTTGTTCTGTCTGGATGTTATAAAAAGAAATATTTGTAATATCTTTATTGAATGATGTCCATAACATTAGTGCTTTAAACTACTTATCATGGACCCGATTGATAATTGGATGTGTAAATTAATTTCATGTTTGTTGGGGTACCTGTACTCTTCTTTATTCTTCTATCTGAAGTTTGTCTGATACTTCCAAGAAACTCATTCAACTTTCAAAAACTTAAAAGTGTCACGCGATACGTTTTAAGTTCTATGATGTATAAAATCAAGTCCTTACGTCTGCGAAAAATAGTTTTACCTAATATATCTATATGGTCTATAACCCAAACATTATCTTCATAGTAGCCGTAAAACGTCCACTGATGCACATGGGCCCAAAAAAGTGAGAATCTGCCCATAATTGCCGCACTGGACAAGCATGGTGACTATCACAGAGCGTAGCGTCGCAACAGAAATACTTGCTGCCAGTTCCCGCCCCCGCATTTGAGCTACAATTTTTCGGATGGATTTACCGATTCCTGTCGGTTTCGATACCTTAGTCACACCTCACGTCACCTGGTACAAGGGGAGATAAATAGTATCTCCCTAAACGCTATATATAATCTAAACGCTTCAAAATATGCATAATTTTATTAGTTCATTATTTAGTATCAATTAACCAAATTAGTAACTCGCCAACCCACTAGCGAGCGTTCTACTGAGGCACTATCGGGTTTATGTCAGATCAGTTAGACAGGTCAGGTCAAAGTCTAACCTTGTAATGTTGTATTCTCGGAGAGCTCCACTGACTGGATGTGTCGGTAATTTATCATCGACAAGATCAATACCGCTATAGTATCTATAATTATTCCGTCTCTAAAGGACACCTACTTCGATCTCCAATCTGAATGAGTACTGATGTACAACTCGTCAACGTAGAGACAATTTGCCAAATGTTTTTCTCGCATTTTTTTTTCCTGGAGCCAAGTCCACCGTTGTTTAAGTCACTGTCATTCCTATGTTTTCAAAATTAAACCCATGCTTGTGTAATCCAGCCTGGTGTTAGCAATACCGAACAATCTGAGTAGTAATTTCAAGTTCAGCAGTAGACTGTAACTCTGCTGTTATTTGTTCGGGCTTGATTGTTTGTTCATGTGCTGTCAGCAATCTTAATTAATGCTTCTGCGAAGCAGTCAAATCAAATATCAACCATACCAATAAAAACAAATAATCCATGCCATATGAACTTAGCATGATATTTATTATAATATCCTTCTCTCTTCAACATTAAAATCCTTTCTCGTAAAACTTCTGATTATCTGGGCTTTTTTACAATCAACACTTTTTATGAAAAAAAATGTGGAAAACCGTTAAAATTTACCAAATCGAATTTCCAAAATTAGCGTATAATTTCATAAATTGAATTTAGTAAGGAATCTTTGTATAAGAAAAATAAAAGGAATTATGATGATATTTTGTATAGAATTTAATAAATAAAAGAAAAGAAAGAAAATTAATGTATTCTAACGTAATAAAATAAGTTTTGATTTTTCAATGTGATAGTATACTCTTTTTATGATTTGTATACTTCCAAAAAGTAGCCATAAATTAAAAAATGCACTTCATTATGACAAAATATTTGACACGTTCAAATATAACAAAAACTTACGATCACTGACTAATATGAGTGAAAAATATTGCATTATTATATGTTTCATTTCATTTTTATATACTCGTAGTATATTCAATAAGTTTCCTTGTAACAAAGTTATGTATGTGTTTCAAGGTTTACTGATTAGAAATTAGTGTTCCGTGAATTGACTTTGAAATTAATAGTTTTCAACAGGAACAGAATGTTTGGCAGCTGACGGCTATGTAAATTTATTATAATTTGGTCTGAAGTTTTCCTGATATGACGATTCACGTGTTTCAAATTGTCAAAGATTGTTATAACAGAAAATATACATATTACGTATTTTACTTAACTCTATCATTATGTATACAAATTTAAATACCGGAGAGAAACTAACTATTAAGCCGATTTTAATCAATTTGCTTGCTGTGTACCGCTTGATCCAACATGATAGACAGGATTATTTATATATTAATTTACAGTCGCTTTTTAGTTTTAACAAATATAGTTAAAACAACGTTGGTCAACATTGGCCGTGTAACTAACTTGTTATTAGTATATACAAAGACTACTATTTTCGTTTGTCTGCTTCACCGCAACTTTCTAGTTTTTTTATCAGACACTTCAAAAGTTTCATGCGGCTGTCAATATTATTTATAGATTAGTTTTTTTTTATTAGAAACACAAATATATGACAAAACACTTACGTACTCTTAAAATTTTATCAAAAAATTAATGTAGAATTGGATGACAATTGTGGCTGAACACACTTGGCGTCAAATAATAAATATTGACTTTACAAGTAAAAAATATATCACTGGTTTTATTTCAATTCATGTATCTTAAATTTT
Source organism: Heortia vitessoides (assembly GCA_020976665.1). Classification (NCBI taxonomy): domain Eukaryota; kingdom Metazoa; phylum Arthropoda; class Insecta; order Lepidoptera; family Crambidae; genus Heortia; species Heortia vitessoides. The sequence continues at coordinate 12,279,675 of JACJUM010002878.1, read as the reverse complement.
TAGGTAAGTTGAATTTAATTACGGACTATATGATCTTACCTGACCTATATATACCTACTATAGCATTCATAAAGGGGACCCGCTTACATTAGATTATACCATAATGATATTCACGCAACATCTCATACATTGACCTGACTCCGAGGTAATTCACCTAAAACAATGGTGTTACGGACATCAGGCAACCGAAGAATCACAAATATGGTACCTTAAGACTTGTTTTTAGCACCCAGGCACAGAACACAAATATCATCATATAAATGTTTATCCTGAGCAAGTATCGAACCCACGACCTTTGGCGCATATAATAGGATCACTACCATCTGCACCATCAGGCCCGTCACTGGCAGATTGACATAGACGTGTACTTTCATTATATGTACAATATACTAGCGGCCAGCCTCTGCTTGGCGCAAATACTTAACAGTTATGAATTTTAACATATATACACAAACATTTTTTTTTACTCCTTGGGTTACACAAATAAATATATTTTAATAAGGATCCCTATTTCTTCCAATATTATATTTAATTTTATGTTATATTAAACAAATAATAAATAAATTCGCACAACATCTCATACATTCCTGACCTGACTCCAGGATAATGTAAATATTCAAACAATTTATTTCTTGATAATAGTTGTTTAGAATTTTCGCTTACACTGCTCATAATTAAGAGAAATGTAATCATTTCTTGATATTATTGCATTACCAACCTACTTTTCAATTATTCATATTCATTCAGTGATTAATGAAATATACATGAAATGTTACATGGCTTAAAAAAATTATTTCGTGTATCGTGTAATTCATGTATAACAAAAATTAATTATTTCCTTTCTTTTTGTATTATATAATAGCGTTAAGAAAATTAACGATGACTAAAACAGCATAAGAAAATGACAGATGCTGCTTAGTGGCAGCCTTTGCTAAAATTATCCAGCAGTAAATCACTAAAGATTAAGGACAAGAATATCCTGACAAGGAAATGAGTTCTGAAAGTGGGTGAAAATGGGGCAGACTCTTCGTGTAATTATACTTTGCTATATGACTACTTCATATAATTTTTAGCTGTTTTGTACAAGTGTTATTTAAACTTTTTGGTTTATATTTGGCATAGTTTCAACCGTATCTTTACGATAACGGGGTTCAGAAATTAATTCATATATATTAAGTAAGAATAACATATTTCAGTGACTCCTAATTAACTACTTTTGCATTCGTATCGTCGTATTAGGTGGGATGTGATAAGGAAGATAGATGAAAATAATACATAATTGACTATTTCATTCATTAATTATACATACTATAATCAATCTGCGTAATTAATGACTCATCTTACTCACAGACTATTAATAAATCTCGATATAAGCACACGAGTGGGTATCAAAGGGCGAGTTTTCCATCTATATAAATGTTTCAGGAAACAGAGTTGTAGTACATGCAATTCTCACCGCAAATCGCTGTTGCAGTACAGTATCTCGCAGAAGAATTTTTCCGCAGGTGCTAAACGTTAGGCGCAGCTTAATCGAGTAAACCCCGTTGTGGACCGGGTACGACAATGGATTCGATGCTCCTACGCTATTTTCCGTTTTCATCGGATTTACGGATCAATGCGCGAATAGAGGAAACTGCAATGCAAACATTTTAAAGCAACTGCATTTGTTTTTCTCAAAAATTGTTTTTGAATTCGTATATCGTTAGTGAATATTCACATAAAGTTTTAATGCAATGTTAATTAAATTTTGTTATCTTATATCACCAGATGTGTCACAAATACTGATAGTAAACACGAATACTTAAGCTAGTAACGTTATTCTATCAACATTTCCTGACTGCCGTAGAAATTGTTTGCTAGAAAGACTAAAATACGTATTTTTATTTTATAATTTGTTATTAGGTTTGCACAGTTTTTCGTTTTCATTTTTAACTACGATTTTCAATAGTCTAAAATAAAGAAATGTTTTTTTTATACCCCTGACTTGACAAACTATTTTGAGTTATAGTAAGCATCAACTTAATTATTTAGATTATTATATTTTAAATTGCTTTCTTCACCCTTAAGGAGTATTACACCACTGCGAGCACTATGGAACAGTGGTAGGTACAAATTAAAGTAAGGTTAGGTAATTTAGGTGCCAGTAATAAGTTGTAATACTCCCTTAAATAAATAAGTAATAAGTTATAAAAAGTGATACTACTCTAAAAAAAATAAGTGTTGTTCATACAACTCCGAGGAATTTAGAATTATTTTTTCACTAACACACTAATTGCCAGTTTTTTAAACTGTATTTTGCGTCTGTCAAATGTGTTGTTAAAATTATTTTTTTGTGATAAACTAGAATCTAAGTTGAAAGACATAATAAATAAAAAGTACTTTCGCATTTTAAAGTGTAATGAATCACTTTCAGAATCCCAGTTACGTTGAACGTTCCCCGTGGAACAGTTTGACTGTAGGTGGCCAATGTTTGGGATTAATCGACGTATTTGTTTCGGTCTATTACAAATATTTTGTTCTAAATAAAAATAAACTTCTATTATTGTTTTAAGAACATTAACCGCAACTTCTTGCTGCTCCATACTTTTTTAAAAACAATTTATTCACCTAATGAGGTATTAAGAAATAAATAAAGTTGATAACGGTGGCCTTACTATACCTAGTAAGGCCACTATTATCAACTTTATAAATCACATTTTATATTCTGGATTTTCAAGTAACAACAAATCATATCAATCAAATAAAAATGCTACATTTTAAGAACAAAAATGTCTCAAACGGTGACCTGACACCGACATAAGGCGTGTTACAGATATTAAATAATAGAGGAATTACAAATAAATAACACCTAGACGTAGAACAAAAACATATATTCATTTTTAAAATTTTGCTGTGCTTAGAAAGCGAACCAACGACCTTTAGCGCGCAAGATAGAATCACTACCATCTGCACCATCGGTCTCGTCAAATTATCATTAGTATCAATTAAAAAGACCGGTATAAAACAACAAATAAATCATTATTCGAATAATGATTATATATAAGCTTAAATGAATTGATCTGTAAGTTGTATCTCGTTGTATGCAATATTTTACCCGAAACCAAATGTAAATAAAGTCAAGTCTTGACAAAATTCGCTGATGTAAATAAGCACGAATGTACGTGGAATAAACGATTCTCGTTTAAATGTTCGTATACGTTAGGTTCTTTCTGATTAACATCGCAGCGTGGAATGCAAAAATATGTGATTTCATGAGTGACTGTTTTTTGTTTTATTTTTTGCAAATGTTTTAACTCCAATACAACACATAACGAATTTAGCCGGGAAATATTTGGATGCAAATATGGCTATTACATGTGTTGTATTACATTGTGACTGGCCTGATGGCGCAGTTTGTTAGTTAGTGATCCTATCTTGTGCGCTTAATATCGTTAGTTTGATCCCCATACACGACAAATATTTATACGGCGAATATTTGTACTTGTTTTATCTCTGCATGTAATTATATGTATTTATGTATTATAAATTGTAATTCCGGATATCTGTAACACAAGTGCGTTAACCTACTTAGCTCGAAGTTATTTTTTTGGATCAGAATTATAAAAGGGATAATCCAGTTTACTGGTAGATTACATTTTTCATTTCCGTTTTATCAGCATAACTAAGGAAGTATTACATTACAAATTCTAAGATATTTAAGTAACTAAATTTAAACGGATGAAAAATATGTTATATGAGCACAACGATTCAAGGATAAATAAGAAAGAACTAAACACAATTTGATCAAGAACGCTGGCTAAATAATAAAAGCCAAGTCTATGATAAATTAAGCTAGTATACTTAAGCCTGGAGTGTAGTGTTATTAATCATGATAATCTTGAACAATTTTTCTTCATTAATCTACAAAGAAAAAGTTTGATTCGGAAAGCCAAATGTAGTATTTGAATTAAATATTTTCTACTCCGTAGTCGTATACTCCTAGCGGAGTGCTCGTGGTTAGGTTTTACGTGACTTCTCCATCTGTCTCTATTTGTGACAACTTTTACCCAAACACTTTATTCACAATATAATGTGGTATGTCAATCTTAACAATGTTCGGTCTTGCTTAACTATTACCTTTCACTCTTCTTAATACTAATAATAATGAGCTATTCATTAATATATTGTTGGATTTTATACTTAATTGTACAATTAATTAAGTACTTTTTCGAAATATTTAGTATATCTATTAGTCGTAAAAAAATTGTGAGCTTTGTTTATTATGGTTTGTATGCGAACTTATTAACAACGCATTTCCATTAGAACAGTAAATCTTTGATTTCCGCTCGCCCACAGCACCCTTAGTTACTTCAATTGCTACTATCCTGTTCTTTCGTTCGTTTGTTGCGCTACTTTAAGTTCAATCCTTTTTGCTAGCTGCTTAGTGTTACGTAAAGTGTAAATATTAAATCTTTATATAAAATAAAAAAGCAAGAGAATATATGAAGTATATCCATTTATATTTTAAAATTTTGCCTTTAGTTCTACTAGAACCAGTGAAATTTAAAGTATTAACGAGTTCTGAATTATTGACAAGGCTAAGTTAAATATAAGAGCATGTTTACTTTCGATATCCTAAAGAAATATTGTTCACGTTGTTCGTGTTCTGGTTTGAAGGATGAGTGAGGCATTTAAATTAGTAAGAAACGTGGCATAATATCTTTAAGTCACAAGTTTGTAAACGTACTTGTGTTATCCTTGGGATAATACGAGCGACTATCAGCTGCGGTGCGTTAACAATGTATCATATAATTGTTTTTTGAAAGAGAAAACAAAAAGGAACGCAATTACTTTGTTATTAACTACTAAAATCATTTATTTATCTAACTATACTGAGGTAATTCTTATACTGAGCGCTCTGAAACTTATACATATGACAAATGACTATCCTTCACAACGAACGTTCTAGTTAGAAGCAAAAAGAAATTAATCTTATCGCAATACCGCGGACTGAGACAACAAAGTACCCATGCTGGGGTAGCGACAGTTACCAATATATATTATAGCTGTAAGGGATGCAATTATCCATGTTATGAGTGACAGAGTACATCGTGCATAACTTGTTTGTTTACAACAATGCTGAATTAAATCCGTATATGTACCATAAAATAGTTCTATATATAATATGAGGCACATTGAATCGATTTGTGTCCGCTTGTCCACAGAAGTATTTAGCAACAAGGATTAATTATGTAATACAGATTTTGTTTACAGGTTAGCTTAAGTTGTGTTTGGTCTTATTATAAAATACTGACAAATGATATGGGCTCACCAAAAGTTAACGCCGCCCCGGCCCTTTTTTAATCGAAGATCTCTTTTATACCATTAATGAGAACGACTCGGTGTAAAGATCAATTTGTATTATATTATATTAAATGTCTAATGTAACTAACTTATTTAATTAAATAAAGATTAGACCCCCAAAAAAATATAATGTATATAGTGGTCGCTGTAGATTAGTCGTGGGAAAATACCATCGCCTTTTTTTCGAAAATATTATATTTTAGTAACAAAATTTTACAGTCAACAAGCCCTTTAGTTAGAGTTAGCAATTAAATTAATATTCTGTACCCATAAACCTTCCAGATGATTTCTTTTTAATAATTTTAAAAAACGCTTTAGAATCCGTTGATTGAAGTATCTTTGTCTATACTATATAAAGAATATACGGTATTTTGTAAGTAAAATACTTATTAGCATGTGCCTAATTGTGTGTAGCGAAAACTATTTTTGTTAATAAAAGATCATTTGGAGACAATAATTCGATTTTAAAAGGGTCGTGTCAATAAAAATGGAAATTTTCAGGCCAACCAAGTCGCTAGCACCCACTTACTAAACATTCTCGTAAAAACGTAAATATAAAAGTGGACAAAATATGGCTCCCGATTGCCCGTTCATTTTGATCACAAAACACTTAAACTATAATAATAATGAAAATCGATACTATCCTAATCGCGCGATGTGCGACGGATAACCGGTTCAATGTATAATATACGTACGAATGGCACATAACATCAAAACAATGCAAACCCAAAACATACCTCTCGCAGCATTCCAATTCGATTGTTCGATAATTGAAATGTTAACGAATGGTATTCAATACACTTGTTCGAATTTGCATTCAAACGTTTGCTACTAACTTTGTTATCCTATCTACGCTGCATTCCGTTTTATGATAATTACATATGTGACCATTTGTTTAATAAATAAAAAAAGAGTATAATCGGCTTTTGTGTAAGCACAAAATACTTCCTCCTATCTATTGCATAATCGCACCGATGATTTCGAAGTAGCCAATTACAAATGAGAAATGTAGCTCCGTTAGATATTATGATCTATCGGATTCTTGGGGTAGTGTAACTTCCTATCTATTGAAGAGTTTTGATATCAGCGAAAAGGGTAAAGAACCACTTGTTAGCTCCTTCATAGACATGTTATGACATAAAACTTATTCCTCAATAGAATAACAATTCTCTTTATGGAAATCATATCTTGTAATATTCAGTAATTTAATTACAAGCTGAATCACTTGTCATGGACTTGTTAGATAAAGTTGGCGTATTTTGTAACTGTCAGTCGTAAATTAGGGAGTTAATTACGATTGTTTTAAAGATTATTACTCGAAGACAGTAATAGGGAATTAGTCATCGGCTGCCATAATGAATGGAGACTATGGGTGATTATGCCTATCAGAAAACGTATGCTATCATTCAACTTTCAGAAAAGAGAAAACAGATAGGCTAAGTCCTTAACACCGTGAATAGTTACTTATTTTTATTATAAATGGTGGAGTTATTGGAAAACTGATATATATCTTAATCTCAAGCTTACGTAGTAACCTTACCTTTTAACTGGGCCTGATGGTTAAATAATAATTTAATACAGTTACCTTACGGCCAATATAAAATATTGTGCCGTGAGGTAACAGCAGAGTAGAACAGTACCTCCTCTTGTTCCAGATGTCGTAAGTAGTATAAATAGAGGACGGTATATCCATACATTACAATGCAGCTCAAATGCCCAAGGCGGGGATGGGCAACAGCAGAACCGTCGCGAAAGCTGCGCTCTACGATTACCAAACACGCTTGCCCAGCGCAGCAATTATGGGCAAATTCCCTCTTTCTTGGGGAAAGGTAGGCCTATGTTCAGCAGTGGACTTCTAATGGCTGGTATGATGATGATGATAATAATCATGATTAATTTGGTATCGTCATCAATTACTTAAGTTAACGGAGCAGTTAGTTGTTAATGGCCTCGACTAAATTAAAGTCGTCCTTATTAATGTTATGAACTCAGCAAACAAGCATACGGTCCGCTTGATGATAAACGTGGCCGCAGCCTAAAGACACTCATCATCATCATCATTACAGCTATTAGAAGTCCCTTGCTGGGCATAGGTCTCCCCAAGTTAGGAGGGATTTTGCCCATAATTGCTGCGCTGGGCAAGCGTGTTTGGTAATCGCAGAGCGCAGCTTTCGCGGCGGTTCTGCTGCCCATCCGCACTCTGTGAAAATGAGCTACACTTGTATACCGCCATCTGTCGATTTCGGTATCTTGGTCGCCTCTTACGACAGCTGGTAGAGAAATAGGTACTATTCTACTCTACGGGTACCTAACTTTATCACAAGGATATCACTAATGTGCTACCAACCTTGTGAACTAAAGATACAATTTTACATTAACCCAGTAATTTCACTGCCTTTTTACCAAATAATTTACTGCCTCTCTCATAGAGTAATAAGAGATCAATAAATTTGAAGGCAAGTAAAGGTATGTGCCTGGCTTAAATTAAATGTAAGTGTACAGTTGCAGTTCTCCCCCTATGCAATGTAGACGTAAGTTGACATGTCATAACAACAATCAGACATTCGCTACTATGGCCTCTATGAGCTTACTGGGTATACTCTATGTGATATTGTAATTGTGTTTGAGAGATTATCAGTACGTATTAGAAGTTATCATATAAATTATAGTTTGCTAAACATCATTTGGTTTATGATACCATTAGAAACAAATATAACGAAACACTTCAAACGAAATATGTAATAACTAAATTTCTTCTTTAAAAACATATGAAACATATGTACAAAACATTGCCGTCATATTTGAAATGTAAGAAGTAACCACCATATCATTATCTTCCATATCATAAAGGCATAAATAGACACATAATTTATACTGAACTCCAAAACGAGCCCTCAAGAAACGAAATAACTCGTTAAAATACATTTGAAATACTCAGATGGAAAATTGCTATATTAAAAAAAAGATAAAACTAACGGACCCGTCAGACGTTGTCCTCATAAATAACCTAGATACCGATTGCAGAGCCATCTGCCGGGCTAATTCGTGAATCTTAATCATCCAGGCCCCACTTGAATGCATTTACAAAAATGTACTCGAATCGATCTAGCCATTTAGTTGAAGTATAGATAGCAGACACCAACTTTAGCGCTTTCTGCCGGGCTGATTAGTAAATCTAAAACTCTTTTAAATCGCCTTTACCTACATATATATATATATATATATATATCGTCGCACGTAAGTATCTTATCTTAGATTGTGTCTTTCATTATTCATCATATACGATATTGAATGTCCATTGCTGGACTTCCTTTTTATACCATATCACACAATTGCAATCTGTTCCAGACAATCTATATACATCTAAATGATTCGGAATATATGTATCAATAATCAAGTTTACCGATCATACATAAAATAAATTATAAAAAATAAAAAGTTATAATATTTATAAATGTAAATAGTTAGTCAGTTTTTTGTGATGTTACGAAAGCCGGTGACGTAACTATGATGAAATATGGCGTGTAAATTGCTTGAACCCTAGGAATGTATCCGCAGGATTCGATATGAATCACTAGTCATAATAGGAATATAATAAGTGCAAATTGAGCTAATATAGTTTTGCCACTTTCTTTTTCTCACTAACTCTCACGGGGGAAGGTGGCCCGGTCACTATGGCTACCGTACTATGGCTGCGCAGCTCTCGTCCCGCCTTTTTCTCCTTCTTCTCAAGTGAGAGGGGCAACGCTTGCAAGCTTCGCTAATTCGTGGTTCCTAGAAACATGTATTGTGAAGAAACTTTTATTCGAAATTTTGATTTCATACTACATTCAGACTACATAATGGTGTTTTTTCACAACATCCGTGATATTCTATTACTCGAAACAGGGTGACTATGAAGGTTACTTTTGGGTTTGATTGGGTTCTATCTATACATTCGCTTTATAAAATAAGGAAAGGTTAAATTAAATTGATATATAGAACGAAATTTATCAATCACTTTTTAATTGCTCCTCAATGTACCTAATTCATTCGTGTTACCTACCAGGTATTATAAAATAAGGTAGCTATTCATATATACTTAAGCATATTCATATAATCAAGCGTGGGCTTGACTCCGAATGTTATTTCTCCCTAATTTACTCTAAATAAAGCCTCAATACGAAGAGTCCAAGGGTTTAAAATCTCAGGGATTATCCTTTCATCGCTTAAATAAGGCTTAGAGCAAGGCGTGTGGGGTTACATTACAATTTTCGAACCAGAGAAGTCTTTAAGCAGCACATTGAAACCTTGCTACTTTTAATAAAAACTTTATCTTGAGTCTTTAGTCTAACTTTGTCTAAGAAAAAGAGGGTATAAAGTATTATATTAATTAAATACTAGTTTTAATACAATTTTCAATTTGATTCAATAAAATTACATACAAATACATTGACGTCAAATAATTACTTAATTAGGTCAAATAATATATATTTTATGCTAAAAATGAGTGCAATCAAATAAAAAAGAAACAATTTAAGTTTCTGTTATATGACAAAATCAATACATTTACAAATTTGCTCCGTAGCTGATGGATAAGGAATGAAAGACTGATCGAACTTACGAAATTAAAATAGAATAAAAAGTAAATTATTTTCTTCCGTGAAATACCTTATTTTCCCGAAAAATCTTCAGGTCAAGAATAAACTTAGGCCTTTAATGTCTAAGACGACTTAGACCACTTCTGTCCTACAACATTATCGACCTAATCTATTAACAGATAATGTACCATAACCAAATGAAAAAATCATCACGAAATCTTCATTCAATTGCTAAAATTAAATTGAAATAAAAGCTCGGTCAAATGTGTACGCAAATAAAATCGCTGTCTCAAAAGAAATAAGCGAACAGAAATGGTATTATCAAATTTTATTTCTTGAATATTTCCTTCTTGTCTTATTTTCCCGAGGCGATGGGAATACGCACAAACAGCCGCTCAATTGATTTTCTCACATAAATCAACCTAAATATGAAAGAGCTAAACGTAATTTGACGAACCCAAGTGTCGCGCGCAAGATAAGGGTCGGCAGTAGTAATCTTTTATTTAGCCGGTCGTCACTCGAGGGGCACGGAAGGCAGTGGCGTGCTGTAAATTTTAAAACTAGTGCCCACTTTCATCTTAAGTATTTTGCTTTACAACATCAAAGGACATGATTCATTTCCGCTGAATACTTAGGTGTTCCAAATTGTGCATCAATAGCATATCAGTCTGAAAATTTAGATTTTTATTTTCTTCCGTAATTCCTATATCTAGGATTCCTCGACTGTAGATGTTAAATGATCTTGCAGTATTAAATATTTTATTAAAGCATACTGAGGATTATGCTAGCTCATTACTCTTTAGTAACATCCAATTAAGATATATGCTAATATATCTTATGTGGGTGTTGTCGTGAGGTACCGGCAGAGTAGAATAGTACCTCACCCTTTCCCAAAAGTCCTAAGAAGCGGCTGAGGTACCGGAAACGATAGATAACGGTATATCCATCCGAAACAGTGTAGCTCAGATTCATAGGGTTGGGATGGGCAATGGCGCAAGAGCATCCCTGTCACGAAGGCAGCGCTCTGCGATTGCCAAAAAGCTGGCCAAGCGCGGCAATTATGGGCAAAATTCCTCCTTTTTTGGGGTGGCCTATGACCAGCAAAGACATGAGATATTTATAATCTTAAGGCAACTTACAGTATCGGCAATATATAATGGTACCTCGCCTTGTATCAGGTATCGTAAAAGGGGATTGTAGGTACCGGAATTAACAGATAGCGGATAAGGTGAGGTAGATAAGAGTGGAAATGGAAGCAGCGGCAAAATTGATGGGCAAAATATATCCTTAATTAGAGGGGCCTTTGTAAGACAACTTTGATTATATAAAAATAATTGTCAACAATGTATACGCGCCATAAACTGTTTTTACAATATATATTTCACTATTCTGGTATAAATGTGGATCCAAAAAACTTCATATCATTTTGAAAGCATAATTTTTAAAAAGACTCAAATACTTTTACCGAAATCCCAGTTTGTTTTATCTAACAAACAATGGAACATTTTTTTACATACTCGAACTGACTACAACCTGCACAAAAAAGTCAAAGGTCATAGCCAATATTGATCTCAATATTCTAGATTTACAGTCAATTGAGATTTTTTAGATGTGGATAGAACGTTCTGCAATATAAAAAAATGGGTTAAAGTACAACATTATTTTTCGTACTAAATGACAGCATTTTAAATACCACTAAACCGGAAATGACAACATAAAATCGAATGAATATAAGACTTGATTTATGTTGTCTATTTTGATGAAAAATATATCGAGAATTGTTACATTTTTCTTTTAGCTAGATTATATTTTTTTTGCAAACGAACAGTTTATTACTCCTAAAATACATTAATCACTGGAGTATAACCTTTCCGACTGCAATTATTCATAAGATTATATTTTCATGCTAAATGTTGTTGTGTTGCATAATAACGTACTTTTTAATACAGCAATTTGTCATCTGAGCTACATTCAAACGTATCTTAACGAGGTATTACGTTTCTTGAGGGCTCGTTTCGAAGTTTGGGAAAGCGCGGCTGATAATTCAGTATAAAAAATGTGTTTTTTCATGTCTTTGTGATATAAAAGATAATGATGATATGTGGTTACTGCTTACATTTGAAATGTGACGGCAATGTATGCAAACTCGCTTTCATGTTTATCAAAGAAAATATCTATTTATTACGTAATTCATGCCAAGTATTTTGTTTTTTGTTTCTAAACGCCGCATTTACATATGTACATGTTGTTCCTTTGGATATGTTTTATTAACCGTTCTAGAAGGCTTTGTATTTAAAAGTCACAAAGATTTTTCTTAACTAGGAACGGTTGCTTTCGCTGGCGGAGCGAGAAGTGCGCGAGAAGCACAAGAAACTTACTAACTTGTACATTTATAATATTATAAACAAAATAAGTCCTGATATTTACTTTTAGTACTTTTTATTATATACAATTTATTTTATGTATGTCCGGAAAATTAATACATAATACGAATAGAATCAATAGAAATTATATTATATTATATATATATATATATATGCATACATATATATTTATATACATGTACATCGTATATAAGTATATCTTATAAATGCATATGCTTCTATTTATTCTATTCGTATTATATGTTCGTTTTCCTGACATACATAAAATAGATATACATATATATATATATATATTTATATCTGGCGCGGCAATACTTGTAAATCCTTTAGAGACCATAGCACTCAGTCAACTACTCGTTAAATTTGGCAGTAGATCGGAATTAAACGGAACCACCCTGATGTAAATTAAGCCATCGGAGCGAGTGTTGCAACGGAAGGCGAATGATTTATTTCTGAGCGGTAATAGCTTTTTAATTCCTTCGTTCAGGCCTCAGTAAACTGAGTTTGTGGGGCAGCCCAACTATTTCAATGCGCATTTAGCATGTTTTAAGTCGTGCGTTTTTATTCATACTAAAGTATTAACTTTTGAAATTATTAATTAAAATGATTTATATTGTAATTTAAGAAGAATGATAGCTTGGTTTCTTTATAGTAAAATTATTAATTAAAGCCAAGCCAAGAGGGATGAGGATAAACTTATACAAAGGTCGTCTGCGTTGGTACCTCACTCTCACTGATTTCTACCGCCAAATAACTGTGTAGCATTGCCGCATTTTCCAGATTGAAGGGTGAGAGGCAGTAAAGTTACTGCGTGTGTGACATAATATCTTCAAGTCACAAAGTTTGCATTGCGCTAGTGATATCTTATGATATTACAAACGTCCAATTGCCACCGTGACACATACTATATCATGGACTGAATATTTTTATTTACCTTAACCTTATTTGTCGACTTGGTTCAAAAAAACATGAATGAGGCACTTTAGAGCCAATTGGAATGACAATTAGAGCTCATTTTGATTAACTATAATATAAACTTTCCTATGTTTTAGTTTCAAGCTTCGATTTAGATATCTTATTGTGATGTAAATATTTAATTGATTATAAGTTTTATTTGTTAATTATATATTATGATATATCAAATTTAGTTCTCGAATTTTCTAATCATCATATTACCAGCCATTGGGAAGTGCACAGCAGGACATAGGACTCTCCAGGAAAGGAGGTTTTTGCCCACAATTGCCGCGCTGGTCCAGCGTGTTGGCAGTCACAGAGCGCAGCTTTCGCGATGGGAAGCTGCTTTGTTTTGGATGGATCTACCACCATCTGTCGGTTCTGGTACCTTAGTCGTCTCTTACGACACCTAATAGAGTGGTGGGTACTATTCTACTCTGCCGGTACCTCACTGCATTATTTTCTAATATTTGTCCAATAAATGTCAGGACCGTAATTTTATATAATATTTAATTTGTGTTCTAAACGGGACATTTTTTTCTTCAAATATAATATTATATTTTGGGGTCTACCCGTATTTTCGGTAATCATTCCAATTTCTAAGCAGTTTCACCGACGTCTTTTTTTATTTTTAAAAGGAAATAATTTCCAGTTTGATAAAGAATAAAGCCTCAGGCTTTTGTGTTCCGGCGCGAGGGACCGAAGATTCAATCTGAATTTCACGTTGTACTAGTTATTTTGTACTCCCCACAAATATAATTTCCTCAAAACCTAATTCTCTTTGGCTTAAGGTACATTTTTTGATTGTAATCAACTTAATTTCCAAATTAATGAGTAAAAAATTACTTGTTTGAAAATAGTCTGGTAAAAACTAATCTTATATCTTGGCATTGGTAAAAGATCTTTTCTATATCGAACTATAGTAAAGATCTTATAATAGTCCCAAAAGAACTTGAGGTTGCTTGAGGCAATAAGTCGATATTAATAACAAAATAATGTTTAATAACTGATATTTTTACAAAACTTTGTAATGCATTTTCAACTCTAAATAGAAATTAAATAAGGTATGCTCAATTCATAAGGAGTAGTTCTTATTTGATTCTCGCTTAACTCATCTTGTTAGCATCTATGCAAGATGCAACGACTGGTTCAAACTAACCGCACACAAGCGGCCTTTAAATCCGGAATTCCGGATTAGGTGGCGAAATCTATTATGTATACAGGTTGACGGTTTATCAATATTCTATTAACAATAACCGGTTTGTCGAACTAAACTGATTTGAATTTGATGCATTAAATATATTACATAATAAAGACAAAAACTTAATTTAAAAAAATACAACAATGTTCAATGAATATAATAAATAAGATATACGTTAAAACTAAAGATATGAAAGCAACTGAACTATTTGAAGTAAATGTTTTTGGTGTTGACTAATAAACAATTTTCAATGATACATATCGCTTTAATTATATAATACTAACAAATGTCTAGATGACTACTCCGAGTTATTATACATTTATCCTCTTAAAGTCAAAGAAGAATCCACACTACACCACATCTCATACATTGACTGGGCTCCAAATCAGGTTGCTTAAGTTTTTGTTACAGACAATTGAGGAAACATAAATATAAAAAGTCGGTTAATAATAAAGTATACATTAAGCACCCAGTTAAATAACAAAAACACAATATTTATTATATAAATATTTATCCTAGGTAAGGATTGAACCCACGACCCTTGGCGCAAATGATAAGATTACTACAATCTGCACCATTGGGGCCGACAAGTAGATACTTTATATAATTAGTTAGTAGACTTTTATATAAATTTTATAGAGAATATTTAAAGAAAACAGGATTTAATATAAAATATATATCGATGACGAAATGTTCTTTTTCAATTCACAGCCATTTGTCGAATATCATCCTAACATACGCTAAAGTTTGTAGGAAATTAATGGATAGATACTTTCTGCCTCTGCAAAAACTATGAAATGGATATTAATGAATATTCACCGAAAATCCTCACGACCAACTGACGCATGATTTTAATTTAACGTCGCCCGCTATTTGGTTGATATTTTTTATTGCGCTTTACTGAGAACACAGTATTCAGTTCATTATTTATCTAAATATCTACTTCAAATAACACAACCTAAAAAAGGAATACTAAAATTTTGTTTATCCACACAAATATTAAAAAAATACAGGTTTTTCCATTTTAGGCCATTTTTCTAGCACAAAAAAGATTAACTAAAATCTATGAGGTGTCATCACTATTATACCATTACGTTGTAATCAAGTGAAAATACCTCAATATGTCACTACATGTTCAGGCGTTTTCACTGCGAAACCTTAGGTATAGTGCAGAATCACTGCATTTACATTCTTTAAAACCCATCAATCCGTATAATCCTTCGCCGAGGGGTACCGATAGAGTAGAATAGTACATTTCCGTGTTTCAGGTGTCGTAAGAGACAACTAAGGTACCGCAACCGATCGACATTGCGGTTTCAAATGCAACAGATTTTTTATGGCTTTTATGATGATGATAATAAATTTTTTATAGGTCTGGGCCCTTGCTCGTGTACCTTATTCACCCATATAGTGAGTGGGTACCTCTGAAGTGGGTACATTAAATAATGGCTAATGATGCTGATTACCCCCCCGCGTTAATATATATCAGACATTGGAAGTCCACTGCTGGATATAGACTTCCCCAAGAAAGGGGCAATCTCAGAGGACAGTCTTCGAGACGGGTATGCTGCTGTCTATGCCGTCATGGACATTTGATCTACACTTTTTCGGATGGATATACCACCATCTGTCGGTTCTATACCGTTATCGCCTCTATTCTGTAGTCACGTTTATAATATACTCCTATTTTATATAATCCTACCATTGAACCAATTATTTTTAACAATCGCTACTTCTGCGAATAAATTAGCTTACTAGAATGTAATAGGCTAATATAATAAAAAGAACAACAACTTATACATTGATATGATTCCAAGATAAGTCGCTTAAAGCACTTGTGTTACGATATTAGAAAACAGAGAAATCATATAAATAATACTTATTTATTATAATTATAATACTTCAATACATATTTAACACCCAGATACCACAAATACAAATATTCATTATATCAATATATGCCTAAGGTGGGGATCGAACTCAAGACCCTTGACGCACAAGATAGGATCATTACCATCCCGTTAATAAATCATTATGCATTATCAGTAACAAAAAACTCTTATCCTTTTATTTCATATGCATATTTATGCCAAAAAACTGGTATTTGATATTAAAAAAAACACCTTTTTTTTTCTTGTCCCATATAATTTAAGAGATAAAATTATCAACTATTTCTAGTTTGATTGCTAGGTTATTTTTATACTTTGTTAACTGACGAGCGACGTACGAAGCGAGCGTGTACACACGGCAACAGATCAATCTATGCAAATCTGTCAACATATCGCAATCGACATTAATAATATAAATGCAAGTTATTAAGTTCAAAATTCACTGTAAAAAATTGACATGTTTGGGTAGTTTGATCTGTCGCTCATCGTACGAGGCACCGTAGGAATTTCCACAATCACCTCGAATGTGGTTAAGGTACTGATGAATTAGAACCGACTGAAACTGCCTATGCCTATGGCCTCTACGGGACAGATGTATAAATAATTAATTGTTACTCCCAAATTTACACAACATCGCATACATTGTCCATCGGATACCCGACAGCAAAATAAGGCTCGCAAAGCACTTGTTGTTTACCTGGTTCTATTCACATGCTGGTGAATAATCTCCAGTATTCATCGTCGCCATCATCATACCAGCCATTTTAAGTCCACTGCTGGATATAGGCCTCCCCAAAAAGGGGGGAATTGCCCATAATTGCCACGCTGGGCAAGCGTGTTGGAAATCACAGAGCGTAGCTTTTGCGATGGAGATGCTGCTGCCCATTCCCGCCCTGTGCATTTGAGCTATACTGTTTCGGACGGATATACAGCCATTTGTCGGTTCCGGTACCTCAGTCACCTCTTATGACACCTGGTTTAGAGGAGGTACTTATCTACTCTGTCGGAACCCTACGGCATACGGTCCAGTATTGATAAGGTTTAAATGTGGTTAAACAATTTTGTGAAATTTGTGTCTATAACAATGCAATACTTTTTTGAATATTTATTACACTGAATATTTCTTGAAAGCTGGCGACCGCGAAGTTTTACAAACCAACCGTTGATAACAAACTGGTATTCCTAACAGAAATATTTTTATCCTTAAACTTTGTTTTCAGCTTAAATAACTCTCGCTTCATCTCCCAGCTCACAACAATTTACAGTAAAGAATTTTCCGAACTATGTTAGGTATATTTTAAGACCTTCATAAATCACAGCCAAATCGTTTAATTTGGAATATGTTTGCATGTATAAATTTGGTTCTATTAGCGCTGTAAAGTACCGATGTGTGCATATTAATAATAAAAATTAAAGTTTGTCTGTTTGCGACACTTTCAAGTCTTAATCGGTGTAATAGTTTTGATGGAAATTGGCTTGAGCTTTAGGGACTAGCTTCATCTCGGGAAAATAAGTCTCAGCTGGCGGCACGGATTACTTTAACGTTTCAAGTCCCTGAATGGTCATGATTACTATGTTAGAGTTTATCCTGATCGTCATCATCATACCAGCCATTGAAATTCCACTGCTGGACGTAGGCCTCTCTAAGAAAGGAGGTTTTTGCCGATAATTGCTGCGCTAGGCAAGCGTGTTGACAATCGCAAAGCGCAGCTTTCACGACGGGGATGCTGCTGTCCATCTCCACCCCGTGCATTTGAGCTGCACGGTTTTATTACTTTAGCTGCCTCTTCAGACACCGCGCAGAAAGAGGTAGATAGTATTCTACTCTGCCGGTACCTCACGGCAATTCGGCAACACTTTAATAATAATAATAAGCCCATAGTACATCACGTTATCACGAAAAATCTGTCCTGTTCTTAAAGTATCCTCTAGGTATATTATTTTCCTTTTTTCTGTCGTTTTTATTTCTGCGCAAAAATTTTGATGTAAATGTAATTGTAGTTAAATGAAGTACCACTGTAATTTTTTTTATTACACATGTTCGACAAACAAGCATACAGTCCGCGTGATAGTATGCGTTGCTGTAGGCTATAGACGCTTATAATATTACTAGCGCGTTGCTAACCTTGTGATTTTAAAGTATTATATCACATTACCCATTTATTTTACTGCCTCTCTCAGCCTACAAACCGGAACACAGCAATGTGAACACAGCTATTTGGCGGCAAAAATTTTGATGTAAATGTATTATGATATTCACGATATGTATTGTATTAAATGGATATAGTTTAATACAACTATGTAATCATGCAAGAAGGTCTCAAAATATATTGTGTTAAAAAAATATAAGTTTGATATCTATCCAATTACCTGTATCTCCTTTTTATATTTTTACATTTGACCGAATTTAGTGTAAACCAGCACATATTCTTAGCAACGAGGTTCTGAGTCGTTGACTTGACTGGCGTTACGCAGATATGTTGCTTCTTTCTTGTATTTCCCCACTTATATAACAGAGAATGTTCTAGAGCTAAGTTTTAACACCTGTTAGTGTACCACTCGCAATCGACTGTCATACCATCACCCCAAACAGATGGTTTGCGGTCAACTACTGTGTAATTTTAGCGTCATTTACGATATATGGTAAAACTCACCGTGGCTGCAATCCAAGACCATTACGACTGTAACGAGCCTGTGAGTGATTCAATTGGTCTGTCTGTTCACGAGCAATGCTGATCAATTCCATCGGGTGATCCGTTTACACGCTTTCCTCCTACAATTTAAATAAAAACATCACAATACTAAGACATTTGAACAAATAGTCAGTATGTCTTTTTATCAAATTGTCGATGGGAAAAAGTTTGAGAAAGATTATTTTTATGAGTATTAAAGTGTAATTATTAGAAATTAATAATACACGTTTTACTCTGATTAGAAGATTTTCCCATAAATTGTATCTTAAATGATAAATAAATAAAACCGGCGACTAAAAACAATTTCTTTTAACAAAAAACGTTACGTGAAAATGCTATCTTAAATAATCACTATGTATTTTTCACTCAACCTGATAATGTTTATACATATTAAGGTAAGTTATTCGGAGCTTGCGGAAAAAAACGTAATTTTCTTTTGGGTATTTTCGACGATCGACGTCAAAATAGCTCCTTAGCCAGCCCCACGGGGCGCTTGGACAAATAAATTTATTTGCATTTTTCTTTAGGAGACCCAATATTTTTCTTTAACTTAATGAGACATTCTCAAGTAACGAAATATTAGAGGCAGATCTTGTTATAAGGGTCTTTATAAATTAAGGCCCATAATGATATAGCTCTCTTGACTCAATTTGATGCTTTAAGATGTTAGACCTTTTATATTATTTAGACGATACAGACCAGTTGTAAGCGAAGTTTCTTCAACTCTTATTATCCAATCCGATTTGATGAATTTGTGGAATGTATAACCAAACCACTAAATAAAGATATTGGTAAAGTCATACTTTTTAGACTGCTTTTGTGAACGACCCTTTGACCGCGTGATGCAAGGGGACTTACGGATAACACTTAAGGGTGCCTTTAAGGCCTGACAACGTCTCTAAATCTTTTCATGAGGTAGAATCTCATACAAAGGTTGCCTGCATTAGTACCTCACTCTAACCTATTTCTACCGCCAAATAGCTGTGTTCACATTGCTTTGTTCCGGTTTGTAGGCTGAGAGAGGCAGTAAAATAAATGGGTAATATGATTTAATACTTTAAAATCACGGTTAGCAACGCGCTAGTAATATTGTAAGCGTCTATAGCCTACAGCGACGCTTACTATCACGCGGACTTTATGGTTGTTTGTCGAACATGTGTAATAAAAAAAAACAGTAGTACTTCATTTTACTAAACCCATTGCAAAGTTTCTTACTATCATATTCAACCGGCAAACATCAGTAGCTTGCGATGCTCTATTCCAGTTTGAAGGGTGAGAGAAACAGTATAATTACTGGGTAATATGATCTTCTTATCAAAGGGCTGGTAACATACTAATGATATTGATACGATGAAACGCCGACCCGAATCTTACATCTTCATCATCGTTAGTCTGCTAAAATAGAAATATATAAAAAACACTACTTTTAAGACAATATGACGCTATTCATGTCATATTCATATCTTAATATATTTTGGGCGTATATTAATTTCGTTTGCACAAGCCCCAATTTCCTATTCGTGGACCAAAATGCAGAATAACGCAAAAAAGGTCGGAGCCTAGCATCTCGGCATATAATGTTCCTTTTTGTGGACCTAATTTATGACGCGGGGGCAGTGTATAAAGCGGGACGTATACGAATATGCAGGTCTAATTTTACGGTCTTTTGTAAGCGAATATAAGAGGCCAGTCTTTAATTATGAAAAAAACCACTCGACGGTTCCACCGCGTTATAAATTAACTCTTATAAAGAAACTTATGAAAGGAAAGCGACTGCTCTTTTTGCTGAAAACGTTTCACGTTTTACGGTAAACAAAATCGCCTTTGCTGGGATTAATCCGAAAACTTAGCTGCATAATTTGAATTTGTTCTGGGAGATATGTAGGCGGATTAGTATGTTGAGTGTATTTAACCAGATTCCGTGCTATTCTGTGTTATAACTAATATGGCTATAATGTTTTATTTGTTGACTTTTCTTCGAAGATCTGCTTAATTAGTGATTACTAAATAAAGTACTAGAAAACTTAATATGAATTTACTAGGCCTATGGTTTTTAAAATAAATAATATCAGTTTTTCAGACAATTATTACATGTTTGGGTAACATTTCAGTCACAATAACAGTATATCCGTAAATAGCTATGTTTCTTAGGCGCCGGAGCATCATTTTCACATTATAAACCAAGTATAGTGAACCTACCTGTTACAGGTACAGTATTTTCTATGATTGTTAGTCGAAACGAACAAGCAAACGCTCGTATAACCACAAAGATATTACTAGCGTGCTGCCAACCTAGTGATTTATGTGACATATTTTCAAACAATATAGTAATACGAATAGTTCTGGCGGTAGACCTAATTGGCATGGACAGCCATCTTTGCTTTTTCAGTTACTGAAACCTTTTTTTTCTTATCTCCATGCACAACTATTGGGCTGGCGAGAAATGTAACTGTCACTATAGTACTCATTTGGGAACGCACAATTACACAACTAGAACATTTCGGAAGTGAAATATTGTCTGCAACAAAAATCAACCCTGACGATGATTGTATCATCGTCATCATCATACCAGTTATTGGAAATCCACTGCTGGACAAAAGCCTCTTCAAAAAAGGAGGTTTTTTTCCCATAATTCACGCGTTGGGGAAGCGTGTTGGCAATCGCAGAGCGCAGCTTTCATGATTGGGATACTGCTACCCATCTCCACCCTAAGCATATGAGCTACACTGTTTCGGATGGATATACCACCATCTATCGATTCTGGTACCTTATTCGCCTCTTACAACACCTGGTACAAGAGGAGGTAATATTCTACTCTGCTCACGGCAATAGTATTGTGTAAATCTAGTTGCGTGTTTGTCTGATATAAGACAATACATTTAACATTTACCAGTACTAAAATTAAATAATATAGAAAGAGTTAATTAACAATGGTTTCACAAAAATGGAGGACGCTTTAACCTATAATATAGTATCATTATAAATATAATGGGCACATGGCATACTACTAACAGTGGATTTGTAAACAAATAAATATATAATTTCAGCAAATACAAAACAATTAATGTCTCAATACTCAATTTACCAAACCCTTAACACATTAAAACTTTCATCGTAGATACGTATGAGTTACGGGTTTTAAAAACTAGTATGATATCTTTGTCCAGAGTAATTTCAGAGACCAACATCTAATAATGGCTGTTGTTTGCAATACGATTTCTAACTTTAAGCCATACCTTTAATTTTATACATGGTTTAGATACACATTTCATTTCTAAAGATTAAATAAAACTTGTTACGTTATTTAGAAGCTTATCCCAGACAATCAACGAGAAACAAAGTTTAATATAAAAATATATAGTTCAATAAAGATAGCACGTCTGGTATTTGTAAACTCGTTTACCAAAGGCTGATCCCTCAGTATCATTACATTATCCGATAAATAGCATTAAGTATATAAAAGTCCCGACTTGTAAGTTATCATAGAACAATAACATGTGAGATCTCATGTAAAAGCATGTCCCTTATTATTTCTATAACATGCACACATAAGTAGGCGCTTGCTAGAATAATAAATCTTCTATTTCAATTACCAACTACACTTAAAAAAAGGTAATTTAATTAATAGAAAATGCGATGCGATTACGATTGCCAAGTTCCTTTTTATAGAAATAAATATATTATCCGGATATCACATTAATACGGCTACTAAATACTTTAATATTGAGGTAAGTACAATTTGTATAACAATAACCTGGTTTTAATAGAACCTTTATTTACACCAGTTTTTCTTGCAGGTTGCTTCTGCTAGCTCGTGTGCCGGAAAACCAAGTTATGCCTCAATGTTAGACGAAGTTCATTTATTTCATTTTAATGATTAAAAAGTGGTTGTATTGCTTACGTGAATATTGTATACTTTTGTGTTTTAACAAAACTCCGAACAAAATGCTTACAATCGTATTCTATTACATAAACGAAAAAGCGGATTATTTATCTAGTGCAAAATTTTGACTGCATTTGTTGTTCGGTTAAACATAATTTAAATGACAATAATATTATATATATATTCACGTGGTAAAAAACTCTGACATCTGGATATATGAGATAACATGAAATTTTAATATTCACTTTGAAGTACATACATACATTTATGTCTCATTGCTAATATTTGTAATTATTACAGACACTGCTTCGCTTAGTTATATCAAGGACAAATTTTTAGATATAGTTAGAGAGACGGTCAGGACGGATAGGTTGCCTTAAAATTTCATAATTACTTTTAGTAATCAATTCACTTTCGTTAGAATATAGTATATATAAGTAATTATGTCATAAAAAAAACTTCATAGATAAATCCATTGACAAATAAGAAACAAAAGAGTACTTGTTGCCAATGAAATTGATCCAACCATTTCAGAATATACCCGGAACAGACAGACAGGAAAATTTAAAATAATTATACGTTAGAAGAGTAAATTTAGAATGACAAACTCTACAATTTTACATATAAGAGTATGTATAGATAATTCTGGTCGGGCATAGCTTTAAAAAAATAAACTAACTTACCCTCTTAACTAAAACACAGTAATACGACCACTTTTGGTTGACGGTAGGTAAAATTACAATAAAGGTACCCCGCTTCCCGAGCGCAGAGTACCTTTTATAAGAGTAAAGGTACTCTGCTTCTCTCGGTGTGCCTCTGGCAATATGTATACCTGCGCTTAAATATTCAAGTTTATCCTCGCTTTAATATATTAACCTTGAGCCTGTTAAATTATTGTTGTAAGACACTTGTAACCAACTTTGTGGAAAGTTAAGTCGTTTACAAAGTTTATGGGCTCCTCTTGTAAATGTTACCGTTACAATTAAAATAAAACACGATGGAAATGTACAGTCAATGCAAGTGAGCTAGCTTTATTTTTGTCTTTTTTATTTTGAAATTGATGTATACAAAAGTATGCTTAGATATTTATAATAATAATAAACAATATTGACACCGTGAGGTACCGGCAATGTAAAATAGAACCTTCCCTTGTACCAGGTGTCGTAAGAGCCGACTGAAGTACCAGAACCGACAGAAGGCGGTATACCTATCCATCGGAAAGAACGATCATATATTGACCTGATTCCGAGGTAAATCACGTAAATCACTTGTATTACAGCTATCAGACGACAGTGGAATCACAATTGTTATTTATAAATACATATTTTTAAACCTAGACACAGAACTAACACAAATATCAACATATAAGTGTTTGTCCTAGGTGGAAATCGAACCTACAACCTTTGGCATATAAGAAAGGCTCATCGGGCCTGTCAACTTTTTTAATAACCATGGTGATCGATTGAATGCTACTGCTTTTTATTCAGAGAACGAGAATGGCTAATAAAAGTAATTTTGAAAATATTTTACTAAGAGTAAGAAAATTTTAGCAGTTGTAAATTGTAAATGGATTATAGATACGTGTCAACCATGATTGAGGGACCGCCTTCACTTGTTTGTAGCTTTTGAGTGGTAAGCACAGAGGACGGTCAATGGAAACGCACATCGGGTTACCCGCACATATCAAATCCACTTTAAGTTCTGCAATGACTTTGACCTATATAACTCTAACACATTATAAAGCACAAAGTGTTAATGTAAACTATCTGCAAACAGTATCGTTGTCATATCGGCCGACCGATCGGCATAACACAAAGATAAATAAAGACAAATCGTCGGACAAGTTTATGTTAATCCCGTAAAGGGTCGACTGAGATAAAGTCTCCGGGATTACAGTGTCGTAACTCGGCTTAGAGCGGACACTCTTGACACTATCTGCCACAGTACTCGGATTACTGCTAGATCACTATCGCACTCAGTGTGTGAGCGCCCTAATTGATACTTCGTCACGAGCTTCGTTAGAGTTTTCGACTGATTGACATTCAATTTTTTCATTCTTTCTCGATGCATTAAATAAATAAATAATAATATTAAATAAATAGACTTACGTACATCACATAAATATTTTATGCAATGACTTATGTTTACAAAAATAGACCACAGAGAAACCACTAATATTAAAATATTATAGTTGTAATTTTCTGTGGACTGTTTATATTAGACATATTAAAATTTTTGACGCAGAACGAGCACACATATTTACCATATAAATGTTTGATGATGGGCAGCAGCATCCTCGTTGTTTGAAGTTGCGCTCGGCGATTACTACGTCTGCCCAGTTCGGCAATTATGGGCAATAATCCCACCATCTTGGAGAAGCCTAAATCTAACAGTAAACTTTCTGTGGCTGATATGATGATTATGATAATGATGAAGAGGCTCATATTCATGCACCATCTCCCATCTTCTTATTCAAATAGTAAATCTGTTTCACAACAAAAACTTGTTTTTTTTAACAAGCGAAAGTATGTGAACTACTGAGAGAGAAGATACTTTCCAAATGTTTTCCTATTACATGACATTTCAATAAACGATTAACTATAAGACGAGTTTTATTCAAGGAGTTGTTTTTTGTAAAAAGTTAAAAATAGTTATCTAATGCTTACAGCCTGGTATAAATAGTTGAAAATCATTGTGTAATGACTGTTGCTTATAAAGTTAGTGAAAAATAAATACATATAAATAATTACCATTTATATGGATATATATTCATTGCATCATTTTAGGTGACTCGTATCCATGGACTGTCTCCCATATTCTTATTGAAATAGTTATCTATCTTAGCACAATCTTACGTACTTCGAGTTTCAAGAAGCGGTCTAGTCTACTCAAAATATCTTCTGTACGTAAACTTACAGGTTCCATTCTATTTCTGAGCGCTGATTTTGCGAGAAACAGCTGTTACCTCGGTAAAATGTCTTCGATTTAGATTTTATCAGCCCCAGTATCGCTCACAATTCCAAACTAGTAGGTCAGCATATTCAATGCACAATTGTTACCCGCGGTTCCGTCTGCATGGAAGTTGTCCAATACAGAAAATTATGTAGAGCTTTGCGAAACGAGATTACCTCACGGACACCGTAACTTTTATATTTTAAGGTCTACTACAATAATAACATTATCATCATATCAGCCATTGAAAATCCACTGTTGGACATAGGCCTCCCCAAGAAAGCCGTGAAGTAGCGGCAAAGTAGAATAGTACCTCCCACAGTACCAGGTACTAGAACTGACAGATTCTGACTGACTCATTAGTACAGGGCAGGGATGGGCAGCAGCTTTCCCATCGCGAAAGCTGCGCTCTGCGATTGCTAACATGCTTGCCCAGCGCGGCAAGCATGTTTTGGTAAAGTGTATTGTATGCTATCTAAGCTAACACAAAAGGCACCTCCTAAACTACAAACATTTATATATGGATATTCAATACTGAACATGAATTCATTCAACAAAACTAAACTGATTTTTTGTTTATTTTCTAGTGTGAACAAGAAATCAGGTAATCTCATGTACGCCGTGCACTACGATGCTATCAACGTGAAATCTGAGATCGCCTACTTCAAATACCAGCAACGTCAAAAGGAACCCATAGTTACAATAGACTTTGTGCTTACATAAAATAATATATTTTTTAATATTTAACTGTTTATACCGATTGATGTGAGTAATAACTTACTACTACTTTTATCATTTTCACAGAAACGGACTATGCGAGGTGAAATCACGAGGCGCTAGTAGTTTATTAATAAAACCGAATGTTAGTTAGTTTTAAATAATGATTCTATACTTAGGCGAGAATTCGTTCAAACGGAATAGGTAATGTATACATAAAAGGTAATGTAGGGAATAATAGGTAATGTATGCAGACTTATAAACAAGAAGAATGAAACAAAATGAAAAAGATATTTTCAATAAAAGAGTAACATATTCAAAATTAGTTACGCAGCAAATAACTAACAACCAAGTAGGGTTTCAAAGATCACTACGCCTGTCTTATCTTTTAGACAAGCTTTGTGTAAACGTACATTTTACGAATGTTCTAATTACTGCTTGGTTGGTAGTAGTACCGAATGAATATGAAAATGAATTATATAGCTGATAGTGTAACATTTTAATAGTAAAAAGATTTTTGAAAATTAGTTCAGTAGTTTAGGAGTTTATTTGTTTATTAACGTACACAAAAACAAATCCCTTTACATATTGCGCTTTTAAGAAGGGATCGCTAATTTTATTGTAAATGTAATAAATCTACACTGAAATAATGTAGCTTTTATATTGGTCAAAGAATTTTAAATAAAATTCTATATTGTAGGTCAATGTCCACGTCAAATATGTATGTATTCAAAATGATCATAAATTGTATTTATGATATTTTATAAATAATGTCATTGAATGACAACCTGACAACCTTATATATAAGAGTCATTAAAACAAACAGGTCATTAAGGGTGGTGCCTGCAAACTTTAATACTAGTTTGCAGGCACCAGGCGGCCTTTATATATAATAATAGCAGGACCTAAGTTTATAGCATGTTTATTACGCGAGGCGTTAGAAAAGAACCTGCAAGAAAAACTGATGGTAATAAGAGTTCCAATAATCACATAATGATAAGTAGTTTTGGAACCCATACCGGCGTCAGCGCTCATAAACTGTCTTAATAGTAGAAATTAGAACAATTCAATTTAATCCCAAGCGGTCGCACAATTAATATAATCTCTCAAGCAGTAATAAGTCTCAGCTCATAAGTTTATCTTTTACGCAATTATTGAATTTATTTGCATATTTGTAATGCTACTTTATAATAAAATATTACACTATTGCCCCTTAACAAAATACTTATTTTTGCATCTAAGCGATGGGCACTGCACTTCTACTACACTACACATCTACTTATATTTATGTCTAGTATCATTTATATGTATGTCATTATTTTTCTAAAATCATAATATATTTTTATGAACATACTTTCATAGAAATATTCACTTTATACAGTCATTATTTTAATTATTTTTTAACTCGTAAAGAGTCTTGCATATAGTTGTTGAAGCTATTCGTTTCAAACAAAAACGTAAATCTTTTGTCTGTATAATATTAGAATAGATGAATATGAAACAAACCATGCTATATTCGTCATAAACGCTCACAAATGTCAATTAACATCTAATTAAATAATAATATATCCACCTTTTACCATAATTATTTAAAAATGGACGACTCCGAGGTTCGTTGTTTGGATTTTCACTCAGGATAAAAATTTATATTTTGATATTTGTGTTTTTTCTGTGTATAAATATTAAATTTGTTTATTTGAGTATTATATTTGTGATTCGTCTGTTGTCTGATATCTGTAACATAAGTGCTTTAAGCGATATATATCGTAGTTAGATAAACTTTGTGTAAATTAGATATTATTTAAAAGAAAAAAACTTACAAGTTGGACGGACGACAATCTAATTAAAACCACTGAAACTAGCTAAATGCAAACCGCATATAAACGATGTTTTTAGAAGTCATTTAAATTGCTCTATTTCCAACACTGAACTTCCTTTGGTATGGACTTCAATTAATGACGACAATAGACGAATTTGATGAGGTCATAGTTCTGTTTTAGCTATTCTTTTTTTATTTGTCTATATTATTATCAATAAAAAAAGGTCTACTGCTAGACACAGGCCTCCTTGAGAAAGCAGAATTCGTGCCCATAATTGTCGCGTTGAGCAGGCGTAGGGGCCAACCCAGAACATAGCTTTGCGCTGCAGCCTATCCCCAATATGTTGCATTTTATTAACACTATTTTGAATGGATTTACCAATATCTGACAGCTCTGAATAACCTCAGTCGCTTGTTACAATACCTTGTACAGAGGAAGGCTTATACTAAGCCACGATTAGCTTTTTATTTTAATACAACTAAAGTTATCTGAAAGCATATTTGTTTATTTATCCGAACTGGGAATAATGCCAAAGGCCAACCGTGCCATGGCCAACTGTCCTGTCTGTCGCATCGCCAAAAAGCCGTCATAAGTCATTAAAATGTATAATAACAATGTTGCTGTATTAAACTTATACTACTTTTATATTTACTTATACTAGCAAACTAGTAGGCCCATTACAAAAACTTTTAAATCATCAATAAATACCGTCATACCGTGAGGTAGCGGCAGAGTAGGATAGTACCTCCCACTATACTAGACAAAGGCACCAAAACCGACAGATGGTGGTATATCCAAGCACTTCAGAGATAGCTGCAGCCTGCGGTATAAGTGACAAAACTGTGTTAATCCACTTGAAGTGCATCGGGAAAACATAAAAACCTGAACGATGGGTACCTCATGAATAGAGTGAGTTAAACTTACACGCGTCAATAAAGGGATTTTAATCTTAGGATAAAAAGTGTAAACCTACTGTAAGATAATCGGAAGCGCCCGTTGCAATGGCTGAACCCTAATGACACAGCAAAATTCAAGCTCTAAACGAAAAGAGGCTCGTAAAAAGTTATTTGTAAGTTTTTGGTGGCAAATGATTATGACAGATATAAATTGTCAGCAATTGAAAAACCATGAGGGAAGAACTAGCTGCTAAATAGCCGAGATTGGTCAATCGCTCTAAGCCACTGCTGCTTGACGACAACATAGGACCATACACTGCACAACAAACAACCACTAAATTAGATATGCTATTGGAATGTTTGCAATATTTACAGTACTCCCCTTGCCTCATCAGATTACCATGTTTGCCGGATTTGTACAACTTATTACAAGAAAAACAACTCCAACCCATACGGCAGTCCATTCCGCCGTCAAAAAGTTTACTGATTCTCGCCCTCGAGGTTGTTTTTAGTAAAGGGATCAATTAACTACCTATGACATAGATTGGAAAAGTGCATGGATGAAAACAGTGCATACGTTGAATAATTAAATACTTTCTAAAACAAAACAAAAAACGAAACCTTTTCAAAACACCAATATCATATGTAACGATCAAACTCAGTTAATTTCCTTAATATATAAATATTAAGGAAATTAACTAAGTTGCCATAGTAGTTAGAATCACATCAGATTGTGTGTCCTCAGAACCTAACTTATTCCTTCCGAATGACATTTCTGATTTGTGGTCGCGTGTCCAGAACAGCTGCTATGCAGAACCAAATCTGATCCTTTAGGTCTCTTTGCTTTGGCGGTTTTAAAACTAATCAAGAATTTTGATAACGGTTGACGCAAAGTAATCATAACATTGTATAAAAAAAAATTAATAAGCCACATGTAAATCTGAAAAAATAGTTTAATTAATAATAAACTTAAACAACATCTACATTGATCTGACTTAAAGCTAAAAGACGTGTTTTACAAATATCTATCTAATATAATACTTGAATATATATTTTAACACCCAGACACAGAACAAATATACAATTTTTCACATGTACAAATTTGTTTTGAGTAGTTGACGCACAAGGTAGGATCACTATTATCTGCGCCATCGGGTCCGTTAAAACTTTATTATGACTAACAAACATTTTATGTAACATAGGCATTACAAGATTTCACAAAGATACATAACATTCTTAAATCCAATGTTGATGCCATCTAATCTTTTCTCAACGGAATCTTTCGCGCCAAGACTTGCATTATGTCTTTTTATAGAAAGTGAAAAAAAAATAAAATATGTGCATTTTAAGGTTACTTTGACAAAAAGCCGGCATGAATGAGGCGAGGCAGCGCGGGCTCGCGACTTTTCTCACTGAATTATTCATATAATCCTTTCAATATTACCGACTCAAGGTGGACGTTTTTGACGATCCGCTTGTGTTGGTTAGACAGATTTAAACTGATATCAGTGTCCTTATAAAAGCTAATCAGTTTAATTACTTTATTTAGATCGATTAGATTTAAATATTTAAGATATTTTTGGCATTTTATTCTTAATTCATCATTTTGTTTTATTTATAAAATCTTATTCCTATAATGAATATCAAGAAATCAAGATAAGTATTTAAATTTGTGTTAAAAGAATGAAGGTGATAATATACATATGTACATATTTGCTTCATTTTATCAGCTGCATATATCCAGCAGGATATAGGCCTCCCCAAGAAAAGGGGAACTTTGCCCATAATTGCCGTGCTGAGCAAACGTATTAGCAATCGCAGAGCACAGCTACAATTTATTTGATCGTAGATATATACATGTTTTTATTGATTGCGCAGAAATAATAGTTTATCCTTTCAAGAAAACTAACCAAGGGTACCGCGCATAACATCAACTACCTATCAGTAAAAATATAGACCAAGAAGCGGACATAAGTTATTGTTTCTATTTTGTTTTCTCTATTATTTGTTAATATTCTCTCTCTCTCTAATAAATCGAATGAACTTTCTTGTTAATGGTAAATATTTATAGATAATTGTTAATATTTTTTACTCATTAACTTGATACCAGTTTCAATAATATAAATGAACTTGTTCCATACGGGTCAAATACTTTATAACAAAAGACTCTTGTTCTCCAATATTTCAAAGCTGCGTCTGACGTGAATTTATCTTAAGCGCTAAATGCTCAAGAGACATTTAAATCTAGCCGAAGTTCTTTCTTTGTCTGGGAACATTCCTGATGTCTCGGCTGGTCCCTCTACGAAAAAGTTTAATAATTGACGTTATTACGTAGCCTTTTTTGGTTGACATAGGGTATTACAAAAAAGAAATGGCCAGTAAAAAATAAGTTGTACTACAAAAACAGAAACAGTTTATAAAGAAAAACTAAGACATCAAAGTAACATGTGTTAATAACATATTTAGTTTTCTACTCAATAAATAAAAGACATATTGCGCTTTGAAGTCGAAGTAATAATTAAACTACTAAGGAACTATAATATTATAAAGTAATGAATACTTAACCAAAAAAAAAATTAACATAATCATACATAAACCCTTATTGAATTCATATGAAAACTGACTTATAGATTTTAAATATATCTTGCTTCTTGGCACTATACATTGGCAAAATATTAAAAAACAAAGCTAAGTTTATGTTCATAATAAATGGACTCGTTGCATAAAAATCCCGGGAATTTTCGCGTAATCAAAACAAAGCCGCGAAATAAACAGAACACTGCCGTAATCCAAATTGCGAGATCTGTACATATTTTGCCAATCACCAACACACGACACTCAGCGATTGTATGCGAAACAAAACAAGCGAGATGAGTTACAGATCACAAAATATATCCCCCGGGACATATCCGCAAACAGCCTGTGGAATCGCACCGATATCTTGGAGCAAAAACAAACCGGGACGTGGGGCGGGAGTTGTCACTGAGCCGCGTAGTCAGCGAGAAATGGAGTAACCCATTTTAAACTAGAATGAATTGCACGTCCTGGACTGCAGGTTCGCTGGAATGCTGCCCACTGACAGTGGGCACACACAGTCACAGATGCCTGGCTAGCTTGACCCATGCCCTCCTTAAGAACATAAAAACCCATCACATAAATCTTACTTATATAATAAACGAGAAGCGGATGAGGTTTGATATGAGGTTTGTTACTTCTTAACTCAAAAAATAATTAATGGTTTTTCAAGATAAAATTGCAGTAACTATTGGTGTATCAGAATTAATGACGGGCCGGATAGCGCAGATGGTAGTGATCCCATATAGTGCGGCAAAGTTCGTAGGTACGATCCCCACCCAGGAGTAACATTTATGTAATGACATTTATGTTTGTTTAGTGTCTGGGTATTAAACACAATTATTAAGTATTATATTTGTGATTTCCCTATTGTGTGAGGTTGAGTCAGGTCAACCTTATCCTTAAGATAAAAATAAAAATATTGAAAAAGTACTAACTAAAAATTACGTTGATTATCACTTTTTTTTCTTCATATTCAAGCACTAATATTTTTAAGGGTAAGCACAGACAAAGTATTTAATTACGACTCCTATGAATTTAGAATGCATCTCCTGACAATTTAACGACTAAATAGCCTTGAACTGCATAATCACCAAGCAAATCATCTCTACCAGCTACCATATCAGCAAACATTTATACTACAAATCGAAAAGTATTTTTTTTTTCACATATAACCTCATTCATTGACTTGTGCTTTAAGTTATCAATTCAGAAGGCAAACTAAATTGATAACTTAAAGCACTTAGGTTGTGGATTTCAGACGACCAATGAACTTAAAAAAGTATACTCAACATCTTGTACAGATACTAAATAAACACAAATTCTTATCATATATATGTTTTTCATGAATAAAAATCGAACCCCCTCTCTTTGGCGTATAAGGTAAAAAAATAATATTCATATACGGAATGAATATTAACGTCACTTAGTATTGGAATCCCTTATGTACACAAACAATAAATTTATTTATAAAGCTTAAAAGTAGTAAAATAAGTTTTAACTTAAGAAACTTAGCTATTTTAATAACGTTAAAACTCAAGTTGCTACAAAATAACTATTGGACAAAATTAGTCCAACGAATCATTTTCTTTACAACATTTAATAAATGTTAAGCAATAAAAATGCAATTGTTATTGTCTATCATGGACTGGTGCTAGATATTTATCTACTACAAAGTAATATAATGGTTGTCTGCTATTATTGTTCTTATAACTTTGTAACTGTATTATCATTCAAATACATTAGATTCGTGTCGATGGTCAATGCAACATCAAATTTAGTGTCGCAGTAAATTTATGGAATACAGCCACAAATATGATTTTAATCTGCATGAGCTTTACAGTATATCATTAATGGTATAGCTGCCATAAGACGGGCACTGTTAGACACCGTCCTTCCCAAGATATTTGGGTCAAAATTATCAACAATTGCATCACGCCATTTGGATGAATACGAGTATATCCCCATCTGTTGGATTTGGTACCACAATAACCTTTTGCATACCAAGGGAGATACTATTTTATCCTGCCGGAACCACAATTATTATCATTTAAATATTTGCCTAGGATAGGGGTTGAACCCACGATCCTTAGCGCAGAAGATAGGATCATTACCATTTGCGCCATCGGGCCCGTACGACCACATCACTATACCTTACTACGGCAATTAATTGCATTTTTAAATGATAGTCAAGTATAATTAAACAGTTGAGATTCCATCATCAAATAAAAAGAAGTTAGAATAAGACTTGATTAAGCGGTCCTTTGACACAAGAATCGTCTATTATCAAACAAACAGATCTTCAGATTGTTTATATGTCAAGCATATCAGCTTGACATATAAACGGAAATGCCAACGTCACCCGATGTACAAAAGATTTATAACAACAAAGATGTAATTCAACGATTGTCAGCAAGTAAATTTTAATAAATTTAACTGATTCTCGGAAAGATTCTCCTTGCAGTACCTTCTACATAGTTAGTTGGGTTTTAGCTCATGAGGCCCATAGTAAAAGGACACATTTGCGTGCATGAATCGTTGAACCCACCAGCAAATTTGTTTAATTAATTACTTAAGTAGAAAATTTGCAAGTTAAAATTCAATAGCATATTTAGAAGTGTTACGAGAACACTAAATACTTAATATGAAAGTATAATTTTCTTCACATTCAAAGTTATTGAAATCTCAGAACTATGGAGATGAAGCAAAACTGAGAACTTGCGGACCCAAAATTTAAATTCACAAACTCCATGAAATTTACAATTTTGCAAACGAACACTTTATATTTTTAAAAACATTAAAATGTTGTATTTTATACACATAAAAAACTGACTTTTTCTAGAACTGTCAAATAAAAGATATTGTAACTATTACATTATATAGTTTATTTTTTATCATTCTTCCACCTTGTTTTGCATAGTGACGCTATTTTGACAACAAAAAATACTTATATATTATTCATTCTATGTAATTTATTATCATCGTTTTTCATCATTTCAGCTCCAGTGAGCTCAATAGTCGGGCCATAATTGCCATGCTAGAAAGGCGTGATGGCAATCGCAGAGTTTAGTTTCCGACGGCGCTGTTTTGGATGGATATACCACCATCCACTGGTTCTGGCACCTCAGTCGCCTCTTACGACATCTAGTCACATGCTGGCACCTAACATATTTATGGTGACTCCCAATTACTCAAAGAAAATGTTAATACTTAATTAGTATTGATCGATTTATAAAGTTGTTTAATAACCACCATCTTTCAACTGCCGATTATTCTTAAAACATCTCAATAAGAATTTCAAAATGATAATAGTAGATTTTTTCGCAACTTTATTTATATTTTTCGTACATATACCCATACGTACATATACATTTCGTACCCCAACTAACACTGCTATTGCTACAAAAGTGGGTTGAACGTCCTATAATAATTCCTCGAAACGTTCTGATATGTTAAGAATTATCCGTTCTCAAGTAAACTAATAACATACTATAACATCCTTAGAACTCTCAATACTATGGTAACAATAAAAATAGTTCTTTTTTAACCATAAAATTAACTACATTTTATTTTAAATTTATAATATTATAATTCAGTCAGACATTTAATATTTAACTACATTAATTAATTTACCGAATATCGTGTTAACTAGATTTGAGTTAATTGTGGTCTTTCAATATATGCCTTATAAACCAACTCAAGATAGCCCAATGAGCTACGGATAAGGCGATGTTTGGAGCCGCTTTATAAGATCGTATCAGGATCGAGGAGATCTATAAGTGAACCAAACGCTACATTTGAATCCCAGCCGATAAGTGAGTTGAAGTGCAAATTGTACGCAAAATCAACAGTAGTAAGGTTGCCTGCTGACTGTTGGCTTACCAACAGAGTAGAGTAGTATACCCCTATACCAGAGGTCGCAGGAGGTGACTTAGTTATCAGGACCGACAGATGGCGGTATATCCATCTGAAACTGTGTACTGGTAGCAGCAACCCTTTGGCGAAAGTCACGCTCTGCGATAACCAACACGCTTGCCCAGTAATTAGCGGAAAAATTCCATCTATCTTACGAAGGCCTATGTCCATCAGTTGACTTCTAATAAAATGCTGAGGGTTCTAGAATGAGGACCACCCACTGACAGGCGCAGCATTCACTCGCAAGGTTGAAATATGACAAATATGCAAATACATCAAATATATTTTAAAACAAATTTTCAAAATATTGTATTCCAGTTCTATAACTGACAATAACATAGCGTTGTTGAACACAGTGTCATAGCTAAAAAACACTGCAACAAAGCTACCTAGTACATTTGAAAACTCTTTAACACGTACAAACATTATCATACTGCAAAATACTTGCAAGCTTATCGTAGCATACTCGATTACAAAAAGCGGGTGTCGAGTAGCCTTAATACGATGAAGCTCGTTGTTCTAAGCAGCTGTATGTAGAAAGGAACGATGCCGGACACGCCCCGGTAACTGAGCACAAACTACCGCACCAATATTGACTTTTACCCCTTAAAACTTCCTTATTCCACTAATTATTTCTATCGCCTGATTTGATACAGATAACGGCGCTAAACCGAATATCACTATTAATAGTTACATATATTTTATTTCCTTAAAAATAAATAAAATATAATGTAATATAATATTATATTCAATTTTATTGGACCTATATTTTGTAACCTTTATTTTTCTTTTGACTTAGAAACTCTTATAATTAAAATATACAAATATCCAAAAATAATTTGGATACTACTGTTACTTACGTGTTAGTAACAATCAATAGAATTCCAAATATTTAAGATAGCAACATTTTGGTTGACAATATACGTCATGAGAGAAAATGAAGCTTTAAAATGTAATAATTCTATTTAAATCTAGATATGAAACCAATCCGAGTAAGTGAAAGATGAAGGTAGACAGACGGCAATTAAGAAAGTCAAAGGTCTAATATTTTAAATTTATTTAGATACACTAAATCAATAAATGTTTTATATACAATCAGCCCTTTATTAAGTTCAGTTAAAATTAGGCAGCCAGTAGCCGATCTACGTCTATCTATGGCGCCCTTTCACTCATTTTCACAAAAAATTTCAGAAGAATAGGTTCAGTAGAAGAATGATCAAGCATATAGGCTAATATAGTGTGCCAAACCACACAGTAGTTAAAGTTTTCTCCACAACCAGAGCATGCTTAACTAGTTTACATACAATCCGAAAGCATTTGACTGTTTACTTTTGTTTTCAAAATGAGTGAACATTATTGTTGATAACACTCTAAACATTAAATGATTATCCGATTTTGAAAAACTTACCCATAACATATAAAACGCTTATAAATTTATATAAATAAAAAATTAAATGTCAAATTGTATGTACGCGCGTTACCTACTCTGAAATAAATGCACCAATTTGGATAATTTATTTTTGGTTGTGTCATGAATTGCTAGGGATCGAAAACTTTCGTCATATCAATTCATCACCATTGGAAATCAACTGTCGGGCCTCCCCAAGACAGGGGGAATTTTACTGATAATTGCCTCGCTGGTAATTGCGGAGCGTAACTTTCGTAAGTTTTAATAGAAAAATGTTTACCTAATGTTTGTATACAAATAGATAGTCTTTTGCTGACGTAAAAATTGAATCAAAACCTTTATAATTGTTATTTTAATATTAGAAACTTCGTCGTCTCCACTAATCGATAAATCCTACCATTATAGAAACATTGGAAGCATCAGTCTTCAGTGCCTTAAGGCATATAGACTTGGGGCAAGTTCAGTCGCTAACGACTTAACCGCCTTTGTGATAGCACCGCTGGTAATTGCGCTGAGCAGCAATTATTTTTTATTTCTGCCCCTTAATGATGGCGGAAATCCAGATAACTTATAACGCCAACAAAGTTTTTAATGCGATCAATTAATAGGGTGAGTAGGGTCGTTGCTCTTCTCAAACTCAAAACATTCTTAATTCACTGTAATTACAAGCAAACTTTCAAATTGAAAAAAGAACAGTACTATATTATAAATATAAAGTACTAGATTATGGTGGGTCCGATGGCACAGATGGTAGAGTTCTTATCCTGTGCGCCAAAAGTTGTAGATTCAATCTTCGACCTAGGACAAAATTTATATGATGAGATTTGTGTTTGTTCTGTGTTTAGTTGTTAAAAATATGTATATAAGTATTATATATATATAATATTACAAAGTACTGATGACCCCGCGGGATTATAAGAGTTATCTAGCATATGTAAATTAGGACTATCTTATAACTTATTTCAATGCAGGTTTAATTCACCCTGGCATCAAAAAGGGACCTACAAGAAAAATTGGTAATGTTAAAGGTTCTATCAATACCAAATAGTCTTAATGTTCGATGCTAACTAACCATTGTCTTAAAGCTAGGTTAGAGTAATTCAATCCCAGGCATTTACAGTTTCAATATATTTATGTACCTTGGAAACGCATACGTATATGGAGATTTACGTAAAATATGCAGGAATATGTATATTGTAGTATATATTCTGTCGCGAGATAGAGTAGAATAGTACATCCCTCTGTACCAGATGTCGTAAGAAGCGACTAAGATACCAGGACCGACTGATGGCGGTATGGTATATTCATCTGAGACAGTGCAGCTCAAATACATAGGGTAGGGATGAGCTGCAACATCTTTGTCTCGAAAGCTGTGCTCTGCGATTTCCAACACGCTTGCCCAGCGCAGCAATTATGGGCAAAATTCCCCCTTTCTTGGGGAGGCCAATGTCCAGCAGTGGGCTCCTAAGGGCTGCAATGATGATGATATTAGCAGTTAACTTTTAAAACATGTTCAACAGAAAATAATAACGTCACATAACATCATACACACGGATTTGTCTCGCTAGATAAGTCACTTCGTGTTCTGTGTTATGGACATCAGAAAATAGAGGAACTACAAATATAACGCTTAAATACAGATGTAACACCTAGGTACAACACAAACATGAATATTTATTAAATAAATGTTTGTCCTGACCGGAGATCCTACCCACGACCTACCGAGCTCGCTATCTGGCCCGTCAAGTAATTTTTAGTCTCACAATAATTAGTGAAAAAATTGTGACTAAGGAATACAATTCGTATTAAAAGTAAAACTGTCACGTCTTTACTATTCTTAATTACTTGCGAGGGAATCACAGCTCATATTATTAATTATAATTAATTAGTTCTAAACTCGCTATCCCAAAACGAAATTAATACATTCTCAATTTTAAATATTCCATAAAACAGTCGTTCCTTAACTAGGTGATTTCTATATTCACCAATCCAAACCGGTAATGGCTGTGAGGTACCGGCGTTGTAAAA
Organism: Heortia vitessoides; assembly: GCA_020976665.1. NCBI lineage: Eukaryota > Metazoa > Arthropoda > Insecta > Lepidoptera > Crambidae > Heortia > Heortia vitessoides. The sequence continues at coordinate 12,240,438 of JACJUM010002878.1, read as the reverse complement.
TAGTACCGTCCACTGCACCAGGTGTCGTAAGAGGCGACTAAGGTACCAGAACCGACAGATGGCGGTATATCAATCAGTGAGTCAGAAACATTGCAGCGTAGTGTAAATCAGGTATACGCAGGGATAGAATCCCCGTCACAAAAACTGTGTTCTGCGATTTCTAACAGGCTTGCCCAGCGCGGCAATTAAAACCACCTTTCTTAGAGAGGAGGAGATTGTTCGCAGCAATGGACTTTCAATGGCTAGTATGACGAGGCCAAACCAATACATAATGTAATACACTTAATAATATTATCCTTCTAACGACTTTAGTATATTTCAAGAATGCAATGTAAAACTATAAATGAAAAAAAAAATAAACTGCATTTTAAAGCGATTAAAACAGAAGTTTTAATTAGTGATAGTTCTGAATAATAAATTTTAGAAAATTTTAAGTTATACAAGTTCTAAAACTAAGAAATACCAAATATAAAATCACTGATAAAACCAAAGTGTGTAACAATCATCCAGTAGTCATCCCGTTTGATCCCGGGATAACTTTCCGGTTGAACCAACGATCTTTTTGCCAATTGGATAGGATCAAGGATTGCTTGAGGCAAAACTTGGATTACCGCACTAACGTATATCCTGTATTGCATAAGTGCCAATAAAGGTTAGATTTAAAAAGTTTTTATCCTTACTAATATTATAGACGCGATTTGTAATTATGGATGAGCGGAAGTATGGATGTATGGATCGTCCACGAAATTTGGTACAGGGATTATTGATATCGAAAACGTTTTCCTGTGGGATTCAACTGGCTTTTTATTTTTCACTTTAATATCGGCATGAGTTTTGGCATAGCTTAGCTGTCAGGTAACAACAAAGATTTCGTCCCGTTTTAAAAAGAGATTCTCAGAGATGAGATATAAATTAAAGACCTCGCAAACAAATTTCTACGGTATATATTAATTAATTGATTAATTACGAAGTTATTTTATTAATTGTTCGACCTTACACATTAAAATGCGATCACTGAGAGGTTGAAATAAGCCGTGGTTTAATCACTTGTGATATGACAAACTACTTTAACTGCCAAAGAAAATTAACAAATTTTTACCACGGGCTATGTTCAACAAACCATGTTGCGTTTTTATGCAAGTGATAGTGGATAGTGATTGTTGTCTCTCTTGTATCGGCCAAACCAAACGCAACGTCCATTCAAGTATAGAAAATGTAAAATCACATCTGTTAAATCTGCAGTCCCTGAACATGCATTTAATATAAATAATATACCTAAGATAAGAATGTCATACATTTGTGCAAGAAAGTCATTTTATGCCAAAAATAATTCGCGGCGCTACTGAAATTAGGAATCACCTTAATTGTAATAGTGGAGATGGTTGGATATAACCACCCATCATACATTTGATCAAAATAGGTCAACATTATAACATAGTAATCTCAAAACAAGAATATAGTACCTTCATGGATATAAACTATAAAATTAAAAAAATTGAGTTTTTTAACTTTTATTTATATGCATCAGACATTTTGACATTACCTTTTCGTCATTCTTGAGGAACTCTGATTCAACGAGAATACAAATTAATTTATCTGTGGTCTGATTACATGAACATGGTAGTTTTATGTGACGCCCTGCAAGGGCACTGCAATATGTAAGAACTTACTACTAGCTAGCTTTACTAATAATATCCAATTTATATAATCTAGTATACAATAAAATTAATTACAATAAATTCACATCTAATCTACAATAAAATTCATTACAATATTTAGATTTGAAACACAACATTGATACATTGGTTATTTATTAGTTATTTATCTTTATAAAGTGGAAGAGATGTTGAAGTTTTCTTTATTACCAAAAAACTCTACTATATTACAATATTCTTTTTATTAATAAAGTTTTTAAAGTTTATATATAAAAAAAAATTCTTTATAGTTTTATCTAACCAAACATCTTATAGCTTTTAACTGAATTTGATAGACGTTAAAATAATGTATTTTTAAACGATTACGCATTATTTAAAAGGGTAATTTCAAATTTTACTAGCTTGCAAACTCAGAACAGAGTGATCCAGTTACTGCAGAGTGAATACGCCTCGAGAGAGAATTGTGATGGATACCATTTGTCCCATTTTATGATGCGACTAACAGAAATGCGGAGAGAGAATAGAAATCACGTCCGCAAATAGATAGATATTTGTTTTCTTGAAAACTGCACCACTTCTGCGGTAGGTATATGAACCTCAAACAAACACGGGCGATTCTCGATTGTATGAGGTTGAGCTAGTACCAATAAAATCGTTTGGAATTTGAAAACTAAATTTGATTTCAAGTTCCGCAATCCGTGTACCAGTAGCCTAGTAAACACAGAATGTTCGCCTTGTGAAGCGAATTTGTGGATTGTGAAGAAATTAGCTTTAACAAAACTGCTGTTTAATGGCTTCAAAAGTAGTTTATCTGTCATTTAACATTTTTTATTTGTCGTTTTGGTCACTTTAGAGCAAAAGTATTTAAGATTCTACAAAAACGGTAGTAAGCTTAATATTATGTTAATATTAGATTAAGGATGAATGGGTTACTCATCAAATGTTTTCTTTACGCTAATGTTGATCATCAGTACTGTTAAAAAGGGTACGACTGGCTGTTAATAGAGGTGTATTGATTCTAACACTGATATAAACGTTGGACAGAAGTGAACGTTGGGTATGACAGAAAAAACAAGCGAGTAGTATAAATGCTGTTGAAATGAGAGCACTTCGAAGTATATATGGTGTGAGTTTGAGAGATAGACTAAGAAATAGTGTGATAAGAGATCGATGTGGTGTAAAAGATGATATTGTGACAACAATAGAGAAAGGAATGTTAAGATAGTTTGGACATGTAGAATGGATGGATGAAAGTAGAATGACTGCACAAATATATAAAGCAGAAGTGAATGGAAGAGTTGGTATAAGACGACCGAGGCGAACATAGGCTTGATAAGGAAGAACAGGTATTTAAGAAGGGCCTGGTCAGAAGTACCAAGAATAAACGAGCGTGTATGAAAGGACTAATGCAAGTAGTGCATGCATACCTCTCTTGCGTCCCATCAAGAGAGCTAGACCAAGATCGTAACAAGTGGAGATCCATAGCCTCTGCCTACCCGGACGGGATACAATGTATGTGTATGTATGTAATTTTAATATGAAATTATTTTATTTTCTCTTTATTACATGTATTTAAATATTTTTTGTTCTGTATTTATATAATGAACCTACAAGCTGTAAAGGTTATAAATTTTTATAATATTTTATGCACGTTTGGTCCAACATTTTAACAAGGCCCCTGTAGGTGAACACTAATGCCCGAGTATAAACGGAATAGCAAACACGGACCAGCAATTACAACATTCAAAGCTCGCAATAGATCCATCAAGCGTCTGCCGAATAGTTTATCAATCACATATAATTGAATCCGAAACTTCGCCGCTGTCGGAACCAAAATATGCGTTGTACATCCGATAAAACATGAACACTTCTAAATGGAAATTCCAGAGTTAGCTTCGTTAACAGCCCAACTTTATTCATTAGCGTGTATTGTCTACCGAATTTATTCGTCAGGTCGAACACGGCTAACTCTGGCAACATTTTCGTTGCTCCTTCTTGAGACTTCACTTAATATTTCCATCGAATTTTGTTTATCTAAAGGACACAGAATGACAACTTTTCACGTAATTTAACAGGAGTTTCAGCTTTCGAGTTCATAATGACGATGTTGTGTTCATACGTTGATATAATTAGCCTGCTTCGAATCCCACTGTTGTATCTTTGAATTTTACTTTGATTTGCGAAAAATAGTAAAAAATTATAAAAATAACTGACTTTTAACTGGCTAACTAATTATATTCAACCTATTTCTTAAAGCTATCTGAAGACTTGAAGCTAAGACCAAGATAAATGGCATCAGCATTTTTTTTATTGATAAGAATTCAGCTAGTATAAATCTTGATATCAAAAATACTTTTGCAACTGAGCCAGGACCGTATTAACACTATATTATAAATTCACATCTTGCAATACAACATCTCGATTTGGTAACAGATCAATGCTGTTACTAAATCAAGAAGCAAAAAGTAATTATATTGCGGATATCAGGCAATTGGGGAATTATAATAAAAGACATTGAACAACCCATCTTCATAAAAAAGAGTAGATAATTAAGGAGATTGGAGTTAGAATTAATACATATTATTCCGTATAAAACCTGTAGTACCTATACTCGGTAGATGCTGAAAATAAAAGAACACTAATAGGCGTACAGTTTGGAGGCATTAAATATTTTTAATACACATATTAATTATACAAATATAAACGTAATTTTACTACGGAATAAAAACGTTGCTTTCTAATATCGTTTTTAATGTTTTATGTGTATAATGTAAAATACATGCAAACCTCCTTTTTTGTTCTTTTTCTAACAACCTATTTTTTTTACCTATTTTTTTAACTACAATATAATATTTTAAATCATTAATCAAATCAAAACAACGCTAGCAGGGTTAGATAGTAGTGCTTAAGATTTATTCAACAAAATTGAACTACGTAGGTACACTAATTTAAATAAAAAAAATTCATCTGTTTCTGTACCCACATTTTCTTCTCAAGTCCTTATTTTCATACGGTGACACTGTATGGTCCGGTAAATAATGACTTAATTCATATCATTGTCGTTACCCTGATATTCCGATAATATTTTATAATTGCTTCTTTGCAAAGCAGTTATCAAAACCTGCAGCCAAACATATTTTATTCGCGTAGCCCAATTTTGGACCCAAGAAATTAGTTAGGTTTTCAGGCTTAGAAGTAAACGATATTTTAATCACCTGCTTGTTAATTTTGTACAACCAACTGGGTAATACATTCGAAAGTTTCAATATTACCTAACCCCAACTGGTAAACAATTACTCCGTTCTCGGAACTGCAGACTCTTCAACTTTAAATTGGTGCCCACTATTTTGTATTAGGTTTCGGCTCCCGCAAAATATAGCTAAAGTTACGTGGCAAAATAATAGCCTTTACGAGCTTACGCTTACATATTGTAGTCACAAACTTGAACAGGCTTAGAAGGAAATTATATGGCACGAAAAAGGTAGTGTGATTTTTCTGCAAACACCGGGTTAGAAAAAATTGGTGCATGTAAATAAAACTCCTGTTAAGATGAAGTGCATGCAAATATATATAAAAGTTAAATAAACGTCTTTGCAGTCGGACCGCAGGTTGCCGGCAGAGTAGAATAGTACCTACCTCTGTACCAGGTGTTTAAGAGGCGACTAGGGTACTGAAACCGACAAATAGCGGTATATATGGATGTATCACTATTTGGTATGGCCCAAATAGCGTAGCTCTAATACATCAAGACGGAGATGGGCCTCAGCATCTTCATCGTGAAATGGGCAATAACTCCTATTGATTGATCCAATTCAACTTACAACAACAACTTGGGAGGAATAATTCCAGCAGTGATCATCCTACATTGAAGAGGTGACTTTAAAGTTCAGTTCATTGGGAAGACATTTTGCTTTAAATGCCTTAAAACTGTTTCTTTTTACCTGGTATATAGTGAGTGCGGTATACAGTATATGTGTCGTATTTATCGCATCAGGGTGTTGCTAGAAGATGATTTAAGTCTATTTAGTAAAAAATTTAAATAATCTTCATTTATGACCGAACAATTCCGTATACATAATTTGCTGTGGGGTACCTGAAAAGTAGAATAATACCTCCCTTTGTACTAAGGTGTCGTAAGAGGTGAATAAGATACCAAAACCAACACATGGCGGTATACTCACTGAAAACAGCGTAGCTGACATGCAACAGTGTGGGAATGGATAGGAGCATTCCTGCTCTGCGATTACAACCACGCCGGCCCGGCGCGGCAATAATGGGCGAAATTCCCCTTTCTTGGAGAGGCCTATATCCAGCAGTAGACGTTTTACTGCAGGTATGATAAAATTTCGAATTTCGAATCAAATACAGCTTTTTAAATGAAGTATTCGTGTAAATCAACTCATATATTTCACTCGAAGTATATAACTACTATTAATTTAGTCAATTTAAAGTTCATATTTCTGGCAAAATACGGTTTATAAAACCAGGATTATGTAAATTTAAACACACCTATTTAAAAAGTTACCGAAACGATAGAAAGTCGGTGACAGCCAACACTGCCTTAGGCCATCGCGCAACTCTTCATTTTAGGAAAAAGGAATTTTTCCCAACTCTATTAACAAAAAGTAATTTGTTTTACTTTTCTTGGAAACACCATTCGGTGCTCACAAAATTCAACTTTTTATTTAAGTGCCTAACAGATGTACTGGGGTGAAACTTCGGTGAAATAACGACAAGTTTCAATAAAAAAAAGTTGTGAAAAGTGTCCTCGATATTCGAGCGTAAAGAACATTGTGAGTGTCATGCTTAAATTACACTTTATTAACTAAGTGTGGGAGCTGATGAGAAAGTTTTAACATTACTCGGAATTATGGAAAAATTTCATGGAAAAATATAAGAATATAGGTAATAAGCCAAATTTCGCTTTTGCCTTAAGCTCATTCATAGAAGTACGACACGTTTATAATAATTTTCAATGACTAAGCGATATCAATTGGAAATGTGGCTACAGTTTTAGACGGCTAATTTGAAAAGGGGTAAAGCCTGGCGCTTCCCCTGCTAGTCCTTGAATTCCAAACCTTTACGCCAAAGGGACTGTTAAAACAAACATCTGAAATTCCCATACGTATATTACGCAAACTTATTTAGCTCTAACGAATCGCACGCGAAACGGACAAACAACACGTCAGTATTATTCGAAGCACATTTTTTGACGATCCAATTTTGTCTAATTCGATTTGTTTGTTTCAATAAGCGGCGTTAGCTGATACGCCAATTGAATATTTTATGGGTTCTTTTTATTGTGTGTTTGAACTTGATGCTAACTGTAGACAATATACTGTATATTTATAAATAAAATAAAATATTTATTTTTGTTTTAAGTAGTGTATACATACTATACTTATTATTATGCTTAGACATATTTTAAACTAGAGTCATTATCATCATCATCCACCGTCCACTTTTAGATTTAGGCCTCCCCATATAATCTCCAGTAGAACCGGTTGTATTCGGACTATGTTCAGCTTGATCCTGCGGTTTTAGTCAGATCATCTGTCCATCTCGCGGGTGGACGCCCTACGCTGCGCTTCCCGGTAAGTGGTCTCTATTCCAGAACTGTTCGACTCCATCGGCTATTGGTTCTGCGTACCAAATGCCCTGCCCACTGCCACTTTAACGTACTAATCCGCCGGGCAATATCGGTAACTTGGTTCTGTTATGAATTGCCTTAATCCTGTTGTTCAGTTGGCTAATAAGGCTAATGGTAAGAGACCACGTTTTGCTGCCATTGGTCATCGCTGGTAACACACATTGGTCGAAAAATTTTCGAAAAAACACAAAATTTTCGACTAGACACATTGAGGTAAACCGGACGAGAAGATTTTCTTTAAATTGGACTTACCTGATTTGACTATTTGTCCTAGGTATACATACGAGTTAACAACTTCAAGAAACGAGCTCTCAACTAAAACTGGGGTGGGTACAACTTGGGCATTACACATTACTTTAGTCTTCTCCATGCTGAGACCCACCTGTTGAGAAACTCTGTTGAGGTCTTCGAGCATCGTGCCCAAATTTTCCATCCATTCTGCCAATATCATTGGCAAATTGAAGGAAAGTAAGAGATAAAATATTCATATATTCACATTAATTCAATTATATTTACAGTTAGCGTCAAATGTATAATAAAAAATAATACAATCACAATAAATAAACCTCATAAATATTACATAATTAATGCACTTAGAATTTATAAAAGTCAATTAACACAACAAATGTTCTCAATAACACTTACGTAAAAATAAATCTATGACTCATTGAACACTGCAGTGGGTGGTAAAAAGCAATAGGAGGAACGACATCACGTCTGATAGCGTATGCGGTAATATTCTGTGTTCTTTGCTTGCGTTGCTTGTTTGTTTATAAAATGCAACTGAAAATTAAAGAGCAAAATGGTCCTCGGCAGATGGTGTGAAAATAATATTAAATTTACACAACATATACATCGATATAACTCCGTGATAAGCAGCTTAAAGCACTTAGACATCACACAACAGAAGAATCACAAATTTAATAGTAAAATACGTGTATCCCAGACACAGAAAAAACACAAATATCATCATGTAACTATTTGTCCTGGGTAGGGATTGAACTCACGACCTTTGGCGCAGAAGATAGGATCACTACCATCTGCGCCATCGGGCTCGTCATTTAATAAAATTAATTGTATATTTAATGAGGACATATTCGATGGAGATTATTAGGAGATATTAAAGAAGGGCCAAGAATAAGTACCAAAAATTAACAAGCTTGCATGAAAGAACTAATGCGAGTAAGAAAAGCGAGAGAGGTATGTCAATATTGAAACAAGTTTAAATCCATAGTCTCTGCCTACCCCGATTGGACACAGGCGTGAAATATGTATGTGTATGTAGGACAATATTAATACATTTTTGTTTCAGATTAATAGTATCGAGTGTATCTACACGTTACTCTACACTTAGTAAAAAGTAGAAATACGTCAAACTAAAATAATTTATCGGTCTTCAATTTTGTGACTCAAAATTAATAAAAATATGTTTTTTTTTCCATGCAATCTCACCTATCTTATATCAATAAAAAGTATCGCGCATGACTGAATCTAATTCCAAAAATGATTACAATGTTTCAGTGACTTAACGAATCTAACTAGATTTTAGTCCAAAATGTAGTGCATTACTCAGACGCCCCCTGAGTATTTCTATAATATACTGGATAGTAATAGAATTTATTTACCACATTACAGTTAATCTAATACAACTACGTTCTATTCCACGCCTTGAAATACATTTCGTTTATAAGTCATATTAGGGTCTATTAAGTTATATATATTTAAAACAATTTATTATATCGTATTGTTTTCAATTGCACTTGCCCAGCGCGGCAATTATTGCCAAAACCCCTCCTTTCTTAGAAAACTTATTTTAAACAGTGGGCTTTCAATGGCTGATATAATAATGTTTGAACCGATATTGATTATTATCTGTACTCTTTTATTTTATTTAATTTAAATAAAATTAAGTAACAAGCATAAAAAAAACACAAAAGAGGCACTAATGAAATTTTTAATTTCAAAAGAAACCACACATCTCTCTCTCTCTCTCTCTCATCCGTTTGCGAATAGGTAAATCGTGATGCTAATAAAAACGCTTCAAACGTAAAACCGGATTGAGGCTCACGGAAGTTGAGTGTATTGATGCAAATATGCCTAATTTCTTTTAGAATAAAATCTCCTCGAAAAGAGGATCGCAATTAAACGGCTCCTTTGATGCGCTGGATTTGGTCGCTTCATTGAGCAATGTGGGAACAATCCAGGCGTGCTATGGTTCGACCATTTAAAATTTCTAACAATATTTCCACAGTTCCTTGGCAGTAGAATATTGGATAGTGTCTCATTATAACACCACGTAAACATGTTTTGATTTTATATCGTAGCCACAAACCTTAACAATGTATTTATTTCTTTCATCAGGTAGACTTAATACAAAGGCCCCCTGTATTGATACCTCACTCTCACCTATTGCTATCGTCAAGTAGAAGTGTTCGCATTGTTGTGTTTCGGTTTGAACGAAGGGAGAGGCAGTGTAATTACTGGGTAATGTGACATAATAGCTTCAAGTCACTAGGTTACAACGCGCTGCTGATATTATTTTGATATTACGATATCATTGGCTGCAGTGACACGTATTATTACGCGGGCTGTATGTGTATATCTAGTGAACAGTTGAGATATATATATATATAAATAAACGATGTTTTACCATGTCAGTAATGATAAGAAAAGTCCAAAACTGTTTCATCGTGCGACATTGTTTGTTTATCATTGTTCTTGACAGTTTTACGTCCCATATTAATGATACGATCTGTGTGGCTGGGATTACCATAAGAAAAAATGTTTTTGTGTAAGTCGCTCCGTTTCTTATGACAGAGGCTGAGCTGCGTAAACACCCCTTAGTCTAAGGCTTTGGGTTGCCTGTTTTAAAGCAAAAAGTCAGCAAAGTGAAGCTGCGGAATTACAAAAATATTTGTGAGCATGTAGTTTTTATTTAGATATCTATGATTTTTTTTATTCTTTTGTTTGTTAGCTTACGACGACAAAAAGATGTTGTGGTTATTAGTGGCTCATATGTTACCCAGGTCTGATTTATAAAAGTTTTTGAAATAAAAATAATAAAACAGATCACTTCAATATTCGACAATGGTCCCACATACTTAGACCCAACACATTTTTTGTATAAGAACGAAACTAGATCCCTCTGCCCTTAGCGCATTCACTAGGATCACTACCATTTGCGCCATCGGGCCCGTCAACGTAAACAAACTGGGTACTTTGTTACTATTTTGTTTGCCAATAGGGAAGTATAGCCTCATCTCTCATAGTAGTGTGCAGCCATCGTTTTATGATAACGTAAACCACGTGAGATGACTGACTCCCTTAAGCTTGCAGCGACACGCTAGTTCCTGATCTCACCTACGGGTACATTGTAACCCAAGTGTTTGTGCTCCAACTGAACGGCAGACTTTATTGTTTAATTCCTCGGAGAATTCATTTAAGGGGGTACTTTCATTCAATTCACTTAGAATTTAGTATGTTGATCTCTTCAGTTAACTATGCGAATTCGGTATCTGATTTTCATGATATTAGCCGATAGATTCAAAGTAAAACATTTATAAATTAAGAGGATATTTAGGGCAGGTGGGGTCAGGCTATGTGACAATCGCGGTGTGTCGCTTCGTGATGGGGATGAAGATCTTGTTGTATTTGTATCACATTTTTTTGAATGGATATACATCTATATGTTCTCAAAATATTCGTATTCTAAAGTAATAATTCGTATTCCCAAAAGAGGGTCGAAGGGGGTGGATTCCACAACTTCACGTGGGTGAAACCACGGGGCGTTACTAGTTTGAAAATAAACAAAAAAACGCGCTGCTGCTGACACCATCTTAACTATATTAGTATAGTTACCACTATTATTAAAAAAAACTGGATTTATGCACAAAACATTCTCAGAATAATAAAAATATTATTACACTGGCTGCTAATATTTTACGATATTAAACTAAACGTGTTATAGTTTCCTTATTTCTCCGAATCCGTGGATCAGACGATAAAATATCCAACAGAAATATTTATAAGGCAATTCCTTGTATGTCAGTGGGCTGGACTCGTTACCCGTAAGTTAGACAGACAATAGTAATATTTACAACATGTGGCCGAGCAATAAAAGAGGTATAAACATTGCGCACTGCCCTGCGTACGTTCAACGGCCAGTTATATTGCGATATATTACTGTGAGCGGAATTCAAGCAAGAATTGTTATAAGTGACGGCTTAGATGCTCTTCACCGAGAGAAACGTGTAAAAGAATATTGCATGGTACCAAGATCGTTTGAAAGAATAGGTTAGAACTCGATGCAATCTTCCTTAGAATAAAAACTTAAAGTAGAATGTTTCCTTTGCTATTTGCTTATTTCTTTCCTTAACTTTTAATAATTTCATAGACTTCGAAGTTACCCCAACATTAAAATATGCTATATTTAGCAACTATAAATTGGAAAATGTTGTTGTTTTTAATTGATTTGATCTTATCTAATCTTTATTGAGTATGAAATAAGAACATGAAATGACGTATAATAAAACTACTATTTTTATAGCTATTGTCAATTTTCTACATATTTAGTTTTGGGTATCTTACGGCAACCAAGAATAGCAAATAATGTTATGTGACACATGATCTTATGTCATTCTTTATCTTTTTATTTTTGTCAGGTAGCCGAAAGGTCATTCGTAAGAAAAAAATGTAATGAAAAAAACGGCGTTATAAAGCTGTTACACCTGTAGTTTTATTATTAGCAGTTAACGCGTAAATGTTAGAAAATATTACGAAAATGCGCCTTTATTTATAAATATCATTTAGAGGCTCCGGTTTCAGAACAACTTTCATAACATCACCGATGTCTTCGAAAACTTGCTTAGAATTAGGTTCTTAAAAGAGTCTGCGGTCCAGCTGGCCGTTGCCAGTATATTCGTCAACTTTGGAATCCTGAACTTTACGTTCTTTTTGTCATAATATAAGCAACCATCTTATTATACAATATTGGATCGTGTAATATACACAAGCATATTTCTTTTGGTACGCGTCTATTTAGTCCGGCTTCTTTTCCAATATATCAACGTCTGACGAAACACAAACATTGTATAATATGTTATCTAATAAACGCAAAATAATATCCTAACTGTATGACATTTGATTTATAATTTTAGATGGTTTCTTGGTTTCATAGCACAGCTCGTGTGATGTTTTACGCACATTAATAAGAAATTTCGTAAAGGTATAAACAAAACAAAGCTTTCTATTATATTCATTAATGACATATCCTGTCTTTAATAGTAAAATTCATCAGTTATGTTAAATATAACGCAATCTATGAGCATATGTTACTTTCACCACAACAACTAGAATTATCTATCGGATCTGGTACCACAGCTCTCTCTTAAGACGCCCGGTATTGTAAAAGGTACTATTCTACCCCACGACAGCTGATATTGATAACATAAAAGCTCTCTACAATACCTTTCACTAACATTTCAAATATAATAGTTCCTTACATTGGTTGAACTCCTTGGTTTATCCAACCACTGTTACATTTAAAACCATAAACCACGCTCTAGGTATAGCGCATGACAGCATACTATCTTGCTTCACAGATGCCATTAGAAAACAGATCTTTACATTTAAAAACCTTATTAAAATAATTTCTTGACATTAGAAAACTCCTATGCGGCCGCTATTTTAAGCTGGTCACAGGCACCGAGAAATCACCGATTACAATTCGCACTGCACTGAAGCTAAGGTGCTTCGAGATAAACTCGTGATAATGTCCTAAAAATATCAGTACCAAGTTATCGCATGTGAAATGCTATATAAAATACTTAATCGACGTCCTCAGAAAAAACTATTCAGAAGCTAATTATTTCGTTAGTAAGACTGATGCGTAGCTTACGAAAAATCGGGAGGTACAAGGTTTGAATATTTAGTCGAGTTGCAATGACTTTTGCTTCATCATACCAGAGGTTTTCCTTATTATACCAGCCATTGGAGGTTCAGTGCTGGACATAGGTCTCCTAAGAAAGGGGAAGTCTTGCCCATAATTGCCGCACTGGGCAAGCGTGCAGACATTCGCAGAGCGCAGCTTTCACGACGGGGATGCTGCTGCCTATTCCTGATCTACACTTTGCTACTCTGTTTCGGTTGGATATACCGCCATCTGTGGATTCGGGTACCTTAGTCGCCTCTTACGACACCTATTACAGGTAGAGGTACTATTCTACTCAGCCGGTACCTCACGGCTATAGGTTAACCTACAGTGACCTTTTGACAATATACTCCGAATCTATCGTAACTCGACGTTTAACGCAGACATTGACAAGTCCATATCAGTTAATCGGCGCCGTTAGATCGATTTTTAAAAAGCCCTTTAAAAATAATTTAAGTAGTTTCTTTCTAAAATTATCCTAAGATGCATAGTATAGGGTTCTTCGATAATGGTTGTGTAATTAGGTTATCAGGAACGAGATACTTCTAGGTGTGCCTTACCATCAGGCAGGATGTATATTTAAACTACTATGGTGTTATTTTGTCATCAAAACTACAGTTTGTATATACCTACCTTACAATAATTTGTTAACAACCAGAACAAAGATTTATGTGACAAACATACGTGTTCGTTCTGGGTCTATATGTAATTACGTATTAAAAGTGTGTTAAGCTACTTAACTCAAAGTTTGTTCAATGTATGACATGTCGTGTGAATGTAGTATTTTTTATTGTTTCACACAGCAACCGCAAAATAATTCTAGCAAACAGAATTAATATAATCATGCAAATTAAATTCAGATTATTCATAGAAAATAATAGTCTATGATGAATGATTCCCCGCCATTTCCTATAAGCTTATGCACATACACTAATTTAATTAATTTTCCCATTATAATCTCCACTAACAATCACAAATACAGCGCAGTGCACTGTGAAATAGCAGAAGATTACAGATCATTATTAAGTAATTAGGGGATTTGTTCTTTATAAGCTAGACCATTATTTTTCCTATTTTTAAATGTTCAAAAAATACAGTACTCATATGTTTTGGCAGAGGATTTTGCCTTGAGCGGTACCTCAAAGCAAAGTAGAATATAACATATAAAAAAAAATACAATTAACTCAGAACATCCAATACTTCAAGTTCTTTTTTTAACAATTCGTAAATCATCATGATAGTAGACATAGAACGGCAATAAGCCACCTAGAGGAAAGGGGAAGTGTAATAGAATAACTTTACGAAGAGGATGCTACTGCTTATCGCAGCCCTGTTGAGTCTGAACTACGCAGTTTCAGGAAAGGTAGACCACCGTCTGTATATAGTAGTACTACAGGGAATGCTTCTCTGCCGGCACCCCACAGGAATATCCTCATCACAACAAATCTGAACTTGAAACAACATGTATTTGATCATATTTTAAAGCAAAAGTTGTTAGTAGCTTTTTATTGATAATTTTTTTTTTTAATCCATAAGGAACTTATAATGAAATAAATACAGAATATAAAAATAACTAATTCATTTGTATTTGTATGACTTTAACTAACTTGGGTGGGAGTAGCACAAAGCAGATTATGGTTTGCGTGATTCTACTTGTAGGCTAGTCGTTGCTTTCAGCTTCTCATATCAAAGTGTGGTCAATGTGTTAACATGAATCTATTATTAATATTAAAAAAGAAAAGGAGGTGTTTTAACGTCCATCAGTCGAATGCAGTACTTCCGAGAATTGTTGTTATAAATTTTAATATAACAAAATGGTAACGAGTATTGAGTTTCTTTCATCTCATTGGAACCACTGAATACACAAAAGGAAAATATTAAAATTCGTATAAAATTTTTGAAATATATACAGATATCAATATGTCAATATTTGTTGACTTAACAGAAACAAAGTTTACACAACATCGGAAACAGCCAGTTTTATTATATCTGATTGAAACGCGAAAATCCTATCCCGCATTCTTTGTAAAACATTTCGTGCTATTTTGTTTGCGTATTCGGAACGCTGAAATATTCATGTCACATTTGCACGCAGATCCAACGATCAGTCATCCGCAAAATAATGCAAACACGATAAAGTTATGACTTCTTTAGGGGTTTCGATGCGATTGTCGGTTACCTAGCGCTATTCATCTTGTTCCAATCATTTCACAGATAGTTAGGTTTTTGTGACGTGATTTTTCTCCTGTGCGATCGGAAATCGTCGGATTTCATGCGTCGTTGAGCCCAAATGCGTAGCTATTTTTACAAATTACGGTGTGATTTGTTTAGTTAAAATGACTATGCGGAAACGTAAGTTAAACAAACTATACGTCTACGGAAAAGAGTATCATTAATAAGTTTTTAAAATCCCTTCTTCTCACTACATAAATGTGAATTAAAACGACATTTTAAGGCAATATTTTTATATATATTTAATGACCAGAAACATTAGCGTTTACATATGTTTTGCCATGAGGTACAGGCAGAATAGAATAGTACGTCCCCCTATACAAGTTGTCGTAAGAGGCGGTTGACGTAGCAAAACTGACAGATACACAGGGCAGAGATGGGCAGCAACATTCCTTTTGCGAAAGCTGCGCTCTGCGATTGCCAACACGCTTGCCCAGCGCGGCAATTACGGGCAAATTATTTGGGGAGGCCTATGTTCAGTGGTGGAGTTTTAGTTGTTGATATGATGATAATGATATGTTCATACTGATATAATTACATAACGTTCACGTAATAATTTTAACTAATATATAATTTGCAGTTACTTTAGAATCCTACTTGCTGACACCTGACTTACAATCACTTCTGAGAGACGCAAATAAAGCCATTACAAAGGAGATTATTTTACCAACGTCTACATTTCGTTAACTTGGGATTGCGGAACAAGAAATATTTTCATCTAAAGATGAATAATGAAAGCTCGGTATGGCACCAACTCGTACGGAGTTTTCTCATATGCCATCTAAACTTCACCGGAAGAATCAACATCTGCATTTCCTTGTTGGTGTTGTTATATAAAACAAATAGAGGATTTTTGCGTATTTCAGGCATTTTAGCGACATTTTATGTTTGTCCAAGAGCAGTTTTTTTTAATTTTTATATCTCATCGTCAGGGCAATATTAGAGATGTTGTGTGAATTTATTTTTATATACTAACAGATATACTGAAGAAAAAATCTAACAGAAACTTACTACCGGCCGCCATTTCAGGGGGCACAGCGGGGGCGTAGCGCCGCTTGTTATTGAACAGACTGGCCTCTTCCCCCGGTGATGCTGGGGCTGACATGAAAGACAAGAGCATTAGGTTCGTCAAAAAAAATATCTTCATATTTTATTTGTCACGGATCTTTTACTCCACAGTTACTATTTTACTCAGGCAGTACCTCACACCGCCAGAGCAGAATAGTACCTCCCGTTGTACCAGGTGTCGTAAGAGGAGACTGAGGTACCCGAACAGATAGATCACAATATATCCATCCGAAACATCCACAAATGCAACTGGACGGGTGGTGGATTCCTGATGCGAAGCTACGCTCTATTTTATCTAATTAATGGCAAAGATTCCCCTTTTTTGAGTAAACCCATATCAGCAGTGGACTTGATGCTGTGATGATTTTTCGTCATAATACTGTTTCTGATGGAGAAGTCTAGATTATTAATTAAACAAAAAAAAGTATTGTGAAAGTAGTCTTTTCACAAAACATTTCTGTAGCTTTGTGTTGAGCTTTGATTTTAAAATTTTACTTATTTAATTTTATGCTATATTTTGAAATTTAAACTTTACTAGTAAGAAGTTGAAGCATTTAAAATCGTTTAGTTTAGAATTTTAGACTGTAAATTGTTTAAGTAAGTTTCAATTGTTCTTCCGCAACTAGTAAGACCGTAATTTGTGACTGATACGGTGAGCGCATTGTAAAGCTTAAGTAAACCTTTGCTATGTACTTTTTTTTTTATTATTAATATGTTTACAGTGAGTATTTATATAAGGCTGCCAGTAAAAAAAAAACAACTTTTTGTTTAGTACGCAGGACCGATGGCCGCTGGAGCTATAAGGTTCTGGAATAAAGACCACGTACAGGCAGGCACAGCGTTAGACGCCCGCACAGAGATGATCTGAATATAAACGCAGGATCGCATGCTATATACAACCAGTCCTAATAGAGATCACTTGTGGAGGCCTATGTCCAGCAGCGGACGTCGACGGCCAACATGATGATAATGACATTATTATGCCTATTTTCAGTTAGTCTGCGCGCCGTTGTAAACCCAGCTTCTGACGCCTGTATTTCCTATTTTATCCAGCACTCGAACGTGTTTAAGGTATCGAACGCCCTCAACATCCATAAACAGAGCAAGGAGTTAAATATAATTGAACTTTTACCAACGTATTTATTGTAATTTATTAAAGACTTGCCATTAGGCACGAATAAACACATACTAGGCATTTTAAAATTTAAAAATAAGCTTTTGACTGTCAAGAAAAATCAAGTTAAAATTTGGTTTAAATTACTAGGTTTTAAAACATTTCGATTAGACATTTTACAGCAATGGCACGTGATGGAATAAATCTCACCGTCAATAAGTCCAATGAGACGTTCACCTGAACAAATTCACAGGCAGTTGGAAATAAAACGGGACGGGAAAGAAGAAGTCTTGTCTTGCCTGAAGTAAGTTTCCTCTTTACGGAAACACAAGACGTGATCTATTTGGCTTTAATCCAGTTGAAATTTTGTCCCCTAGAAATGTTTTTCCAGCGTAAATGTTGTTATTTCATTACGCTTGAAAATATGTATGTGCTGAAATTACAATGCGAGTCCGACTAATAGCCAATTTGCAATCTGATAATGCAATACTTCAGTTACATCTCTACGATACCAATTTTTCGCGTTTTTGCGCTTTTGCGTTTATGGGTGAAGTAATTTTTATTAGAAAATTATGTTGAAACTCAATAACATGGGTAATTAGCTAAATATATGTCATACATAAATAACAAGATAGTAAATGTATTAAAACAGACTTAATTAATTTGATAATGTTTATTGGGGGTTATGCCCTATAATTGATGATGATGAAGATAATTAATTTATAAAAACTGCGAACCATAAATTATTTATTTTATTACCCAAAATCACAATTCTTCATCTCATTCCACAATATTATAAACAAAACATATTTTAATAAAAACGTACAAATTATAATTTTCTAAATATAACCAACAGCCACATTTTTGAAAAGTAGTTGTTCTAGTGCACTTATTATAATTCATAGATGTCCTTTAACACCATATTGTTAGGCCTGACATAAAATAATCATATGCATGCATTCTAATCGTCGTGTTTCATCACTTTGTAATAACGCTTGTATTAATCTTTTTTTACATTATTTTTTACGAATTTTAATAAAAGACACCATTTTATACTTATATAATGAGAAGGTTAACTAAAATCAATTGTAAAATAAAGTTACAAGCGATATAAGACCAAACCCTGTTAGAATTTAAAACCAATTTTTATTCTAAAAATGCACTTTCTTGTCAAATGTCGTTATTACATAGTAACAGATTAAGACAGGTTTATTGTAAAAAACTATATATAATATTTATATATATATTTTGGTTGTTTTATTCATTTTAAGGACACACATAAATATTCTTCAAGATATTTTATTATATCAGTGTAAATAATACAGTTATTATTTACTGATTTCGTGCTAGAAATAGGCCCATAAACTTGTTACATCATTTGGTTAAGCAAACAAGGATAATTTCAAATTACCCGGAACATCTCTGGGAATCGATCGAATCCATAACTCAATGTCAACACGCCCTCGATGATTTCCGGCACGAACCAGCGACAAAACTAAATTGGTCCCAATGTAAATTATAGCTCAGTTAGGAGGTTCTCTAATTAACTCTAGCTCGTAACTTCGGCCTTCGTCGGAACGACTTGCTATTAATTTTTTAGGGTTCCGAAAAAATAAATCCTTTTTCACTTTATAAACCTATGTCTTGTTGTTAGCAGTGATGAAAAACTGAAAATAGTTCTTCACATATCGAAATATATAGCACAGACATTATTTCATCCTAAAAAAACTATTAGTTTCCCATCCCATCGTAAACGCAGCGGTTTGTAAGTATTTATATTAGTTTGTAACTATTTCACGGCAAAGCTAATGGCTGAATATAAATTAAATAAAAATGAATGACTTTGCAATAACATATTCATCCTTACTAATATTTTAACTAAGAAAGTTTGTAATTGTGCATATGTAGATATATAGAATTATATTTGATACTATTTCACATAAAAATGGCAGTACAAATCTGTATGAAAATTGACACAGGGATTATTTATAGTCTGGAGTAACATGAAGAATACTTTTTATACGAAAAACATGTTGTGAATTGTATATATAGGATATTATTATATTTTTTAAATTAGCCAAAACAAATCTGATAAATGTGAAACTGAAAAACATATAGTAATAATATCAGATTGAGGTCTGATTTTATTTTATTTATTTGTTAATATACAGATCCTTTAATCTGGATGTTAATTCTAGAAAATTCTCTTACGGTATTCGTAATAAAAACTCAATTTGTGAGCAAAATAAATATTTATGTTGAGTTTGTACGGGTCTATTAAGGTGATGACCTAGATCATGTCCGTTT
>JACJUM010002878.1:12133857-12220473 GCA_020976665.1 Heortia vitessoides | reverse complement strand
TCCAGTCTTTATCCTGGACGATAAACATTTAATAGGTTCAATATTTTTTTCATGATAAACATTGATAGTTAAGACAGGAAGACATTTATCGGGTCAGCATATTCTACTATATTTTTTGGACTGATTCACTTGAAACCTCAAGTCATATAATAAGAGGAATACGACTTTGGAAGGATTAGTTCTAGAGAATATTGAAATCTTCATGAATGTCTATTAAAATGTTCAGATTAGCAAGAATGAGGACAAACCTACGCTGTGGGATTTTAAAATGCAATGCCGATATTGATTTTAGCTTTAGAATAAAATAATTAACAATTATTAAGGTACGGCATGTAATTTTGAACAACCCTAAACTAAGTAAATTATTCGGAACCGTTCACAATCCTGCATGTGGATCCAGAATGTTTATGTTAAAAGTTGTGGAAACAGTACCGTACTGAAACTTTTCTGTAAACAGAACTGATAGGTATTCGAATAATGCAAAACCGAACTTGATAAAGGTAAAACTTTGAATGGGGTACGCACGTGTCGCAGATTACAATTTAGAATTTGTGCGAACAGTTTGGTGTATTTTGTTTTCTATTCGTAGGCACACACGAATTTTAATGGAAACTCTGTTATATGGAATTGCTTGGAATACGTGAGAGTTGACAATTGTTAAATTAAGGCCGTGCATTTAGATGAGGTGACTTTCACGCTCGCAAAAGGATTGATATGTTTACGAACATGTATTTTACATATGTATGTACTTATATAATTCATATTTGAACAGCAACCGAATCATTAAGTGGTTATGAAGATAGCTATCCTATCGATTTACAAAATGACTCGGAAAGAATCACTCTAAGGAAAAAATTAAGAAATTAATATAATAATTGTACACAGTGAGTGAGTGATATATATGAAAATATTATGTATATCTATAGAAACGTAGGTTTTAAAAAAATTCTGTGACATATAAGCTCGCAGTGCCCTACACGCTTGCATAAAATAAATAATTTAATTCATACAAGGACAACTGCATAAGATTTCATAATACAACACCAGGAGCATATCAGGCTTACCGATTAATCAATTCAAAATTACATAAAGAGTAAACTTATTTGTATAGCATATTATAGTGTTAGAAATTATACATACATACATCACGCCTATAGGGAGTGGGCACGGGGTAGGCAGAGACTATGGATCTCCACTTGCTACGATCTTGGCAAAACCTCTCTCGCTTCCTTTACTCTCATTAGTCTATTCATACACGCTCGTTTATTCTTGGTACTTCTGACCTGTAATAATTAGTAAAGAAATCATTGCTATAGATTAAATTAATGTTAAAACTGCCTAAGATTGAAGTGCTCTAACCTAACTTTAAGACAACGGTTTGTTAGTGCCGACGCCGGTAGGGGTTCCATTAACACTAACTATTTAATGTTAATGGAACCTTTGTCACCACCAGTTTTCCTTGCAAGTTTCTTTGTAGTGGTTCGTGTAATAAACCTGCATTAAATTTAGTTTTAAGAGCCGTCCGGTGCCGGCTGCCGGTGCGGTTAGTTAAATATAGGTGAGACCAAATTTAGATGTTTCGTGTATGTATATAATATAATATACGATACGAAACGATAGTTTTGACGATTCAAAAATGCTCGTAATAAGCCAACTTGAATAAAAAATATTTTGATTTGATATGAGTATAATTAATTCAGTTTACAAAAATAGTAAGGATATAAACAAACAAAAGGAATAGAAGAGAACGGATGAACTCAATGTTTCTGATATTAATTCTGTATACCGTGGAAAAATCTTTTACTAACATATCGCCACTGCGTTATCTGCGGAGCTGACGCAAAGATTACATATGTCTGGTTTTTTCAATTTTGACATCACATACATTGTTCTGATCTCATTACAAAGTTTTCTTGGGTTTTTATTACCAAATGAATCCTAACAATGAGATCTAAAACTAGAATATTGTATGTGATGTCGTTAATATTGTCCAAAAGTGTTATTATTTAGTGAATAACTTACTCATTAGTAAAAGTTACACCATCTATCACAATAACATCTTATAATTTCACAAAGTGTTTATGTATTGGAAAGGCTTATTCCCAGTAATGGACTATCTACGGTTGATATGATTCTGATCTACCAAACAGATATTGGATTATCGGATAGAATTCACATATAAAGCGTGTTATCACATGTAAAGTGCTTAATTGCTTATATATTTTGCATGTTGGTACAGAGGACGTGTGTAAGAGAAATCAATTTCTAGCTTACTAAACAAAACAATACAATGTTTAAGAAATACTTAACAGTAAAGAACGGTTCAGTATCGTAGAATAAATTTAGTTTAACTTAACCCCACCAAAAAGGCAGATTGAAAAATTGTGATTAGGCAAAACTAATCTTATCATCACAATATCAGCCGTACGGCGTCCATTGCTTGGCATAGAAGATACCCTGATGTTTTAATCAAATAATATGTACTTCATATCACTAAATGCTACGCTACACTTACCAGTGCATCGTCACCGATCAAAATATAATAATAATAATAACAGTATATTGGAATAAAAAAAAATACTATTACATCATTCACTGTAACTATTTAGAACAGTCAACTGCCTTCTTTTCCTGTGTTAGTTGAAGTTACGCGAACCGGCTATGAAAAATTAACTGCTCACTGCTTCGCAACGGATGAAAAACGTCGTTGAATTATTCATTAAGTCGACTCTTTCAGACTGCAACTTTAAAACGTCACGCTTGTTAACAACAACATCAACCATTTTTATTTTATTGCGTTGTTTGATGTGAGTACTGGTTTAAATTTGACAGGAGTTTTTTCTTTTATATGACTTATATAATAAACACATTTATAATCCGAGATGTTTAATCAATAGGTTTTACTCTTACTTATTTTTAAAGATAAAGTGAGGTGTTGGCCCTACCACCCTATACTCCTTTGTTTATGTAAATTTAGGTAAATTAAAATCGATATAATTACAAATCGTTCTTACTTTTAAACAACGGCCATCTCTATGGTCACTTTCGCAAACGACACCTTCAGAAGCAGAAGTCTATGCCTCGGAGGCTCCTTGAGTGATCGCCAACAGATTTATTTGGATCTTGTAACTCTATGGTGCTTTTAATTTTCACGTTGAGTCCTCGAAGGGTGATTGGAAAATGTTGAAAAATCAAAGAAAATTTACTATTTTCTCCGGTAGCTATGAAACAACCGTGAATCCAGCAATGGTTGCCATAAAACGTTAGTTTAATATTTGATTAAAATGTAATAAAGTTTTTGTTTCACTAAAATTGGCAACCATTCTCAAGTGAATGTTTAGTAATTATATTCTTTCAAGATGAATCGAAAGAAACAGGCTTGTCGTGTATGTAATTTTGAAACTAGTCGATTACGTATTTTGAAAGATATGCTTCTATCTACATAGTTTTTTTACACAAAGTTTTCTCGTTGCTTTCGCAATTATACAGCGTCTAAAGTTTTGAAGTTCATTGTTAGAAAAAAAAATAGTTTTCTTTGATAGTCATTGTGTCGATTGGGTTTAAAGTGCTAATCGAATTTAGACGATATTAGAGACAACGTAATACTTATTCTAAGATTATTTGCATAAAACTGTATGATCCTATAATAAATCTGAAGACATACATCAGTGTATAGAGAGCCAAGAAACATTATTGTATAGTGATATCCCAACAACGATGTCTGGTGATCGTGTCATTGGTTTTTGTTATTTATATAGGAAAACCCTTGAGGAACTATCCACATATCTCAGCGGGTATGAGCCGGCGTCTAATCCCATCGGAGCATTTGGCAATAATACGGATTTCAATTTTAGATAACGCCGGGAAATACTTGTAATTGTCTGCGGGACGGGGGCAACAAACCTCTGCTGGCATGCTACTACTGGCATCCGATATTACAATTTCAAATCTATCTCTGGAGAGAGGCTTTCAGAGAGAGCCCACAGCATTCATTTTATGCCTGTTTATTGTGGAGGTTAATATTATCAATTATTATTGCCTACTTATCACAACTATGTGTAACGCTACAGTATCAAATGTATTGCACGCTTAGTTAACTGGTGCTAGAAATAATTTTTCTTTGTCAAATTTCATGAAAATAGACAAGATCGCTTGCATCACAAAGTTGATGAAGTTAAAAGCACACTGTCTATTTCGAAAGCATGTAAAATGCACTTATCCTGCAGAAATGTACATAAATCAGAATAAACACTAGTTTGAATCATCAAACAAGTAGTTTACAACAAACTTGGTAAATCACCTACTAAGTGCAATATTTGAAGGCAAACATTATCTAAACTATATTCACTGGCGTAGGTATGAATATTAGAGGGAAAATTAAACGCTTAAAATGTTAATAGTTATGTTATTTATAAATAAATTCACACAACATCTATTGACCTAACTCCGAGATATGTCGCTTTTGGCTCTATTACAGACATCAAACAACATAGGAATTACTAGTTTAACAATTAAATATAAATTTAAACAATACATAGAACAAACACAAATGTTAATCGAATTAATATTTATTGTGGGTGAAGACCGAACCCATGACCCGTAGCGCACAAGATCTGCATGAACCCGTCAACCTTTATATTTCTGGATTACTAAGATATAACAAAAAAAAAATTGTAGTATGAACGTGAACGAAGTACATACACAAGGCAATAATCGCACTAGGCTACAACCACAACAATTGATCTAAATAAAACTAATTTAATGACGCCGCCAAATGAGATACACCACAATAGTAAATGCATGCACATATATCTACGGAACTCTATTTAATTTTAATAATTATCTATTCCTAGAGGTTGCTTAACTGATCAGGACTAAATTAGGCACATTAGCTAATGGAACCTGGAATTTGATTTCTCTACTTAGGTAACAATATCGTGACGGACTCGATGACACAGATGATATCTAGTGAGCCAATTTTTCTGTTTGTCATGTGCCTGGGTGTTAAATAAACAAGAATATTTTAAGCAACTTAATAAGAAGTTAGATTAATGTACGAGATGTAGTGGAAATATATTATTGATTTATACATAGTGGTATTTAAGAGTAAAAAAACAAAGAAAGTGCTCTGTCGTTCCCATGTACACTAATTAGTGATAGCATTATATAAATAGCAGAATTTATTGAATATACGAGCACGAATATATAATAAATACGTTTCCCAGCGAGCAGAACACAATAGCAAGTTATCGCGCTGCTGGCAGCCCTAATGCACCGGCGCCGCGGTATCCACATGTGGCAGATCGCACGCTTCACGCGCCTGATAATCATCGCCAATACATTTGCCACCATGAAAGTTATACTCACAACAAGAATATAGTTACTTCATTCGCTCTATAATTTGGCGTAGCGGAGGTATTTTAAAATTAAGAGTTAAAATGCGAGAAGGATGAAATTAATCAATTAATTTTAATTATACATCACTATAGTAGTCCATTTTTCAATAAAAAGAAACCTCGGTGGAATATCATTTCTCGAATATCGTAGTGGAAACGTATCTTTAATTAATATTGATTTATTTATAATAAACGTACTCTTGCTTCCATTTGCGGCTACCATTCTCGAAAAGGTAACCGAAACGTTGAACAAATAATGTAAAAAGTTAAATTAACCGTTATTTTCTAGGTTCATTACGAACCTACAGGTTTAATGACTTCCAACCTTCCGAACAAGCTGGTTTACGAAAAGGCTACAGTATTATAGACCACGTATTTACGCTGTGGTAAGTTATACAGAAGACAGAAGAGTATAGCAGGCCATTATGCTTGGCGTTTGTGAACTATAAAAAAGCTTTCGATTCGCTTGAGACGTGGGCTGTACTTGAATCTCTTCAGCGAGGCCAATAACTATCGGTACATCGAAGTGTTGAAGTTTTTGTATGACAACGCCAAAATATCGACCCGAGTATAGGAGCAAACTTCGCGAAGACTATTCCTCTTAAAAGGGGTGTTAGACAGGGAGACGTCATATCTACGAAACTGTTTAATGCCACTTTGGAAAACGTCTTCTAGCTCCTGGTATGGCAAAGATTTGGCATCAATATAAACGGCGAATACATCACTCACCTTCAATATACCGACGATATTGTGGCTATGGTAGAACGGATGTTTTCCATCAGTTTAAGCATGATGCCTGAAGACCTCAATCGAGTTCCTCAACAGGTGGATCTCAAAATAAACATGGAGAAGACTAAAGTAATGTGTAATGCCCATATTGTACTCACCCCAGTTTTAGTTGAGAGCTTGCTTCTTGAAGTTGAAGACTTGTATATATATATATATATGTAGGACAAATAGTCCAGTTAGGTAAGTCCAACTTAAAGAAAGAGGTTAATCGCCAAATCCAACTCGGCTGGGCAGCGATCGGAAAACTGCGAAACATCTCTTCCGACATATCTCAGTGTCACAAGTCGAAAGTTTACGACCAATGTGTGTTACCAGAGATGATGATTAAGCAAACGTGGTAGCTATAAATTGCTTAACGAGCTATGGCAATGCGTTTCTTTGCGCAATCGAATCAGGAATGAGGAGATTCGTAACAGAACCAAAGTTACCGCGTTGCCCAGCGAATCAGTAAGTTAAGGTGACAGTGGGCAGGGCATTCAGTACGTAGAACAGATGGCCGATGGAGTCGTAAGGTTCTGGAATGGAGACCACGTACCGGCAAGCGGCAGCGTAGGGCGTCAACCCGAAAGATGGACAGACAATCTGACTAAAACCGCAGGATCGCGCTGGACACAGGCCGCATACAATCCGTCCTATTGGAAATCACTTGGGGATGCCTATGTTCAGCAGTGGAAGTTTTACTGTCCATATTGATCACATTAAAATTAGGTCGGCGGTTGTCACAAATACATATAAAATTTTAAATCGAACAAAGTCGCAAGGAGCAGCTAGTATTTTGATGAAGTCCGTAATTTGTTTTAAAGTAGAAGTAAAGTAGCAATACCAAAACATCGAACGTTAAGTAAAAAGTGTAGTAAACCTCATTTTAACGCCGCTAAATGTAGCTTTATCAAAATAAAGTGCATTCATGTATCGTTGAATTACCCGGTTTATACTTGGGCGAACATTAAACTAATAAAAACATGGTAATGTACAGACAACTATATGATTCCCAGTGAGCAGCACACAATAGCGCGTTATCACGCCTGTTGGCTGCAGCTAGCTCTAATGCACCGGGGCCTCAGCACCATATTTACAAATAACAACTTCCCACGAGGTTTATATTCAGAACACCGTTGCATCTTTACAAAACATCGTTTAGTAATGAAGTTTTGGTATTAACATGCACAATAATTCTTTCAATTCTAATACGATCACTGAGAGAAATAGAAAATAAAAGCCATACCATATCTTGATTTAATTGAGATTATGTGTGATTACGTGAAAGATTTTAGTGAGATAATAACCTAAGCTCTGTTTAGCTCTCTATAGTTGATTAACGGTGCTACTGATCCTTGTGATATTACCAGCGTCTATAGACTGCAGTGATGCCTATTATCACGCAGACCGCGGACGCGTCAACCCCGTCAAATAGAAAAAAACTTGACGACGAGTCCGTGTAATCCAGGCTGTCCGAACGTATACCATTACACGCACCACGTATACTATGCTCTGACACACTGTTCACCTTTTTTTTGCAAAACTACCAAATAACTACCGCTTAAACCGATATCTGTGTCCCAATCTGAGTCCTGTCTTGCAAGACCTAAGGATAGAAGTCTCGTTGAGCAAGAACTACTGAGGCAAAGGGTCGCTCTTTAATTCCAACTTTGCCTACTTCTCCGCTATCACTGGTTTTGATATCTGAGTATTAAGTTTGACCGAACAAGATTCCATTCATATAGTTTCAGTGAACAGTAGTGCGTTATGGCTATTACAACGTGTTACAAGCTACAAAAGCACCGGCGCCGCAACTTCCGTACGCATCCGCGCTCGCGCCTCACATGCTTGCAAATGGCCAATAACGTCTACCCACAAAGTTTACCGTCTACAAAACAATAGTTTACCTACTCAAAAACACGTCTTTACGAATATATTCGACAAACCCGATGGCGCATTTGGTAGTGTCCCTATCATTTGCACCAAGGTTCGTGGGTTCGGTTCCTACCAGAACAAACATTTATATAATGAACTTTTGTGTTTGTTTTGTGTCTGAGTGTTATATATGTTTTACCGTATAATATTTCTAATATCTATGTTGTCTAATATTCAGAATAGTAAATAAATAAGTAAGCTACTTTTCACGAAGTCAATCCAATTTCTGAGATGTTAGGGTAATTTAATTATTTATGTTAGAATTATACTAAGAATACAAGCCTCCTTATAAATATTACTTCGTTATATGTAATAATCTACCATTCTAAAAATAAAAGAATAATACAAATTGTAGTTAGTAATCCAATACATACACATTACAAACGCAGTGTCTTTTAATAACATCCAAGCTCGAGTTACAGCAGGTCTTTTATCCTCATAAATACACAACATCACTGCCGTATATATCGAAGAAATAAATTTCAGGAGGAAAACAATTAATAAACTACCTCTGTAGTAGTTATTGAGAGAAACATGCACACAATCACTATACTTTTAATATTAAAATAGACAGCACACGTAAACAAATTCACGCGCTTCCCAGTGAGCAGCGTACAATGGCGTGTTATCGCGTTGTTAGTCGCAGTGGCTCTGGTGCACCGGCGCCGCAGCTTCCGCACGCTTAATAGTTGTGGACAACATTTGCCCATAAAGTTTAAAACCACTACTCGACGTTAACTGAAAAAAATGAGCCAAGTACACGTTGCCTCGATTTGTTTTGGCAGGAATGTATATATTTTAAACTATTGTATTACTTTTCTTTATCTACACATTTCTATTTACTGAATCATTTTAATACTTCTAATATACTAACTACTATGAGAGTAGAATAGTCCTTCCCACTGCACCAGGTATCGTAAGAGGCGACTAAGGTACTAGAACCAGCGGATAGCGGTATATCCATCCGAAACTGTGCAGCTCAAATGCACTGGGCGGGAATGGGCAGCAGCATCCCCGCTTGCCCTCTCTCCGTCATTCATGATCATTCAAGATCCATTCTAATATTTCTTTCTTTGGGACAAGGTATAAGGCGAAAGTATTATTAAAGCTTTTATATGACTAATATAATCTCGATAAATAAATTTTAGTTTATTAACAAAGCAATTAGTGCGTGCAATAATTACAAAATGTGGGACTAAATTGGTATGCCGAGTAAGGTGATTTATTGGTGCAGGCTAGATAAATTTATGGTGTTGATTCGGCACAATATTTACCTTTACAAAATTAATAATATATGTTGCTAGAACTGTAGTTAGAAATCTTTATATTTTTAATGTTTTATAAATATAATAAATTGTTTATTTGTGATAAGCATATGTATACCACTATCAACATATATAATAAATGAAAAAATCAGTATAATAAGAAATCATTTCATCGTCAACACATTTGACTCATTCGTCTGAGACATAAAGAAGAAACGAAATCCTTACTTATATGAAAAACGCCAAGAACATATTTAGGAAAAGTAATGCCAATTTATGAAGTTCCGGCTTTTACTACTCGTAATATAAGTTAATCATTATTTATTTATTTATTAGTTACATTTATTTACTAATTGGTATGCACTGCTAGAATGTATGCACGGCATGTTTAGTAGCAACTATGTGCGACGTTTACTCAACACGGCAGATAGTCGGGAACTCTCGCCAATGTTACGTTAAAACTGCAACGGAGCACGAACAATAGTTAGAATTATATTGAAATAGCTATAAACAAAACTGTATAATAAATTACGCAACGTTTATATGTCATGATTTATTATTTCCTTATTTTCTGCCTGTTATTTTTCATAAAGAAACAATTTACAGTACCATATATTTAAACAGAATTTGTTATACTAAGAATAAATATTAACATATATAATAAATAAATATAAACAGGTAAAATTTAATATTTACAAAATTTTATTGAATTAAACGTCATCATATATATAATCTTTTTTTAATAAGACAAAACGTTGTTTTCCATTCCACTGAAGGTCGTATTTTAAAAATTTTGAGCCACCCTTCTACATTTGTCTATTAGCTCTCTTATTACAAAAGAAACTGTTAAGTTACGCAGACGAGATACAAAAGGCGATATTAGACTATTATACACCCATATTTTATATATCAGAACCGACAGATCGCGGTATATCCATCCGGAGCAGTGCAGATCAAATGCACAGCATCCCCGTCACGAAAGCTGCGCTCTGCGATTGCCAACACGCTTGCCCAGCGCAGCAATTAGGGGCAACCCACACGGTTTCTTGCGAGGTCTATGTCCAGCAGTGGACTCTCAATAGCTCGTATAATGATGATGATGACGATTTTTGGACAGCAGGATCCTGCTGAATACCTCCCGCGTACAACTGACCTGTCCTCCCCTATGACAGGTTTATGTCCAGCAGTCGTCATCTCAAGACTAATTTGATAATAACACTTTTTGAAGCTGTGTGTGTCTTAGCATTTCACCCTGGAGAAGTTTATTACTTAATGTCACAAGCAAATTTATTGTTATTTATTTTTAGACTAATATGGTATAAATGAATCTTAATTGCCGTAGGTATTGATTGTAATAGATAATATAAAAATGGAATATAAAAGTGTTGGAAATTCTAGTGCCCTAGTTCAGAATGTCTAATATTCTTGTATTTCAGTACATTGAGTCAGTAAAAATATTATCTAAAGTTATATTATACTTATAGTTTCAGTCATTAACGCCACTACATACGGAACCATTATTGTTCTATTAAAATATTTTCTGCATTTTCCATAATTTGACGGAATCATCGTCTCTTTATGTAAAATATTCTTAAGGTTAAGACTTGGAAGAAATTTTTAAAACTTGTTAATACCTGGTCAAAAACTTCAACACTATAATTTGCATAATCTTAGCAATGGCGAGCGCAGCCGCGGGCGTTCGCCAGCTTAAAATTTTTTAATACGATTTGAACTAAAGTAATCATATTTTGTTTTTAAGCTTTCTTTTTTGCAACGACTTTTGTTCAAAATTTAATAAATTCATTATAAACGTTGCTTTTATATTCTTCATTATCAGAAATCATAGAAAAGTTTATATAGAGAAAAAAAATTAAGCTATCCACAACAAAACAAATTAGAAATATGCACTAGTTATACTGTATTTTTTTAAAGATTTTCTTGTGTTTTATTTAAAAATAAACTTGTAGACTGGGTTGTGCTTCACCTGTTATTCGGTTATTCGATTGTGCGATCAGACAATCTGCATATCCATTCTCAAAGTCTACATAAGTTTCTATGCATTGTTAGAGTATTTAACTGATCCAGAACCGCCATAATTGTTAAAGTTATTTTTTTTCATTGTTTCTGTTGTAATTTCTTTTAAATTCTAGCTATACTTAACTGTAACATTATATTACTTCCAATGTTTAAAAATTTATAATCGTGTAGAACATTATCCTATATTTAGATAAATTGATAACAGAAGAGATTTTTGTTATACGTTCAGCTTGAAAATTATAAACTATACTTAATCAAATATCCCTTATATATCGACCAGTTTCAAAATATTGTTTGATTTGGGTAAAAAGACTATGACAAGGTTTATAAAGGCTAATTATAAGGGGAACAATAGCGTCAGGAAACTGCTTCGCGGAACGTCTTTTGATATCAAAAGTCCGCTCGAGGCGTAAACTAGGTGCCTTCAAAGCCTTAAGATCTTGAGCTTTCCATCAAGTTTTCGACTTTCTGCATGAGAAAACAATTGCATTTTAAAGATTTAGTTCTGCCAATAAATTATTTGGGAAGACATAAGATTGCAGTAAGAAGACTTCGGTGTTGTTTTGTTGACTCTAGTAAATTGTATTTTATTGTGAACTAAAAATGATGTACACTGTTTTTGGTGCTCTTTGAAATTATATACTATCACTTTTTTTAATACATATTATATATTATAGAGGCAATCGTAATTTTAAATATAATACATACATCACACCTGTGTCCCATCGAGGCACGCACAGACTATGGATCTCCACTTGCTACGATCTTGGCAGACCTCTCTCACTTCCCTTACTCACATTAGTCTCACATTCATACACGCTCGTTTATTTTTGGTATTTCTGACCATGCCCTTCTTTAATACTGATTAAGATATGTTCGAATTCTACCTGATTAAGATATGTTTGCCTCGGTCATTCTATACCAACCCTTTCATTCACTTCCGCTCTATTTTTATCCATCCTTTCTACATGTACAAACCATCTTAACATATATTTCTCTATTGTTATCACAACATCATCGTTTACATCATGTGATGTAAATAACAACACGATCTCTTATTACACTATTCGTTGATTAAACAAACTCCCACTATGGGTGGGAGGCCAACTTCACTATCATATGTCAGTGTTGAAACCAACACACCTCCATGAAGCCGTACCCTTCTTGACACATTTTGGCCTTCCATAAAAGCATGTAAGGCTCCATTGACACTATTTCCCGCATTCACTCTCCGTTCAATATCTTCTTCAAATTTCTCATCTTTCGTAAAAGCACATCTCAGATTTACAAACTCTTTCAACAGTCAACTTTCATGTCATCGATCACAATGAAATATTAATGCACTTGTGTAAAGGACGCCAGACAACAGAAGAATCACAAATCTACTACTTAAATACATATATTAAACACCCAGACACAAAACTAACACAAATATCGTCATATAAATATTTGCTCTGGTTAAGAATCGAACCCACGACCTTTGGCGCAGATAGGATCACTACGATTTGCACCATCGGACCCGTCATAAATTTAGTGGTTTGTTAACGACGGCGCCATTAAAATATCCTTGACAACTATCACTTATTGTTAATGGAACCTTTATCACCACTACTAAGGAATCTGGTATAAAGTTAACTTTCAAACTCGTTTGTAATAATGTAGTGAACTGGAATACAGTAATTTATGAACGCACAATGTATATCATCATCATCACCATCATAGCACATATGTATAATAACTCTCTGTATAATCTATTATTTTCATAAACTAACTTATACATCTACCCAAATTCCTGAAAATCATTGTATATTTTCCATGAAAATTATGAATGTCATTAATTTCAGTTTATTTGAGAATAGAAAACAAGCTTATATAATTAAAAATACATTTATTTATGACATTTTTTGTTAGTATAATAAAATGTAATAAAACACATTTTTTATTTAAGACAATAAGCTTATTAACTTCAATGGTAGTATAACATCACTTGATACGGTCAATTGTAAACCGAAATAGGCAATTAACGCATTAAAAAAGTGTGTTGAAGAATATGTGGGATACATATTCTACGACCCATTTCTGAAGCTATCCCTATTATCGTTAAACGTCCACTGCTAAACATAAATTTTCAAAATAATTATTAAAATGATGAATGATTAAACGCGATATACATTTATTTAATTCAAACCCTTTAAGAATGGAAAATATCCTTAAAATAATGTCCAACCTCATATGTTTTGTATTTATACTTATAATACATAACAAATTCGAAGAACATTGTGACTTCGAGAACAGTTCGATATGCTTGGAAAATCTTTTTGTATTGGTACGAATTTCTAGTCCATACGTAATATAATAGCAACATAAACGACGCAATAAAAACGATCTACAAACAATTATCGTGCAAATGAAAACGGCGTTTCGCTCGACACAAATATAATGTCGTAAATTTTTCGTAAATCTTTTGTTTTACAACGAAATGTGTACGACATTCGCTTTTTATGAGGAGAAATTCTAGCTTTTATATTACCTTTTATATCTCTTGATGAACTTGTAATACAAATGTTTGTTGTGTTGCTGTAGCAAATTGGATACAAATTATCGTCATCAATATTATATAAATTAAGACAGCTCCGCGGATTCACCATTTTCTGTAAGAATACTTAGAGTATTCAAGATATAAAATAGCGAAAGTTACTTGCTGATAATATTAAATTGTATTAGTAAAAGAGTCTTTAAAATCGGAACAAACCGGATAAGTAGTTTTTCATTTTATTCGTTATCATTATCACCATATCAGCCATCACAAAGACGATATAGGCGATAAGAAAGAAGATATAGGCGTCCCTAAGTGATCTCCAATAGGACCGGTTGTACGCGGACTGTGACCAGCGTAATCCTGCGGTTCTAGTCAGATCATTTGTCTATCTCATGGGATGTTTTATGCTGCACTTACCAGTGGTCTCTACTCCAGAACCTTACGACTTCATCAGCCATCATGCTCTGCCCACTTACTAATCCGCCGGGCCTTGTTGGTAAATGTGGTTTTGTTATGAGTCTTCTGATTCTATCGCGTTAAGAGACTCCGAGCATTGCTCTATCCATAGCTTCGTTGAGCTATTTATAGCTATAAACTTAAAAAATATTAATTGGCACACTTTTGGTCCTAATTATTTTCGAATACATAATATAGGCTATGTTGCTTGGTGAATATTATAAAATCGGTCTAGTAATTTAGCATTTAAATCGTAAAAAATCAAATCTTTCTTCCTATTTTTATTATTAGCTATATTGATGCTTTACCTGAGGTAAAGCACCAATATAGATAAAATTACAGAGGACTCTATTTAAAATATCGTTTTATCTGTGGTTGCAAACTGCTTACCTTTTGATAATTACATATCTTCCTACACAGTGAATAAACTTACGCCTATAGTTGTGCACCAAGGTGAGCTTAGATTATAAATATCCATATACTTGGATTCACACTTACTTTCTTTGTTTCTTCATACTCATCAATATCTTCATCTACGAGGAATGGGTTAATGTCGACTACACCAGACCTTTCCTAAAAAAGTTTTCGAGGTTGTTATGATTTAGTATCTTTTCAGTATGTTATTTGAGGTCTACTTCAACCGATAGCTCCATTAACTTTACCTTACATAATCAATATTATTTTCCGTTTTCCAGACTACATGGCTTTCTACTTTAATATTCTGCTTTTAGACATTACACCACAATTCTTTCATACCACGCTAAAAACCTATCATTCAACTTCACTCCACCAATACCGCGCAAAGATCTCATTTCAACCGCATTGATTTTTTTTCTTACTATATACCATACATTATGAAGGAACCTTGCAAGAAGGAAAATTTATATTTAATTGCATTATATATAAATTTTTCGATCCCGTTGCGCTTTCGGTGTCTTTCCTATTTTGTACGCCAAAAGTCGTAGTAGCGATCATGATAAATATTTATGCGGTGAAAATTTGTGTTTGTTCTATGTCTAGGTATGTGCTTTAAGCGCAATTTCGGAGTCAAATGAATGAATTAGAAATTGTGTAAGTTTATTATTATTAATCTTGCCTCTTCCAAATACGTTAACTACTCATAACAGCTGACCGAAGTTCATTATCTGGGTTTCATACTCTCCTATCCATCCTGACCACAATTCCGATTTCAGAATGTTTACACTATTTAAATATAAATCTCAATAAACTTGCTTGATAAATTATCTTACAAAATTCTATAATCTAATACGTCCTTTCCTCTTTCCTTTCTTTAATAAGCTCGCAATCGTAAGCTTACTTCTATCATATATATCAAATCAGGAATGAGGTGATACGTAACAGAATTAGTTAGCGACATTGCACGGTGGATTAATAAGTTGAAGTGGCAATGGGCCGGACATTTGGTACGCGAAACTAAAGGCCGATGGAGTCCTAATGTTCTGGAATGGAGACCACGTTCCAACAAGCGCAGCGTAGGGCATCCACCCGTAAAATAGACCAACGATCTGACCAAAACCGCAGGATCGCGCTGGACCCAGGCCGCATTCTCCGGTTGAATGCGGCCTGTGTCCTATTGGGATTACTTAGGGAGGTAGTACTTACTACGTCCAGCAGTGGTCGTCTTATGGCTGATATGATGATATATCTTTACTAACCATGTTAACAAATCAATCCACATGATTGCATTATCTATTTGTAACATTCGTACATTACATTACCAAAGCCCTTAACACATTGCAAACTCAGAAAAACGTGCTGGTATACCGGTAATTACATTAGCTGATCTGCTAGTTATAATATACCGCCTGCGCGCGTTAGCAGTAGTAAAGTTCCAGCCACGTCTGCAGTTTGGAAGATGAAGCAACTAAAGTAGATAACAAGTTTATTTCGCTTGTCCGGTGTTTCAAAAAGTTTAATCTAACTTTCGTGAAGTAACAGATTTTTTCATGAGCTGATGTAAAATGTGTTGCATACAAAGGTATGGGCATAGATAATTTTCTAACAATTGCGCATTCTCTCGTATTAAAATAATTATTTTTAACGACTTTGAAACGCGATTTCTTTAAAGAATCTTCAAAATGGCCTATGTATGTTTTTTACGAGTGGTGAGCGTTCACTAAATAATAAGTAATAAAAATTATATAAATATTACGTGCCATGATGTTTGTACGGGAAAAGCTTCTAAACTCTTTAATCGATTTTTATAATTTTATGAATACAGTCTTATCAGACTTGAGAGGCAGGATTGTTTATATCTCATTTTATAATCGCAATATTTTTTAAACTAGGAAAATGTCTGGTCAGCGAGTCACGGTCACGTTAGGTATATCCTTAGAAAATATTAGTGTTTTACAAACTATTTCTGTTTAACAGTTACATACAAACATAAACTCAGCCCTATTTTACATCGCACCGAGGTAAGCTGAATATAAAAATCACCATGTGCTTCGACCCTGCCATCTTGCTTTATTGAATTTAAAAAGTAATTACCTTAATATATTTATTGTATTTATATTATTTACACCATTACGAATACAAAAATTTCTTCCAGATTCAAATTATCACGATACGAAAATTCGACCAATCGATAATTTCATCTATTTAATATCAACACGTTTGGAATCGTGTTTGTATAGAGTAAATTTTTGAAGTAAATAAGAAATATTCTAATTGTTCTATCACCTTCTTGATCATATCAGCCGGACTATTAGCATTCCCCCAAGATATTGATAAAAAGAGCTGAATTTGACTTGCCTTAATCACTATTTACATGATATTTTCTATAGTTACTAGAAAAAAATATTTAAATTGATTTAATTTTATAAAATATTTAAATATAAAAAAAGAAATATTTTTGAATTTATTGGATAATATATTCTTGTAAATTTTATAGATTTTTCAAATTTATCTGTTGTGCCTTGCTTTTATCGTCATCCTAGTGAGTGTCATACAACAGGCCTACGTCACGATATATAGCTGAAATAACATAGCTGTTACACAATTTTGGTAAGGTTTTAAATCGAATTTGTCCATTGCTCTTTCACTTATATTTGAACACAAAATTTAGAAATGGCTGAAAGTGATAAGGCATAGCGGAATCGAATACTTAGGATGCAGTAAATTGTCACTCTAAACATTGCGTTAAAATACAGGCCTCATTGATAAGCGCGTCTTAGAGTTTAGATTTATAATAACAGGTCCTGCTCCACGCGCTTTTTTAGGCTTCCGAAGGCTCAGTCATGACCTACTTTGTGAGGGCGTTACCTCGCTGCGTCATTCGCTTCATAGTTCGTTACCACTCGAAAAGCTTTCCCTCCCAATGACTCTCTGTTCTCCTCCCATTTCCACTTAAGGTTAACCATTTTATGGCAAAAAGATAGGTTATTTTCTAGTTCTATCAAATTTAAATAAATACAATGCTACCGATAGCAAATGCGAGCAGATATGCCCGTATCTGCAAGTTTAAATAACTTAAAATCCTATCGATACTAGAAAATATTTCTATAAAACAAATATATTTTCATATATTGATCATCATTATATCAAGTATTGGAAATCTATGGTACTGCTGGACATTGTAAGGAGGAACTTTGCCCACAACTTCTGCGCTAGGCAAGCATGTTGACAATCACAGAACGAAACTTTTGCGACGGGGATGCCGTTGCCCATCCCCGCCCTGTGCATTTGAGCTACACTGTTTTGGATGGATATATCGCCATCTGTCGATTTTAGTACCTTATGCGTTCACGACTAGTATTTTAAGTATAAAATATTAAAACCTAACACTCAGCTTTGTATACTACCTAATTTATCCAGCTACTAAAATATAAGTGGCCAGATTTAAAGCAACAAGTAAGACCCTTGTGGTCCTGTATAAATTCCTGGAGACAAACCACAACATTAGTCTATTTTATGGGGCATTCACTAACAAGACTTACTCAGGTTAAACTCTCCATCTAACTGCAATTAGGTTGAAATACATTCTCCTGATAAAAAAGTAAATTAATTTGCAATTCATAAGGCGTTTTTTCTGTTATCTAATTTATATATAGACAAATGAAAGTCATAATTATTATAAATTGTAACTTTTAGTTGCTAATGACTGACTCAAAATACCTATCCGTAATTTTACCGTTGTAAGATAACGAATGAATTTCACTATTAACTCCTGCTACTTATATTTCCCCACTACAAAACGCAGGTGCATCATAATATCAGCTATAGGAAGTCCACTGCTAAACATAAATAACCTCAAGCAATTTTCAATAGAACCGATTGCATGCGTCCTGCATCCATCGTGATCCTGCGGTTTTAGTCAGATCCTCTCTTCACTAAATAAGTGGATGTCCTACGCTTGCTGGTGCGTGGTCTACATTCCATAATGTTACGACATCTACGACTGTCAGTTTTACGTGATATGTGCCTTGCTCCAATACATTTAACTTTGAACCTATTTAACAGGTGTTTAACCTGTTATGTGAGCTGAACAGTAATGTGAGCTGATATTCTCTAATGGTGGATAATGGATTGCCAGGCTGCGAAGCGGTGGACAAGACTTTTATGAATGATGACATGCAAAATATACAATTGAGATCCGTTTATATTATTTCTATTTAATTCCGCTTCGTCTAGTTAAAAATCCAGTCACATACTCCTATTTTGTTCCTAATATAGCAAATTATTAAAAGATATTGTTAAATTATATTAGGCTACTCATTTATGGTTTAAATCACTTTTCATTCAAATTTCTTTCGCCTCTAACAATTTCCGCGCCCTTAATCGTTTTCAATACGCCCGCATGCGTGTTAACTGCTTAGAATGTCTTAATTAGGAGTCTGTTGACTTCGTAATTTACAACACACCCCTATTAACATAATTAATAAATATGGACATGATATTACGCAGACAGCTTAATGTATTATTTATGCGGCAATATTGCTTTGAATAATAAAGGCGTAATTCATTACATTGTTCCGACCATGTATAAGTTTAACAAAATTACTGTCCGCTTAAAATGGGTGTGGTCTGAAATATAAAGGTTGATAAGTTACATGTGTATCCTGTAATTTTAATCCATGTAAGGTGCTAAAACTACTTTTTTATGAGTAGTCTTGGTGAATTACTTATTAAGTATAATATATGTACTGTAAATAATAAGACTTTTTTAATGGCTTTTAAACAAGATGTATTTAATATTTGTGATTGATATTTTGGTAGCCTATTTATAAATTCAAGATAATGAGGGATAAAATATATAAATATATAGTATACGATTGACATTACCGGCAGAGAAGAATAATACATCCCTCTGGACTAGGTGTCGATAGAGGCGACTTAAGTACTAGAACCGACAGATGGCGAAAAGGGTGGGGACGGGCAGCAGCACCGCCGTCGCGAAAGCTACCTTCAGCGATTGCCAACACGCTGCCTAATGCGGTAATTATGGGTGAAATTCACTTTATCTTTGGGAGGCCTATGTCCAGCATTGGACTTCCAATGCTTGATATAATGATGATAACGATGATCACAGGAATAGAGCGTCTATAGGCTGAGGTGATACCTGTCACACTTTATGCAAGTTTGTCGACCTAGTTTGATAAATAAACCGCTATAAAAAATAAGGAAGGGTGAAAGTTTGGAGATTCTAGGTAATGTTGATGTCAAATCAACAATCAAATGGCAGAAGGATAGAAAATGAAATAAAACCTCAGTAATGTATACAATATTTTTACCAAATTATAATACCAAATACCATTAACCCCATATAAATAATTAACCCAATTACAATTACATTGTTCCAGTTTTTATTTC
This sequence comes from Heortia vitessoides, assembly GCA_020976665.1. NCBI lineage: Eukaryota > Metazoa > Arthropoda > Insecta > Lepidoptera > Crambidae > Heortia > Heortia vitessoides. The sequence goes on along the minus strand of JACJUM010002878.1, from coordinate 12,200,245 downwards.
CAAAGCCTAAATACTTTGACCCGGCGGTATTATTCACTTCTGTTCACTAGCTATTATAATTTGAACGTTATGACTCGCAAATAGCCAGAAGTTCATGAAAGGATTTTGCAAAGATTCTCGGATTAATTTCAGTAAGAAAAGTTCCACATCCCGGGACACGCTGAAGTTGTGACTTCAGAGCGTCCGTAGATAATAGTTGAGTAGCAAGTTTAATTACTTTCCGGTGCGGTGAGACCCACAGATGAAGGGCAGACAAACTCAGGTCTACGAACTATGTAAAATTTACCCGTTAAAGACTGAACAAGTAAATTTATTCTTAACTTAAAGTTGTCCTTTTATGTCTGCATGGTTATGTGCTAGTGTTGCATATTAACGGGTTTGATGGCGCAAACGGTTAATGATCCTATAAAAGACAAAGTCAAGGTCTGATATATTTTGTTCAAGTAGGCCCGTTATAAGCACTTTTAAATCGTCAATAAAATAAGAATTAATAATAACATTAATATTTCCAATAAGAAAGTGATTTAACGCATATTTATATAATACAGATGACCGTAGGATCCAAGGGATCATAAAAGTCATCTAACACAGATAATTTCATCAGGCCCACCTTAAACTAGTCTGCCGGCACCTGACAGTTTTAAGACAAAGTAAAAAAACAAGAAAGAAACCTGTAAGAAAAACTGGTAACGATGAAGGTGCAGCCACCACCACCACTTATTTAGGAGTTGGCACTAATAAACCATTGTCTAAAAGGTAGTGGTTAAAGCAGTTCAACTCCAAGCAGTTTCGTCGTTGACATAATCTTTAACTAACTAACTAATAATCTAAGTATCTTTCAATAAAGCTAACTAACTATTGTTTAACTAACGCAATAGTAAGCTTTGGAGATAAGCTTATTTTTAACATATTTCTTGAATTAATTAAAAATTCAAATTAGTGCTTCACTTTCATCTATTTTTACCGCAAAATAGCAGTGTTCGTATTGCTGTGTTCCGGTTTGAAGGGTAAAAGAGAGGCAGTGAAATTACAGGGTTAATGTGATATAGTATTTTCAGTTCACAGGGTTGGCTAGTGATGTTACCATCAAACGAAACGTACGCTTCTTTGCTGACTTCTTAATATGAAAATAAAGAAAGGAATAAAATTGATATTATGGTTTTAAGAATGAGACTGTAATGTGTATCATAATATCCTCACATCATAAAATTGGCGACGCGATAGTTATTTGATGTCGCACGTCTAAACTATAATGGTGGTGACATCTTCTTGTATAAATCGCCATCCAGGTCATAATTTTAGTGTAATAAAAAAAGATGATCATCGGAAATTAGAGATTGTACACTTTTAGTTATGAAAGATTCTGAATAAGCTTCCTTGTGAAATTGCATAAAGACCGTTTAAATAGATAAAGCGTGAAGAACTAACAAACAAACTCACTTTTACTATAATTTACTAGAGATCGAATAATTGGAATATTTTCATTAGATCATTTCAATTCTTTTATCCATATAATATGTATGCAAAATTTAAAGAAGTTTGTTGGAAATAAACGAATATCCACTATTATATTATTAGTTCGTATGTCTGGCAGGCACAACCAATATTAAAGTTCAGTTTACAATAAAAACATACAGGAGTTAGTTTGTCTGTAATCCAATAACGACTGTTTAATGACTCGAACGAGGGTCATTGAATGGATTTGGTGACCAACTTTTGACGGCCTCGATAGTGTAATGTGGTTTGCTCTCACTAAAGGCCTCCGCTTCCATTCATAGCCAAAAAACATTTTGAGATCTAGGCTTGTTAGGTTCAGGATAGTAACCTCTCAGTACGCTAGAACTACTTAATATAGTCTCCGTTTTATAATTAATAGATTTTATTAGCCATTTGAGATTACCTTTATTAATTAGTTTTTAGATTTTATTGTGAACTTATACGAACTTTATATATATATATATTTATTTAAAATTATATATTTCTTTGGGTACAAAATAATAAGATTGATCTATAATTCGTGTTCTAAATAGCTTTTAATATTAATAATTTGCTAGTGCAAAGAAAAAAGAACAATCCTGAAATCTTCGATTTTCTTGTTCGATATTGCTACAATAGTTACGATAAGTTTGGCAAATAAAACAATACACACGTGCCAAATTAGGAACTTCGCCCCAACTAAATCTAGTTACGAAAAAACAGTTACTCAAACGGGAACAAATAAACAAGTCAGCCAAGTAAATAACTAAGATTAACAATTTACCCAGGAAAAAGTTGACAAAGCAACTGTCCTGTTTCGCCTATCTCACCTAACCCTGCAAACTTTCTTAATCCGCTATTTCGGGAAGGCACAATCAGAAGTCGATGAGAATGAGTCCGATCTTTCACCTCTCGTCGCCGCCAGAGAATATCAACTTTTTTTTAGAAAACCTTTTTTCTTTTATGTATATATTTTATATATGTATAGGTTTTCACAAGAAACTTAAAGTTTGGAATACAGAATGTAATCTACGAGATTTTCTTCATTCTTTCGGTAAATGAACCAGACAGTTTTCATAGACAGTATTATTCATACCTTATCATAAGAAAGACGAACAAGTCACAATACAAACAATAATACTATGACGATATTTATCGTCACTACAGCCTATAGATACTAGTACTATCACAATCAGTCACAAATTATACGACATACCTCAGTATTTTCAGTCAAAAGTCTTCGATGAATATGTGTTACCAGCGATGACTTATGGCAGCAAAAGGTGGTTTCTTACGGTCAGTAATAAGTAGTTATAAGCCAATTCAATATAGTCCAGCCGATTTTGGAGCGGGCAATGCTCGGAGTCACTTCACGTATTTGAATCAGGAATGAGGAGATCCGTAAAAAAACCCAAGCTACCAGCCCTAACTAACATAGCCCGGTGGTTAAACTGGCATGCAGAACCAATGGACGTGGCAGACTTAAGATGGAATGGAGACCATGAACCGGCAAGCGCAGCGTAGGACGTCCTCCCATAAAGAAGACGACAGGATCGTGCTGGACGCAGGCCAAACACAACCGTTTCTATCGAAATCACATGTTAGACCCATGTCCAGCAGTGGACATCGTGTGGCTTATATGATGAAGGTGCATATGACCAACGCGTTGTCAACCTTGTAACTTGAGGGTATTTCTCTAGCCTTTCAAAGCGGATACCAGCAATGCGAAGAACATTGCTGGTATTCGGTAGACATAGGTGAGCAACAGATACCAATGCAGACGTCCTTTGTCTAATGCAATTATGGAAAAGAAGATAAAAATCATCTTACTGTTTAAATAAGCTATTTAATAGTTTATTTAAAACACTATGTTCTGTGTTATTTGTATAAATTTGCTAAGCAGCTTACAGATACAAACGACATATTTTCATAAACCTTGTCACCAAATCTATTGGCTGCTCTTACCATCTATACGCTGATCACCTACAACTATACACCCAGGCAGAGTACAATGACCTGTACCATTGCTCGGATTAATGCTGATTTGACACACATAACAAACTGGTCACAAAAGTTTGGTGTCTCTGTGAACCCGTCTAAGACTCAAGCCATTATCCAGGGCAGCAAACGGCAATTATCCTGGTTAAAAAATGTACCTGTAATTATTTTTAATAACGTGGTAGTGCCCTACAGCACATGCGTTAAGAATCTTGGCCTATTTATCGACTCTTCCTGAACCTGGGATACACATGTTAATGAAATCAGCAGTAAGGTTACTGGAACGCTTCGTGCTCTCTATCGTTTAAAACATTTTCTTCCTACTAAAACCAAAACCCTTCTTATTTAATCCTTGGCTTTGCCCATAATTGTCTATGGGGGCGTGTGCTGCACTAATATCTCTCAAGAACTCCTCAATAAATTGAATCGTCTATTAAACAACTGTCTTAGTTTCATTTTCGGCTTGCGTAAATACGATCATACCATTACCGTTCTCTTCTCGGCTGGTTTCCTATTCATGAACGTCGCAAAATTCGAATTCTAACCATACTATTTTCAATACTTTTTGATCCGTACGCACCAATTTACTTAAAGGACAGATTCCAATTCCTATCTTAATCTCACAAACGTAATCTCCGTTCTTCTAATACTCTCTCACTCTTAACTCCTTCTTATCACTCTAGTTTTTTGACAAACTCTTTTGCAGTGACAGCTATACGACTCTGGAACGAGCTTCCGTTGAATGTTAAGCAATCCCCGAACAAATTTATCCTGAAACGCTGTCTCCGTACTTCATTTACTGATGCTGCTTCTGGAACTTTAGAACCCTATTCCTGATGTACGTTATTTTATATATATATAAATATATATATATTTATATCATATGCATTTATTGCGTTTATTTATACAAACATGTATTCCATGTTTACCTATTTTGTATATATATATATATATTTTATTACGCACACACGTAAACAATACCACTATTTACAATCATAATTTCGTTAACTGCCTGCACTATTTCGTGTGTAAAATTCAGATTAACATTATAAAAAAAGATCATTATGTATATTTGTATAGAATAGTGTCTTATAAACAAATTCTCACAAATTTAGTACATGAACAAAAGGTATCAAAGATCGTAAGAAGTTTTCTCAAATAAAATTGTTACAAGAGTGGGATGCTTACGCCGAATAAGCAGTGAAACGACGCAAAATTCACGCGGAGCAAACATCTCTCTCACTCAACTCAAAGTTCCCAATATTTGAAATAACCCCTAACACGCTACAGTATCAGTTATATACATACTATGTGTATATACAGTTATACACATACCTTATATTCAAATGTACAAGTATGTATATTTTGCTCAGTACATAGTCTCCACACTCAAAAGCTTTCAGATGTTATTGGCGTAACACATGTACCCCAAAAACTTCATTACTCTGTGCAAGCAAATGTACCTGAAACGTTATTATTCACTTAGGCGCAAAAATATACGGGTATGTAGTAATTTTAAGTAAGTGGCTAAAAGTACTCACATTTGTCTCTACTTCTTTCATTGTTAAAGAAGTGGAGACTTGGGTATATAACTGTTATAATAACCGACACTGATTATAGAATATTAAAATATTGTACTGTTAATATATCCTCCAAGAATGGAGGATATATTATATACTTCAATATTTTACCATATACGGAGACGCATAAATAGGTATTACACTATTTGTTTTAATTTCTATACATATGTAAGTTAATAACAAACTACATTTGTGTGATAGGCAAAAGAGAGTAGTATTGTACTGGCGGTATTAAAGTGATGAAGGATAACGTTTCGTTGGAACAACCGAGGTCTATGAGCTAACTACCTTCGACAATCAGTCCTTGATTGCTAGTGATTACATAATGCTACTTGGAGCCATTTCAGCAAGTCGGCAAGGCAGGTGCAACTGCTCGTATCTCTCGGTCCACTAATTGACTTGATTGTTATTCAGATGCTGTTGTCGGGCGCGGCTAATTTGCGCTCCCAATTCTCTAATTACGCAGAGCGCGGCTTAATTCAATACCAACGTAACGTAAAACATGGCCATAATATGTGACGCAGTAAATAATACAATATCACGTAAGCCCGAGTGGAATTTATTTAGACGAACATGTCGTACTGATTTGGGTTCACCCAACGAATTCGCAATGGGTCTAGTGAAACAAGTGGTACAACTTTCCTGTTTGTGAATTAAAAGTTTAATTGGCTCCGGATCGCTATTAAACGTGGACTTGTTTCTGTCCCAAGCGATTTGAGCAAGTTAAGACACTCATTTTGGTAGATTTATTACGGTTAGGCGAGATGAATTATTTTACAAACCCGAGTACTATATCGTGGAGCTCTAAGTACTATCTGGGTTCTCTAAGAGAATAAATTGTGTGTCTCTTACACGGAAGTAATTAATACATACAAATACCTTATCCAGGACCATAATTATAATGCACTTAGAATAACAAGAAATTAGTATTAGATAACTAATATTAATTGTTAACATTAGTTTACTAAAAGTTAGAATTAGATAACTTTTACTTGAAAGACAATAAGTGAATCTTTTTGGTTAACAAATACAGTATCTAATCATTATATTATTTTTATTATATCTCTGTACATTTAGATGAACGAAGACTTTCGCAAAAGTTCTGTAACTCTATTACAAAAGTATCTACTCTAAAATAATAAAGAATGGAATACTAAAAATAGAAAGACTACTATATTATAATTAAAATATCTAATTAAATATGTGAATACTTGATACAAAGTTAAATAAATCGACCATATTTTAAAACTCAGTTTCATTACTGTCCATCTGCATGTTCCGTGTATTTTCCACTCAACTCCGACGTGTCAACGACAAACATGTTTAATAATTTAGACAAGTAAGCAATATTAAGCTTTGTTGGTAATTTTGTATACATTATTCTTATTATTTTCGCTAAACTGATGTTTAATTGTATTGATTTACCTGAGCCTACATTTTCTTTAAAACTATTATAGTTGACTTTAAGTAAACTTATAAACCCCTAATACCTGAACATCAATGCAAAGACCAATACAGGAGTCCCTCAAGGCAGCGTTTTGTTTTCTTTTTTAAGAACACACTTTAACGACATTACTTAATTAAACCTTGTAAGAAAGATTCTACCAGGTTCACAATGCAGCCAATAAATGCGACTTGTAAAGGAATAAGGGAAAACGTTTCGACGATCACAAGATCTAAAGAAATCATATTATACATAGTGTTTGTCCAAATCACTGAGTTTGTACCAACAAAAGAATCAAAAATACAAAAATCTAGCTGATTATTTCAAATAGAGATTACAGGAATAAAAGAGTCCTGAAAAATCTGACTAGCGAAGACACCTATACTAGTTCTTTATACTTGACAGATCCTAATGTTACGGTGATATCTTCAATTCAGCAGACACACAGTTTAATCTAAAAGTAAAAGAAGCTAGACATAATTTAGTCCCACTTGTATTCAATTTGATGAAACAAAATGGACACAAGTTCGTAGCTTTAACGAAAGAAGTGTAAATAGCTGTTCAACATTCAATATTATTCTGAGCAAATTACACGATTGCCTTTGAATTCGGCCACTTGCAGTTAAGGCTCTGTTTGAGTCTATCTGGCCCCAATGCTTATGAATTCGTGAATGAATTGTTTAACAATAAGTACATCTTTTATATATTTACAGAGGTAAAACAGTTTTTGGAAGATATCGATATACAATGTTATATTAAATAGCATATTAGCATAAAAGAGTACAGAATTATACATATAATTATACATAGAAGAGTTACAGTACAGAATTATAGCCTTGAATTGATAAAATGATAAATTCACTTCGATAATAACAATCATCAACTTACGAATACTCAAATTAAAAGGTTTAGTATATTTTCCATTAAATTTTTTAATAAAATCTCATATATATATGTCGTTGTTTGAGTATGACTTTCTCTTAAGAATATCAATTGAAATCGCAATCAATTAATTGTGCTGTTATATTTAAATACAATTTTTACCGATTTGAGATTTATTAAATTTTTTAATGAAAAATACACTAATACGTTTTATTTTAAGTATCTACTAGGAGTAGGAGTAAGTTCTAGGAGCAACGTGCACCCAGTAGCGCAGCTCCTATTCTTTATCTATGAATCTTGTCGCTAGCTCCGGGTTACTATTTCTCTTCAGACAAGAAAATCTTAGGCTACCCTCTCCCAGTTTAGCGCCTTGATTATTTATGTGTTGACATAATCTGGTTTGATATTATTGCTGTTTGACTAGATTTCTTCCTTCACTGTTCGTATACTGAAGTCAATAATGAAACTAAAGAAAACTGTAATTTTTGTCCGTTAATAAAAAATCAGAAATCGAAAACAGTTATATCCATTTTCTTTATTAAATAAAATTGAGGCGCAATCTGCCACTTAAAAGATACAGCCGAAATGAAGTCACTGCGTCCAATTGGATGGCATATTTTAATAGCATCTGGCGTCGAGCCACTGTCGACGACACTCCTAATGTTTTCCTGTTTCCCCCTAATGTGCCTACTTAACGAACTAAACTTCTTATCGGACAAACCAACAATTCCACGCGAATTCCAAGTAATAACGTAAAATTACTCATTTCGTTTACTATGTAAATAGACGAGTAGATTCAATTTCCAAATTGGTCTTACATTAAGACCACTGACAATTTTCCTGTTTTGTGATCTTAATACGTAAATCATATGTAACATAAACTTATACTTAGAATAATATCTTAGCATCTACACATGCAGATCGGTTAGTGTATGTAATAATAAATATCTTCAAAATACTACAAAATCCAGATACATAAATAAGTTGACATTTGATGTTAAGAAGTTAAGTTTCAAAAAATTTTCTTGATTTATTGTAAATCAATAATTCATCAGCATTGTCACTATTTTTCCCATGTGACATTTTAATTTCGTTAACATTATATAAATAAAATCTCGATGCTAGTCGTTAGGTCGGCACAATCCGACAAAATATCGTGATCACATCCATCAAGCTGTCTTATTGTATCGACAGGGGATCGCTCGCGGGATAAAGTGAAGGCGGATTTTTATTATGCGAATGCCCTTAAATCTCCTTGCTTGTAAAGGATTACTGAAAGTTTCATCTTATCATGAACGACGAATGCCAGATGGTTTGTCTCCTTTTAGTATCTTAGTAATTCGTCCTTTGAATAACTTGTTTGTTGTACTTTGTTTCTAAAAGGCCTGATTTATTCCTTGTACTACAAACAAAGAAATAAAATCAACAAGAATAACTTAATATAAATAGGCGGTAAATGTTGTTGGGTGTGTAGTACTGGCAGAGTAAAATTGTCCCTGTACATACATGTACAAGTGTCATAAGAGGCGACTGAGGTACCGGACAGATGGCGGTATATCCACTGAAAAAGTGTAGCTCAAATGCAACAGTGCTGGGATAGGCAGCAGCATAAACGTCACGACGATCAGTTGTTGGGGAGGCCTATATCCAGTAGTGGACGTTTTACGGATGCTAGGATGAAATGTTGTAGGCCTCGTGAGATTGTGTAAATACCAAAAAATAATCCATTAATTCCAATATCAATTATCATATACGCTGTTATTGAGTTGAAAACAAACAGATTCATTTATAACGTGACTACTCGCACTCGTACGCGTTAAACTTTTGGCGGCCATGCAATAACGCTAACTGTTCGCTTTACTGCGTCGGGGCATTAAGATAATTGAGTGGTAACAATGTTTTCGGGCGAAATGAATTAGCCGAAACTTACAAAGGATTGCATAAAACAAACAAGTTATTACTAGCTACGATGCTTATCACAGTAACATTGTGCCAGGCAATTTTCTGGGCCGCTTATATCACAGAGTTACGAGTGCGTTATTGGGTAATATATGGGTTTCATTTGGTTAAAAGCTTTATACGTTTTGGTGGCTGAAACGAATTTTCAGTCGCTTCTTTTCCATCATTAAAATTGTGGTGTCAGGAACAATAATGCCCACGATAAATATGAATGCGCAGCGAAGGTAACTTGGAACGGAGGTAAATGGGAGTTCATGATTGCTGTGAAAATTTATGTGATATCTATTGTTAAGTAGATATATTATATTAATTTCTACATTTATTGGCATACTTTATCATTATTTAAATTATAAATACATTGAGAGGTTTTAAGCATATATAATGCTGAATTATATTTAAGATGATATTAAGTTAGGAAATAATTGTGTCAGGGTCAGGAGGGACACGTGTTTAGTCCCGCCTGCCACCAAGGACAAGTCGATTTCTTTCTAATAAAAAATTAAATATTAGGCAGCGTGGTATATAAATGTAGAATAACCTTGTAATATTTTATAAAAATTCTTTTACAAAGCTTCACACGAAAAATATCATAATTATGTTTACAAGATAAATTCCCTCGATGTCTACAAACTAAATTTATTCTTGGACGTTGAACAATTTGTACAAAATTATATTCAGAAGCAGACAAAAATAATTTCAAAAATTAAACATTTTTTTTGATTGCCCCTTTTTGTTTATTTTGAAATATGTGAAATGTGACAGTGAAAATTAATGAGCAACATCAATGCATACAAGTATCTTATAATGCTACACACATTATAAGATACTTGCATGCATTGATGTTGACACATCTAACGTTGTATTTTATGATCCGATGACCTGGAGCTGTGTTATATAGTTTCCAAAGAAAGTCCAATGTATATGTACTTAAAATACATATATATATATATATATTATTTTTGCTGTTTAAATTCTTACCACATCCTATGCATCGACCTATCTATCGACGATAATGTTTATAGAAAGCACTTATGTTACCACTGAATGACTTCAGACCACAGATATAAAATTACTCACAAATACTTAAATACATATTTAACACCCAGACCCTGAATAAGCACAGATATTCTTCATATAAATGTTTTTCCTGGGTGGACCTGGGGACCTGGGGAAACCTACGACGTTTTGCGCACAAGATAGAATCACTACCAGCTGCGCCATAGTCCTGTCTAAATATATTTAGATGCAAATTTAATAATATAAATTAAAAAATTAAAAATTTTGCAACATAATTTTGCAGTAAAATAATACCCTTTACTTTACCAGAAATCATATGTAATCGTAGCGACTTGAGTTGACTATTAAATTTGATCACTGTGTATCTGTAATGTTATTGAATGAACTTAACTTGTATTCCCAATTTAATGCTTTTCATTACCCCTTGCTTAATGACACAATGAGATATTTAAAATGTAAATCTAAAGGAGAAGTTAACGTGAAGTGGCATATATCGTCATAAAATTTATATATACTCGATTATGCTTTACAAAAGCTAATCATAGAAAACAAGCGAAATAAAAAGCTCGAAAAATTATTACAATGACATTATTATTTATGCCATAATATGCAATAATTTCACTGGGTCCTTCAATCTTTAAAGCGGAACACTGCAACGTAATCACTGATTAGCAATTTATTTTATAATTCAAACAACAATAGCAGTACAGCCTTATTAACAGCTCGATAAAGTCAATATACATATAACAGTTTAACAATGTCCTTTCAGACGTTTTTTAACAAATCTGTCAATGTTTATTATTAACTATATAGTAATTTGTTTATTTGACTCTTCAATAAATATAATAAATTTATGTACACATCTCCTAACGAGTTCCACAAGTGTTATCATCAAGTACATATCAAGCTATAAACTTGATTACTATCCTAAAATCAACATTATCATTTTTATCATAACAGCTGCAAAATATCCACTGCTGGATATAGGCCTAGGAAAGGGAAGATTTTGCCAATAACTCAGATGAAACTAAGAGCAGGCGTGGTAGCTTCGCTATGCTCATTGAATGCTCGGCTCCAGGAACTCAGTCGCTTCTTACTACATCTTGTACTATTCTACTGTTACCCGTTTCCAAATACTTAAATGGATACCATGAAATATGACTGACGTACATGCGCAGTAATTTTTTATTGATTAGAGAGTGTTGCTATTGTTATAATAATTTGTAAAAATAATGACGGGTCTGATGGTGCAATTGGTAGTGTCTTTATCTTGTGCCTAAGGGTCGTGGAAACGACCTACATCCAGGACACACATTTATACGACAAATATTTGTGTGTTCTATTTCTTGGTGTAGGAATATGTAGTGTAGTAGTATATATTCTTTTGTTGTCTGATATCAGTGTCAAGCCCGTGTTGGGCTTAGAGCGATTTTTTTTATCAGCTTTCTGCCCGTGACCCTGTCAGTAGCCCCACTTTACATTGCGTCACACGACTACATTCTAGGGATTAGAAAATTTAAAATAAAAAGCCATTGATAAAGTTTTTTCATGCTATCCATGTTGAACCATAATAAAAGACAAACATAATCTCACGTTTATAATATATTTGTTTTATAATTTAGGAGTATGCGCAGGAAGTTTTGTATAATGCGAGTCCAAACATATAGATAGAGGAGACCCAAAAATGGCTTATATTATTTTAATACATCGTATGTTTTATCTGTTTATGTGTATATTACGTTAAAAATCAAATTGTAATCTGCCGTCATTTACTTTGAAAACTATTCTTTCTATTTAAATCAATTCTAAATCAATTGTCAAACAACAAGAATAACTTGACTATAAAACTGACAATTAAAATGTTCTATAAATAAATTCGTAGACATTTTTCCGTGACAGTCCCGGAATTAATGCAAAACATGCAGGGAATGAATACATCATTTTTGTTTTATCAGTTGAAATTCGTATTGATTTTTATATGTGTATTTGCTCAATAGCTGCCCATCAGACGAATGAGATGGATATTAAAACCTATTTAAAGCGCGGATATGGTCACGTTAAAAATGTCAATTTGTATCGTAGCACAGTAAAGACAATAACATTAACAGCACAACCCACATAATATATATTTATAACGGGCCCGATGGAACAGATGATAGTAATCCTATCTGATGCGTCGAGGATTATGGATTCGATCCCCACCCAGGACTAATATTTAAATAATTATATTTGAGTTTTACCTGTGTCTGGATGTTAAAAATATGCATTTAAATACTATATTTCTAGTTCTTCTGTTGTCTGATGTCCGTAACACAAATGCTTAAAGCAATTTACCACGGGGACAGGTCAATATATAAGATGTTGTGTAAATTACTTATTATATATTTAAATGAGGAGAACATTAGTTTTCTGTGTAGGTATACTGTGTATTAATTTGGAAAACTTTGTAGAAAAGACTGATGTCGTCTACGTTCCCGGCACTCATGTGTTAAGGGTTTAATTAATGTTGTGGACGCAAGGACTCTGTATGATGACCGAAGTAAATCTAAGAAAAAACACAATAGTCCTATTGAAATATGGTATGGCTTTATAAACGCTAATACCATTTTTCACTGTCAATTAAACTAATTTAAATTATACTCTAACTTTTCAAATTGTTTAAAATCACCAGATTAATAACGTCTACGGGACGCGTACCAAGACAGCAACAGCATACGTTCCTTAATACTAATTACTTAATATTGATGACTAAGTACTAAAACACAATAACACACGATATTTTTACATGACATTTTTGTGTGCGAATAAAGTTTCACTACCGCCACCGTCAGCAACTTAACACTTGTCTCTGATGTCTGGGCAACAATTTTGACTTGTCGCCCGCATATGTGGAGTGATTGACGCGACACATGGAACATAAAGCTTTGTACGGTATTCTTATCGGGTGACGTTTGTATAGCGTAATCAGATTAATTGTGATAGGTACTGTATGTGGTTTGAGACAACGACTTCCATGTTATTACGGTACTCACAATTACTGGTAGGGGAGTACAAGTATGTAATAGTAGAGGAGTACATTTAGTCTATTTGACTAACATATAGGAAAATCCGTATCGGTAAAACAAGCCTAACAGTCTGCCTATAATCAACAATATTACGTCAAAGAGAATCATTATCCGTACAGCCATTGGAAGTCGACTGGACAAAGACCTCCCCAAGAAATAGGGAAATTTGCCGCGCTTGGCAACTGTGTTGGCTATCACAGATCATAGCTTTTGCGGCGGAAATACTGCTACCCATCCCCACCTGTCTGTTCTGGTACCTTACGACACATGTTACCGAGAGAGTATTATTCTACTCTGCCGGTACCTCGCACAAGTGCTGGTACAAACTAAATACTCTTACTCAATTTTCCAAATATTCGTCAATAAAATATATAAATATGAAGAATATATAAAATATACACCACATGTTTCAACATATAATGAAATATTACACTAAACGGGATATACACATATTTAGTAAAATTAATATATAAATCCTTAATAATATTATAAATCCGAAAATAACTCTGTCTGCCTGTCTGTTACACAACCACGTCTTAACTACTGTACCGATTTAAATTAAATTTAGTACACAGATAGACTAAAGCTTTAGAAAGGACATAAGCTACTTTTCATTCGACATAAGAGTTGTAAAGGGTCGAAAAGGGGGATGAAAGGTTGTATAGAAGTATCGCTATGGTTAATGCTAGAAGCTTAAAACTTATTATTTAGGCTATTGATTTGTATATATAAATAAGTATAACATTCAAAGTTTATATAAGTTAAAGAAAAAAGGAATGGTGCCCAAAAAAACTACTGCACGCGGACGAAGTCACGGGCACAGCTAGTGTCGAAATAAATATTTGCTATTATTAATGTTATTAAACCACACATTTGATTATTTGCTGAAATATTAGTTAACATAGGTCATATTTAGAACCAAATATAACTTATAATGTTATACTGTAGTAAACAAGCCTATATATGTACGCAAACATTTATACCTTAGGTACACATACGTATATTATATATTTACTAATATCTATTTACCATAAGCTCAGCCCTCGTGGAGGCGTTATTACATGCTAAAGCGATTATTAAACGTAGCATAGGCTTGCTTTAACTTTGTTCACTTATCTCGCTCACTCGCAAAAAAATAACATTAACCAAATTGGTTAGTTATTTTTTTGCGAGATAAGTTATGTAAATAATGCCGTGGAAACTGACGGAGTTGAACCTTTTTCTGTACTTAGTGTCGAAAGAGGCGACTTACTACCAGAACCGATAGATGGCGGTATATCTGAAACAGCGCAGATTAAATACTACTGGCTGGGGATGGGCAGCAGCATCCTCGCCGCAAGTTGCGCTCTGCGATTGCCGCTACGCCTACCCAGCGTGACAATCATAAGCTTAAACCCCTTTGTCATGGGAAGGTCTATTTCCAACAGTGAATTTAATATCCAATGGATGGTATGATGATACAAATAATAACTTACTTGGTAAGGTGCCTGATGGCGCAAATAGTGGTCCTATCTTGTCCGCCAATAGTCGTAGGTTCGCGCCTCACTCACAACAATATATATATAATGATAATAATACGTATATGATGTATATACGTATATCTTCTATTCTATATGTTAAATGAGAAGTTAAATGCATTTGTTATTCTTCTGTTGTCTGACATACTAACACTAGTTCTTTAAGCAATAATAACATAAAATAATTACAATATTATAGTAATTCTAGAATTCAAGTGTATAGTTGAATTTATAATTATTATTATATTTTATTTAGACACCTTGAACTCAGCATCAAGATTGGATCAGAATGATGACAGCGGGGAATAGTCGTTTCGTCAAGTTTTTCAACTCCGACTTGATTAATAACTTCTGACATATAATAAAGGAAATCGTTAAAAGCAAGGATTCGTTCACCGTTTACATTAGTATTGAGCTAGAATATGACGAGATGAAACTTGACAAATGAAACTTTCTGTGATTTAAAAGTTTTGGAGCAGTAAACATTTATTATAGTAATTTTCTTATAATAAGCTATCGCTATGAAGACAAATTTCTAGTACAAAACTCGTCAAATTTATAATTATTCATAGTATTAATAGAATACGCAGAAACACAAAAGGCCTTTCTGTCTACATTGGAAATTGGTACTTCACTAATACTGGACAAGGGAACGGGCTTAATACGATTCCACACGGCTATTGTTGCACTCTGCCCTATATCGTTCAATATTATCTGGTAAGTAGACTGTATAAAGAGCGGTAATTAATTGAAATTTCACACACGATTAAGTTTGGAATAGCTATTATAATAACGCTGGCGGCATTAATATAACAGTTCATGTTATTATTATTCTTTACTAGTCATAGCAGCCATCGGTGGACATAGGCCTTTCAAGGGGAATTGGTAACTTCGCGATAATTCTGCTGCCCATCCCCGCCCCGTTGCATTTAAACAACACTGATTTGGATAGATATACCACTATCATTCGGTTTCGATACATCAGTCACCTCTTACGACACCTAGTACAGAGGTAAGTGCTGTTCTACACGATACCCCACGGCACGTTCAAGTGTTCAGTATGTTAATGTCTAAATATTGTATCTGGAAATTAACCTGGACTCGTTTAGCAGGGTAACGTGGTCGCGTTTCCTTGCCTTATTTATAATGATTTGGAATTAGACAGTTCATTATACTTTCCGCTGTTTGTCCCTATATATGCTTAGATCTTAAAAACTATGCAAAAATTTTGGTACTGTTTTCTATAATAGATACAGTGCTATAGGAATAAAGGAGTGAAAGGTAGGAAATATATATATATATATATATATATATATATATATGATACATGAATATAGTAGACAAAACACTGATAATTTTAGAAGTTGGTCATAACAAACTTCTAAAATGATCAGTGTTTTGTTTACTTACGACAAATGTTTATTTACGACATCACATTTGATGTCGTAAATAAACATTTTTTTGCGATTACATTGCAAATCCTGGCTGAACCCGGCCAGATAGATCAAAGTAATATACTACAGTAGTGTAGACCAGTAAAAAGTCTACAAAAACGTTCACAAATGTATATGTCCATATGATAAACGTGATAGTTGGAACATAGGTTCCTAACTCTTTAACTGAAAAACTTGTACATAAATTTTAATGAAACTTCAGAACAATACAAGCTTTCAACTAGACAGGTACAAGCTACTCGCAACTTCGATTAGGTTAATAGTATTTTGTTTTAAATCGCAGACAGAGACGCGGTTGGCCGCTACCCTTTTGACCAAGTTGAACAATGTTGGAACCTAAAAATTTATATTTTTTCACTAGTGTCTTGTAATTGGTTATTTTCTTTACTAATCTCACCACAATTGGTTTAAAGCACCACTAGAAAAGCAAAGGTACATTTTAATTCGTTTGCCAAGATTAAAAAAATTACACGAGTGGTGTTTATTAAAAACAACAATAAACTCAGGTGTACTATGAGAACAGAACTGTGTATTTGACGTTGAACCGTAAATACTACTAGAATTGCGCATGAACTTCAGTTAATATTGCAGCTCCCAAGATCGTTCCCCAAATAAAGATCTTTATTTAAAAAGTGCTATTATATGCTCTATTCAACCGTCAAAAGAAATAGTTTCCATTAATATGGCAAATTACTATTTACTAATAACAAGATTACTCTGATTACCCTGATAACCTTATGGGATTATAAGAGCAATTTGAACAAATAGGTTATTGAGTGACCGCCGGCACCAACAAACCAAAGCAATACCATCATTATTATATGTAATGAAATGACATATTTTTATTTTTAATTTTAAAAGCTTTAAAAGCTTTGCATAGAAGCCGATAGATGGCGCAATTGCGGATTAATGGCGGATTGTGTGTATTAGATTGATTCGTGTATTTTATAAAATAAAGGATATAATTGAAATGTGAATGTCATTTCGAGGATGCTGCTGCCCATCTATCCCTTTGAGCTACACTGTGTCAAATGGCCGATATACCGCCAACTGTCGGTTCTAGTACGTACGTACGTAAGTTAGTCGCCTCCTACGTCATCTGGTACAGAGGAAGGTACTGTTCCACTCTGCCGGTACCCCACGGCAATGTAGTAAATGTGTAATTACCATAATTAAATGAAACTTCTGCAATAATCGTAGTATTTAAATCTTAAATCTTATATTAGTTAAAATTCTTTATAAAGCTTTAAGCTTTCTACGTGCATATTATAATAGTCAGTTTACCGGTACATCCTTGAAATCATAACGGACAGGCAGAGTTACTATCGCATTCATAATATTACAATGAATCATATACAAGCTCCGTTAGACTGCCTGAATAATTCTGCTGATATCTAGATTCAACGTTAGGGTAACATAGGTACAACTCGAAGACTATTAGGCACATAACATCCCCCGAATAACAACTGACTAATAAATAATAAAAGTAATCAGCTATTCTGTTTTATATACTTTATATGTATAATTCTGCTGTACGTGTGTATGTCACTGAAATCCTCTAAAACGGCTGGACCGATTTGAATGATTCTTATACACTTGAGTGGTACCCTGGTGAATCTAGACGATTCACAAAACAACTTACAGTTGGCGCTTCAGTCGGTATCTAGGTTATTTATCAATACAACGTCTATAGGGTTCGCTAGTATGTTTATGTATTGGAGTACTAGAGACAAATTTCCAAAAAATATTTTTAGTGTATGCTTATGTACATAGCTCAAAGTCGACTTGTTCTTCAAAATCTTTTAAAATTTTGCCAATTGAGTTTGATCTCTATTTTATCTTAATAGAGATAGAGACATAAAACTACTTAATAACGGTTTTATGACGTGAGTCATTGAATTTTACATTTAATGTTTAATATTTTAGATAAAGGTACCTATAGACAACCGCTTTTAAGAAAACGTTACAAAATATAAGATATATTTAATAAATTTAGTGAAACGTTTTAAAACATCGCTATAAGTTGATATGTGTTAGTAAGTAATATAATAATATTCCAAACTTAAACTTTGTTGTTTTGTAATAACGACCCTTTGTGTGTTGGCAAAACATAATCCTTATCCATTGTTATCATCATTATTTTTTGTTTATCATAAAATAAAATAACATATATATTCAGAATCTTGATTCATTACAATACGTCTTATGCATTAAATTTTTCCTCATTGTATTGGAGACCTTTTCATAGAAATAATAAAACATGATGTAATATAAGCATATATTAACGTTTTCTTAAGCTTGAGGGCTCTAATCCTCCAAAACGATTCTTTAATAAGCTTCAAAGAAGTTTCTCTCTTAAAAGGCTGTTCATTAAATGAATCTGACTTTCTTTGTGGCAAGAAAAGGGAATCCCGAAAAGTCTTGGCGATTCACAACGGTTGGTTTACTTTTGGGAGCTAAAAAGTTACGTACACTTCGGGTGCCTTATAGGGTACATACGAAAATTTAATTTGGGCGCTGAAAAAGGACTATGTAAATCTTACTGCGTTCAGAATCAAATAAATGTCGAATTTATAAAGTAAATATTGAGTTTTGTTGAAAAAAGGAATGTAAAGTTTATTTGCCTACATTTTTAGACACGTGAAATTGGATCGAGAGTCCTTTTACAGAATTACCTCTCAAATCAATTGGTGTAGGTAGATTCAGCATTCTACATAAATATATTTTTAAAATGTGTATTTTTAAACACTTGGTGATTTTACAAAAAAAATTAAACATACTACGTAGTCTTATCTGTTTTTCAGGCACACAAACTAAACGAATATTTATTCTGAGAAAACACAAACTTTTTGATATAAAGAAATAGTGCTAGCAGTGAAAACAACGATAATTCAATTGAAGACGAATAGACTTATCATCTTTTACTACACAATTCATCTTACTTTTAATTATTCAAAAAAATTTAATGGACACATTAAACACTCTTATTTGTACCGTGTAATATTCAACTAACGGAAAAAAAGAAATTATTCATTATAAGGAAATAGTTGGATAAGAAATTGACTACTAATAAACATTTTGTATGAAAAAAAGTTGATAAATATCAGGACAGTTCTTATTCCCAATATTATTCTAATCCTTAAAATACATGACGAAAATAATATAATTTTGATAAACAAGGAAATATTTTAAAATAATTTTTAAAATATTCTCTAAAATTTACTTTAATCTATTCTGGTCTTCTTTATTTAGCATATGAAGCAAAATAATGTGCTTATTTTCTATATCTCATTTAGTGTTCAATGCGTTTACAGATATTTTTAACTCTTTCTCGTACCATTTTCACATTAGTTGAATATAAAACACCATTTTGCTTACGAAATCCAGTTTTTCCATTTTGTTTAAAAATTATAAAAATAATTCAAATTGTCTATAAAATTTAATCCGCATTTCCAACTTTTCGCGACAATTTGAGTGAAGAGTGAATGTAATATTAAGCATGAAAATACAATCATTGTAATACCAGAAAAAAAACTAACAACTTATTTTCCGTCTGCATTAAGCAAACATTTTCTAGACTGGAGTGCTGGTAATTTTTGTCCGTCGAGAAAATATTTCTCGGGGTCTTTTTACGAGTGGAGAAGTAAAGTAGATAAAAATAAAACGGGCGTCTAGCGGGGGTGCCGAAAGGGTTTAATCAAAGCGAGGCTGCCCCTACGACCGGGGATGTAGTAAATAGTCCATACAAACGTTCCCACTCGCTCCCAGATTCCAGTTGCGAATATCAAATCGATGATGCGCGACTGGAAGAGTCTCATGTGAATATAGCAAATAAATAACCGAAAAAGCCAAATTTTTCGCATCGATATATGCTATTATATGATGGTTGTAATGTTCTGAAATATAAATAATACTTTGCCGAATTTCAAATTGCAGCAAATAAAAAATACATCAATATTTACCTACCAGCATAAAAACTGTTTTTTAACCTAGGTGAAGATAAAACTATATTTTTACGACGTTAAGAAAAGGCCAAAAAAATAGTTTGCTTTATTAATATTTATTTTTATATAAATTGGAATTGCTTACAGCATTTTTTCAGCAATCTTCTTCATTTTTTAAAAGATATGCATATATTTTCATATTAATTCATTCGATTAATTGACGATAGCCGTTTCATATACTTTTCATTTTCGTTTCATTTACATTCTAAGAGACAGATACAATGGCTACTTTGTTTTATAATATGCAGTAATACTGACCGAGACTGTATCCTATAATTGTTTAGATTTATGGAATGGAAATTGATTCTACTAATATATATATATATATTACCTTCGTATTCTACGTTACCGAGAAAAAAACGCCAGTCAGGGTCATTTATTAAGCCTTACTATGCCAAGGGGTACCGGCAGACTAGAATAATACCTCCCCCTGTAACAGATGTCGTAAGAGGCGCCTGAGGTACCGGAGCCGACAGATGATGGCTTATCATAAAGCTTAATACATTTGAGGCACAAGTTGTGAATGAGCAGTAGCATGCCCGTGGCAAACCGCGGCTACGCATGCCTAGGTGATTAAGGGCAAAACTCCACCTCACTCGGGGAGGCCTTGGACATATCCAACAGTAGATGCCCAACGTATGATATGATAATGATGTCTGTGAAGCTCAAAGGCCCCACGACGGTCACATATTCCGAACCAATCACAAAAGCTATATTTAGTACCCATTCGGATATTGTTACTAATAAATAATTAACAACGTGAATATTCAAATTAGTCAATACAGTCCGCCGTTATTTATTATGTTTGTCGTCATTTATACAATATCATATAGCAATAAAGGTCATTTTATTACATTTAAAACCAAATTAATAGACGTGATTAGTGAATTTATGATAATTAGATTTTATCAATGAGCTGACACGTATAACGAGACTACGGATACTTATAAATCAAATTCTTTAAAATTAAACCGCTTCTAGTGGTTCGATTTGTACTTGGCTTTTTCATATATAGACTAGCAGTGAAAAATGCAATGAACTTACATTAGGAATCGATATTGTCGCGACACTTACCTCCAGCATCCCATAAACTATAATACTTGCAAGAAATAACGATAAGACGAGATGACGTCCTAACTATATATGTTAACTATGAAAGAAATATCCACTATGACGTCTGCAACTGGACATAAGACTCCGTAGGAAAGGAGAACGTTTCCAAATCATTGCCGCGCTTTATACAAAAAAAAATTAAGATATATCTATCAAGTTGGATCAAACTGTACCCAGTGAGTAAACATTTATTATATTCAGTTCACTCTGGATAAACAACGTGACATAAAATATAAAAATACGCCAGCACTTAAAACCGTATGTTTTACTATATGCTCCTATTTTAATAACTTGCAAGCATAATACTATAAACCTCACTAATATTTTAAATGTGAAATTATTCCGTCTGTCTGTATATTTTTAACGCTTTTTCTGCCCCATTGGTACAGATAAAATAAGTGTTTAAATCTTAGGGAAAAAAGTTTTTGATCCTCGCAAAAATCGCGCAGGACACAGATGAATGCAAAAAATATATATCATTACATTCATATAGAATATCTTCCTAGCCAATAAGCGTTGTGTGTCCCAAATTATGCTCGTCTACTAATTCCATGAGCTAACATAGAAATATACAGGTACTAGCTTCATCGATACGAATTAATGAGCGTCTAGCACACCCCTTATTGGATTGGGTCGTCCCAACTATTTCGCTTGAACTGTGTCACGAGAAATTTCATCCACATTCCCGAACCACTGAGAATAGGATACCACCAAAATTACCGGCAGAGATATGTCAATGAACTGTACATGTTGATGTGCTTGTAGGAAGTCAACTTTCAATAAATGTGAATTTCTACAAATAAATATTGTAAAAGTATTAACAATAAGAACTTGTTTGGTATTTGATAAAAAACAAGTGATTTAAAATTAACTATTCCAGCTTTTTGATTTAGCTTCATCTGTAAAACCTTTCGATTCCATATTTTATTAAGAGGTTTTATGTAAAAAACGCCGAGCCATCCCTATCAGAATTCGTTATAAAGAAACCCCAGGGAAACGGTACTTGTGCAAATCTCGCCACATTTCGGCGACGCGAAAATTCTTTTGCCCGTCGGTCGAATCTTTTTTTGACAAGAAGACATTTTGTGTTCAAATATCACGAATGTTTTTGAAGGGGATACCCAATATATTGGTATTGAATTATTGCTACTTCTATGGTTGGTAGCATTTATATGTTAGAAAATTAGAAAATATATACTGAGTGTGTTAATTATAATATCTACGCACTGCAAACGGATATTTTATAAAAATTAAATTATCATAGAACTTTTTTGATTTGCTAGGCGTTTTATTTCAATCTTACACGTAATTCATACGAATAGGTAAAATAGGTAAAAATAGGAAAAAAAAATAATTAAAATTGAACTTGAAGCAATTGAGATAATAGATTGTGTACAATGTCTGAATGTGGCGTTCGAATATATAATGTTTTCGTCATGTACATATACGCTTAAATCTTTAAAGTCGTATGCTCCAAATGTACTAAACATTTATTATTTAACATAAGATTTATTTTATGCCTGACAATTAGGCTTATATTATATGGCCCGAATTATATTTAAAAAAAAATTACCAAGTACCTAATTTTATGGACGAGTTCTCAGTCCTTTAATTAACGTCATAAACAGATGAATAATGAAGCTATAATAAATTCTGATCGACGAGTATATTTGTGGACGAAATTGAGTTTTTCGCTAAATAAAATCCGTTCGTGTATTAATTAACATAGGCACTCGAGCAAACATCAAGTGCGTCACCGGTACCGCAAGGGTGTTGTTCCACAGAATTGGCTTCATTTTTTAAGCGAAACTCATATGAGTCCATTTGCATACTTTTGAAAAGTTCGCTTCGAAAACCTGTTTATTAATCTTTGAAGTGAGCCGTTAATTAACAGTCTCGATAGAAACATTGGAAACACATTTTTAATGCAATTGAGCTTGGAGCCTATTCAGCCGGATTTTTCTAAAGCAAACTGATACGTAAATCATTTTATGATCTGTTCTATCAGGATTTTGTTATCTCTCAATAGAAAAATATAATAGTATTCGTCGGAGATAAGAATATTCCGACCAACCGAATTATTTTTAAGTTGATCTCAGCAAGCCATTTCAAACAAATTGCCGTAGATATCATTTTGACATCCTGACGCAGTCACTAAAGTCGTTTGCACAGAAAGGTGCTGATACATTTAACGATTACGGCAATGAGAGCTGGCAAGAAAATTCGGTAATTGATTGTTGGAGAATCTGTCAAGTCACTAATATCGACAAACACCCGCTAATGGTATAAGATGCGGATGTAAAAGTTGCTTATCATTTATCATTACATAAATACCCTATAATTTTGTTAACATACTATAAAACTCTTTAAATTATCAATTGTCGTTGGAAACCTCACCTCAGCAAGAAATTTTGACACCCTTAAAAAAAATGTTATTAATTTTTGTTACAGAGTGACATACCTACCAAAAAACACTAAATAAACTTAGTCATTATGATGGTCCATTAGTCACTAAACTATGCATATTACATTTCTACAAAAAATATTTCATGAGAAGTAAACTGTTTAGTAATTGCATGAAGTTAAAATCAATTGTACGTTGCTAACTAATATTAATTAGGCTAGATTAAATATTTCTACTTACAACTCAATACAAAAGTCAATAGTAAGTCTGCAATAGGCAATATACACTTGCCTAATGCGGCAGTTATAGGCAGAATTTCCCCTTTCTTGGGGAGGTCTATCTCCAGCAGTGGACTTCCAATGGCAATAATGAGGAGTCATTTAAAATGATTTAGGACGCTTCCAGGGCTGATAACTTTCAGATATTTAAAGCTATCTATGAATTGTACGTATATTTTGAAATGTGAGTGTGGTTATTTAAGGTCTAAATTAATCTTAAGTTGGAAATAGTTCTTGGAAAAAACACACCAGAAAAATATTGAAACCGATCCAAATGAGCCATTTACGTCTAAGTAATAAATATATATTAAGAGTAATTGATAGAAGTAAATTAATCAATCAAATTATTTAATAACTCAGTAATACTTCGGTGAGAATTTAATGAATTACAAATCGACTTATTAAATAGCATACCAAGCTTTGCAAATAACACTTGAAAACCCATCTGGTAATCGTTTAATGAAATAATGTAACACATTTATATTTATTAAAAATAATCTGCTACTACATAAACCCTTAAACATTAATCTTCGTTAATATTATCATAATCAATATATATCAATATATAATCTACAAATTATAATTACTATGATTATCTTACTTTCAGATGTTTTCCAATGATTTTAGTGTAAGATTCTGTCAGCTTCAAACGGATTTCTGACAAACATACAATTTTGAAAGCATATGGAATATATATCGAAAGCATATGGTTTTTTTATATATATTACATTGATTTATTTTTATTCTAAGATCGTAAAATTCTTCATTTTAATATATTAAGTACTGTACTTAGTATTTGACTCCCTACGTTTAACTTATAAATATTGATTTAGAGATTTTTCACTTAAAAGTTATATTATGATAGTCATCTTAGTCACCCTGAAAGCAAAATAATACTTGTGATAGGTGACTACGCCTTTGCTTAGCTGATAAGTTGTACAATTTTTTTGTTAATTAACAAACTTTCATTATAATTTTCATGCAATTCCTCAAAAGGGTAAAAAAAATCTGTTGGCATATACATCCTGCTGCTGAAACATTTACAGTGCATATGTAAGGGTACAATGTAAAGTAGTTTGTGGTGTTGTACATAAAGCGCCATCATAAGGTATGGGTTCCGAGAGCCTGCTCCCGCCGCGCCGCCCTGAGTAATTTCTCAACCATTTGACAATGTCAAATGCACAAATTGAAATATCACATTCTCCACCCCATAATCGACTAATATCCAACGAACAATGGAACTATTTAATTGAATGGTCCGAAGGCATTTAAAGTGACAATTTAACCTAAAACTATTAAGTATTAACGTAGAGAAATGTATTTGCGCATCCGTTATTTATGATCACGCTGTCAAGATAACATCTTTTAAGACGGCTAGCATTATTTATTAATTTTTGGCATGATACTAATTAAAACATATACATTATTGATTTGTATAATGCTAAACAATAAGAATTTTATAAGTGTTTATTACTAAATTCACAGACAATAACAACCGAGCACAACATTTAAATCTAATATGCATATCTTAGATATATATCATTTTTAAATGAATTACATTGATTGAGCTAGGAAGACTAATATTTGAATATTTCCACAATGGAAGGAATTGGAGCTCAGATGAAATATATCGAGAACCATACATCGTCCATTATTTCTGGTAAATGTATATAAATAGACCCAGTGGTTAGATTTAGATGAAACTAGAATAGATACTTACAATGAGTACTTACAACACATTAAAAAAGGCATAAAACTGATAAAAGATTTTTATGACTTTCTTCACAAAAAAAACTGTTGTAAAAAACTCCAACTGTCAATGCGCTATAAAAATAACCGTAAACTTCCACTTTCCATTTCTGCTTAATAGCCTTCTGTCACAATGAAAATATGGCTACTGGCCATTAGATTGCTTGTTACTATGGTGCTCAAAGAAAACCTTGGAACTTCTTTACTAATGGTACACTTAAACACAAAAATAAATACTTTTTTCTGTTGAATATTTTGTCTCCAGTCAAACACCATATTTGTTCGACAACGCTTGAACGTATTTTCATCTTAAAAGAAAATAAGTTGAAAATACGTTTCATGGTAAAGCGGAACAAATATACTTATATATTTTACTAAACGCTTTGTTTCATACTGTTCAAGACATAAAACAAATGGATTAGACGTACAATTCAACGTTATATTCTAAACGAAATATTGAACGCCTCTTCAGAAGCAATCTTTCCCATTCAAAGGTAGGTTCAAGTCAACCTCCAAAACTGTAAGAACAATTATTCCCCCTTAGCCCCACGAAAAAGATTTATATATTTTAATTCGCAATCTTTAACCGAGCATGCTAACAGAATATGTATAAAGCCACAAAATGTTTCATTATTTCCAAATATTAAAAACATCCACCAATCATGTTGTGGCATACGAATCGGGAAGGACGCATGAGGATAATTGATCACGTCTTAATGCCTCAGGCGCGGGCTGCAGGCTATAGCCTCGACGCAGATTAAAATGATCTGTTATTATTTCCCCGACAGGTTTCACTTTGAGCTGAATAATAAAAGGGCCGATATTTTTTTCTGCCAAGTTCGCTGGCTTCCCATTATCAGCGGACGCAGTTATTCCTCTATTAAACATTCTTCCTCACTGTGAAATTTAAATCTCGTCTATATTCAAATGTCTTTGGACGGTTTTGACATTTCAGGGTCAGAAAATTCAGATGGCTTATGAAAGTAATATCTCTTGAAATGACACTTATTTGTATACACATTAGTATTTATTTCGTTTTATGTCTGAGGCGGAGGACTCCCAGAATAACTCTTGTGTGACATTCAGACAAAGAAATTTACTTACGCCCTACTTTTTCTTATCACGTTATTATTTAACAACTGATTTCCTCAAAGAAATTGACAAAATATTTGCGACATATTTTCTTATTAAGGAAAATGTACGATTGATAGCAAATAACACAGCAATTGTAAACATTTACAAACAATAGACTTTGAGGATATTTTCCCCAATACATTACTTCCGTAGTAAATAAAATAACTTTATTCCTAATGAATTTGATTGAGTAAGCGCAGATAATAACGGATAACTCATTTGTAACGTGCATCCAGTCTTTATCAATTGGACAAAGGGGCGAGAAATTCCGAGAACATTAAAGCGTTAATAGTCACTAATAGAGAGGGAAGGCTCGGACAGTGCTCCGTCAGCCGTGCGCGTGAGTTGGCGGAAACAGCCCGCCATTAATTATCCGACCCGTCGGTTAAGGCTAGAACACACAGATAATTTTTATCTGCTCCAACTTATTCGACAATGCTTAAACCGACTACTTGCGACTAACGGGCACGATGGTGCAGATGATAGTGGTCCTATCTTGTGCTCCAAGCACGATCCACGCCCTCTCTTACACTATTTGTATTTGTTTTGAGTCTAGGTGTTAAATATGTGTTTATTATATTTATGATTCATCTATAGTCTCATAATCCGTAACACAAATATGTACACTATAAGCGATTTATCTAGGAGTCAGACCATATCAGATGTTGTGTTGTAAGAATTGTGTTTAATTATTTAATCACACCAGTCGTGTTATTAGTCGTTAATAAATGGGTAAATATAAACTACAATTTTGGCTTGTAAGTAAATACTAGTTTGGTTGTTCTACAATTTTCTGTAACTTTCGATTTCCGACATTAAAATTCTGGTTACCTATGAACTAAAATTAGGGTAAGACTTATCTTCAGGATTTGTAATCCTAATTAATGCATAAATATTTATTTTATATTATCCTGCCTATAGTTTCTGTTCTTAGACTAGTAGGATAAGTGATAACGCAAGCAACACATGACCAATTCTACAAGCGCTAATAACCGGTAAAATTAAGATGTTGCTGAGTGAAGAAATTAACCGAGTTATTCTCCATCACGTTGGTAGCTCTAGTCGGTAGCTACCAGTCGCGCACTTACAAAAAACCAAGCTTCATTAAACACTTCGCTTTTCACTCTATCGTATTTATTTAGATCAGTGTACCCTTGGCCCGCCCGCCATTGACCACCCATCAGTAGAGCTCGATAATATCTGAACAAAGTTTCTGATTAAATTTCCGCAAACCGATGGCGACCATAAATAAACTAACTGAACTAGTTCTCTCATAAACCGTTTAATAGCGACCCCTAATTTATTGACAAATTATTGTTATCTATTATCTTTTTATTTATATTGCTTCTACAAATCGGGTTTGATAAAACACATTATATAATCATACCAGACATTGGGCTGGAGTCCACTGCTGGACGTAGGCTTCCCCAAAAAAGGTGGAATTTTGTCCATAATTGCTGCGCTTGGCGCGTTGGTAATTAAAGAGCGCTTTCGCGACGGGGATTCTGCTGCCCATCCCCTCCTTGTGTATTTGAGCTGCACTGTTTCGGATGGATATTCTGCTATCCCTCGGTTATGGTACCTAAGTCGCCTATTATGAGACATGATAAAGGGAGAAATACCATTCTATTCTGTTTATAAAAAAGTAATGCTATATAATTTATATAAAAAAAAAAATAAGTACAGAAAGTAAATTTTTCTTTGACGGCCTGAACAGTATTCTAAAATGAAGTAAATTTGAACATTAAAAGTCACCCAACGTCTTAGACAGGCTAGTAACTAATTATGTTCGAGACATTTATAAAAAGTGCTTCTCTAAAAATACTCTTACTACGTGTTTGCAAATACGAGTCTTTAAGTAAATATTCATTTTGGACGGAACAACATTGGAGTGTTCTCAGTCTCATTTATTGTGTTGAACTTTTCACCATTCATAAACAACAAAAAATTTGTAAACAAATCGCAAAAAGACTTACCCAACACTAACTATTGTAAAAAAAAAGTCTACTTTTTATAGCATATTTATAAACAAGTAAACAATTCTCATTTCGCGTACATTTGTACCAATATCCATTTCTTGTATATTTGAAACAAATTACGCAAATACTATTATTTAACATAACGATTTTCCCTCATTAAAACAAAACAAATACATTGTTATATTTTGACGCTGTGGACAAATGAACAATTTGCCGTCATTAATTCGAAGTACAGCACATTGAAACAATTCGCTCGGTTCATTTGGTGTTTATTTTGCGATAATTTCCAACATAATATGACTTAAATGTTCACTCGTCTAAAAATTTATTAACAAATTGCTCGTATATTAATCGAATTTTTATTTGCAATCAATACAACAGAACGGGGTACTTCATTTCTGTTAATGTTCTGAATTGTGTTTTAAACTTTCAAAATAGATTAAGATTCCAGCTGCACTACATCTTGTATTGTTAAAATTTTAAGAAGTATTATTTTTTTATGCTACGGGCAAGTAAGAAATTAGATATCGATATATCATGAAGCCTGTTAAGCCATTAAAACATGTCTAGTTCTACAAGCAAGACAAGCATTTTGAGCATGCAAAATGAATTAACATTCATTTCGTGTCGCACAGCTATTGAAGTTTGCTTTCAAAATCCTCAGCGTACTGTACACTGACAAATATTGTACATCTGTCAAACGTTAAGATTACCACGCCCGATATTATTTACAGCTCGTAAAGTGGAAGCAATTTCGCAATCTCCCCCTTCCTTCTCAAACATAAAGTTCAAATTCCAGCAAACTTAAGTCTTGGGAAAGACCGTAGTCCATGGCACTTGATGGCGAAAATGGAGTGCTCCGAAATAAAAGCCTTTTAAAGCTTAAAGAGCGAATGTAGAGATTTTCTCACGGTGTTTAACAATTTAGAGAAAAAATATTAAATGTAATCCGTAAACAAAATGTTTCTTGTGGTCAATGAGTGTTGAAAATAATATTAGCACAATTAATTAAAAGCTGGTCCTTATGGTAAATATGCTCTAAGCGTAGTATTAGTCTTGCAAATAACTTGCTTTCTCTATTATATTTTGAAATTCATACACATGGCAATTAATATAAAGATTTAAAGGCCCGTTGCCATTGGCAAGAATTAAAAAATAAAGTAATCGTTAAAAACGAAACGCTTCAATCAAAACCGGCGGTAGGCTATTTACAAGAACAGATTAAACAAGCGCCACAATGAAACTGGGAGTACATTTTAACCCCATTTAATATTTAACTGCACTTTACAATTGGGGAACAAAGCGAAACCGAAATATTTGTGTTTTGCCGGCAAGTTTCAAGAGGTCTTATTAGTTACTAACTTTAACAATGCTTTAAGGGTTTAAGTAAAACACGACCAGTTGTGATGCTGCTGGAACGCCGTACACTAATGAAACGTGAGTCAAGTAAGAGCAGCTACTTTGATCTAGGGTCGACCGACCTTAATGTATTTATTACGATTGATTGGAAGCTGCCCAGGGTAATTGTGCTCGTCATTTAATCTATTCAAAAAACCTTATTCTTGTTTTATAAAATCACACATAATAAACAAAAATATAAAAAGATTTATATGTAATGAATGGTAACCAGTTTTATTGAAATTAAGCTTTGAAGCCCGGTTAAAACAGTTCATTAGTATACCAAAATCGTTACATTAACGCAGTAAACTGATTTCAATAGACAATTGCCCGTATGGATATATCGAGTCGAATCACAATAAAATGATGTACAATGGGGTTGGGATTACTTTCTATATTATTACTTCTATGACAAACATATGGTACGCGCTACGAAAAAAGTCACTGAAGCCTAGCCCAGACGATGTCACAAATATCACCAGCGTGCATCTAACCTTGTAGGATACAATTCAGCAATTTCATTCTTCTTTAAACCGAAACACTTCAATCCAGTATTTTATTAGATCATACAAGCAGATAAGTGATGTAGACAACCACCAAAACGAGGTCTAACCTCAGGTCTTACTGTTGAAGGGGGTGATGCCTTGGTCACGGGCACTACTCCAAAAAGTTGTTCGACTTTCTGTCAGCAGCTTAGTTTCTACAACGTAACACTCGCAACAACTATGACACCATCCCCGCCATGTCGTTAGATGGCAGTCAACCACTGTGCCATTTCAGCTCCATTTTCTCCCTCGGGTAGCTGATCAATGGAACAAACTCAGTGCAGCGATATTGTCAGGTTGTTACAACTAGAGCAGAGTCTATTTATTCTCATCTTAAAAGACGGCAAAGCACCGTTTATTCGATTGGTGTTTCAGGGGTCCACGAGCGATGCTGATCACTGACCATTAGATGACTTGTTTGCTCGTTATCCCCCAAATTATAAAAAAATATATATATTTGTTCATTTAAAAATGTTGTTGTGAATGAAGATACTATCAAATATTGTTGTGACTGGTTTTTGCTTCTATCGACGTGTTTTGATGAAAGTTAAAACCTTTGCGGTTGGGAACCCTAAAAAGCACCTGAAGCTTCTGGGCGGATTTATAGCCTGCACTTAGCAACTTCCCCGAGTGGCATGCGTTAGCTAAATAGCCGTTTCAACAACGGTTAAAACGATTCCGCACGCTGCATTTTTATACGGCACTGAATTTAAATGCTATTAAAATATAACAGGTAAATTGCTCTACAGTTTGAAAGTGCTTGCTAATTTAAATAGGTTTATTCATCTGTTTATATTTTATACCCAATCAAAATAATGAATCAACAACCTTTTCTCAATTTATCATTACTAAGCCGTGAGGTACTGGTGGAGTAGAATAGTATCTCCCCCTATACCAGATGTCGTAAGAGGCGACTAAGGTACCAGAACTAAAGTCTAGGTTATTATGTGTATGAGTCTGTTTGTTGAGTCTATGCAACTCAAATAAGCAAACTCTAAGGTAAAATATCAATATGCTATCATTCCACTCTTTTAATGAGCTTTCACTCTTTCTCCCTTACATATATATATGGTTAAACACTTACGCGGAGAAGTTCATAAAAGAAACTTGATTTCCATGCTTTGATACTGTCCATGGTTCCGTGCTATTCATCCATCTTTGCATAGACACTGGTGTACGTTGAACGAAGTACAACGTATAAAAATAGGTTTTTTTAAAATTATATTTAAAGCAGTAGCAAGACTTTTGTTTAAGAACTTGCGAATTCTAAAAATGTAGCACCACTGTCCTAATCTCAGACTTTAACATAGCATTACTGTACTTCTGAGCTTATAATTATATAAAAAATACTTTTCTTTTTTAATATGAAATGATTTAATCAAAATAACTTTCTTGTAGGACAAAGGATGCGGGTTCGATCCCACCCAGAACAAAGCATATTTATACAATGATATTTATGTTTTTTCGTTGTCTGTGTGTTGAATATATGTATTTAAGAAGCATATTTGTAATTCCTCCATTGTCTGATGTCCGTGACACAAGCGCTCTAAGCACTTAATAAGCACTTATCACGGAATCAACGGAATCAGGTCAATGTATGAGATTTGTGAGATTTTTTTGTATAACAGTGACTGACGTATCGAAACCAATAGATGGCGGTATATCCACTGAAACAGTGTAACTCAAATGCAACAGGGCGGGGATGGGCAGCAGCATATCATTCACGAAGCTACGCTCTGAAATTACCATCACGTTTCCCAGCGTGGCAATTATGGACAAGTTCGCCCTTTCTTGGGGAGGCCTATGTCCAGCAGCGGATGATGATTATGAACTATATTTTAACATTAAGAATGTAAAAGTGTTTCAGGTAACTTTTATTTTAACGGCCACTATATAAAATGCAAAAAGCAGACAAACCAACTTTATCGTCAACTGATTTACGTAAAGCAAGTGTATGTTCCAATTTAAAAATCGATGACACAGAAAGGGATTCCGAGATGACGTTAAAGCAAAGATTTAGCTCGCTTTCCATATGCAAAGTAGGTACGGGCTTTGCCACTCACGTATAAACATATCCTGAAAATAATAATATAATTGATGGTATACAGTATAAGCTTATACAACACCTTTTTCAGTTTTGCTCTTACACATACTTTCGCAGTTCATGCGTAAAATTTATTTTAAATGATCGTCTAAATGTAACATCATCATCACAGCTGTCGTAAACGTTCACTGCTGGACATAGGCCACCCTAAGAAAGGGGGGCCCGAACTCAACAGATGGCAGTATATCCACCCGAAAAAGTGTAACTTAAATACAACAGGGTGGGCATGGGCAGCACCATTACTGCCGCGAAGCTACGCACTGCGTCTGCTATCACGCTTGGCGAGCGCAGCAACTATGGGAAAAGTCCAGCCTTAATCCAGCAGTGAAAGTCATGCAGCTGCTTTGTTGATGATGACTCAGGATCTGTAAGTTTCTATAATAAAAAAAAGGTTCATAGCTTAGAGACCCAAGAATATTTATGTGTATTTTTGTTACAACTTTAATATATCGAGTGGATGCCCAAGTTAAGTCAATTAAACGATAAAAAAAATTATATAACCTAAAGCCGGACTAAAACATTGCAAGTGCTTTTACCATTGAATGTGTTACAAACAAATTTAGCGTTTCATATCTGATATTTGGAATGCCATTGCGATTCAAATGCTCACAAATGGTAATGTTATCATGAATTGTTGAAGCAAAATACAATGATATTTACTTAATATTTGTGTATTTTGCTATATTATTGATTAAACACTATACTTATTCATTAACAAAGCTAACAAAAGAAGCCATCATAGTTAATATTGATGTGTTTATGACAATCACAATACAACAATTATATACAAATTAGCGACAATCACATTCAAGGGCAATCTCGTTCGGTGTCAATGCAAACAAATTACTCTTTGCATTTTAACAGAATAATATAAGACAAATCTCCATAGGCACGTTAGTTTTCTAATGATTCCTGAAGAGTTGTGGTAAGCAAACTTCAAAACTGCTCTCGGGTTTGATATCCTGGCTTTTTGCTATTACTTGTTACCTCATAGTGTAATTAATTTAAAACTAATGTTACTCTTGTGTTTTTTTTCATATAGGCAATAAATCAAAACATTCTCACAAAATCTATTTAATTACGATCAAAAGTGGTTTACATGCGTGTTTAACGACTAAAATCTTCAAAAACAGGCTATTATATATAATGCTCTTTTAATACATGCTGAAATTATGCATCATCATTTCAGGCATTGGATGTCCACATGGCCTTCTCGAGAAAGGGAGAATTATTCCCATAATTGCCGCGCAGAGAAGCATATTGGCAATCGCTGAGCGAATTTTTCGCAACTTGGATGCTGTTGCCCATCTCCGCCTTGTGCATTTGGTTCGGATGGATATACCGCTATCTGTCGGTTCTGGTACGTTAGTCGCCTCTTACGACACCTAGTGCAGTGGAGGGTACTATTCTACTCTGCCGGTACCTCACGGTACCTTATCCATATTGAACATTATCATCATATACGATCAAACATTTCAATTGTTTACGGTGGGTTTACATAATAAATAAATACATTTCACTGACGCCTGCCCGTTCTGTTGCAATTTCGGAATTTTCCTACCTACGTATTCTCGTACGAAATGTTCGCCGAAGTCAAGTGCGGTTAAGTGAAATTATGTGTTGTACGTGTTTCCCTTCCTGCCTTACGTCAGACATCTAATTCAAGAAATCTGTCTTATCTTCCACTGAACAAGATAACTGTTTTACCAGCAACACGACTTCGGCATGTTTTTCCTAATATTTTTTTCTCTCACCAGCTTTCTTTCGCTCGTGAAATATCTTGATGTTACTGGTTTTACATCTGTACATTTTCAGGTGATGATAATTTAAAAGCATTTATGTTACTTTTTCATTAATATGGATATCAGAGCTATAAAAGAAAAAGATTTTACGGTACGTTAAGTATAGATAGTTTTCCTAATTTTTTTTATTTATATTCATAATTTTATTTTTTATTTTTATTTTCCTAAATTTTAAATACAATCGAGTATCATATGATGATATACGACTAATATTTATGGACCTTTGTCATTTCCTGAAGTTATTAAAGTTTTTACATTAATTTACAGCTGGTTAAAAAATACTGGTTAATAAATCGCAGACGTATAATAAAATATTTAAGATAGAGGTGCTGTAAAACTCGTAAAAAGATAACTACCCTACTATACCTATAACGGATTAGGTCATAAGTTAGCTCAATTCTCAAAATTGTTTTTAATTTGCAGTAAAATACATATTTATATCGAGTTCATTAAATAAATTAAACACTAATTTAATACAAAAGGTATTTGTCAGTTAATTAAATGATGCCTCATATAGTGAATAGTGTTTATTATCAAATGTTCCGTTTGAACTGATATGCAAGTAGTCTCTCATTATTATTGTGGAAGGAACGCTTTAATGTATACATAAGCGTTGCTATGTGATTTATCGACCTATCTTTGCATATTTCAATTTACTTCAAATCAACTTTATTTTCTGAAACAATAAGGCTTATTTATATTTAAACGATTCTCCCAAAATAATAATAACAGACTCTCTTCTAAGACCAAGTATTAAAATATACAACTCAACTCATTCCACTCTCACACGTTTCAGATCAGATGAACCATTATTATTTTCTAAAAATAGAAAATATCGTTTGATTTGGAAGAAAAAGGTAAGCAATGGCCAATAGAAAAGGAAGAATACATTTATTATTATCTAAGACTGGGCCTTAGATGCAGCACAAACATCTGAGGACAGAATGCTCACTCATTGAACAGTCAAATCATCATTGCAGCCGTGCAACGTCTACCGCTGGATATTGGCCTCCCCATAAAGAGAGAATTTTCCATTTAATTGTCGCGCTGGACAGGCGTGTCGGCAATCGCAGTGTAAATATTTATATATATACTCTATTTTTAATTAATATACCACTATCTGTCAGTTATGGTACCTCAGATATTTTACGACACCATGCTAATGCCGTTTAGCTAATAAAGCCCTATCGCTTAATAACATTCGTTAGTAATTACGCATTGGAATAATTTACTAATAAGTATCGAAACGGGAAACGTTCACAAATATTCCTAATAAATTTATAATTATTTTAAGTAAAACTATTTAAGGTAGGTATTTAGATTTAACGGTCCAACCTTATAGTATGTTTGAGAAATTTTAAGGGTCTGTGGTGAAGTTTTGGGTTATGAACATATCCTAATATATTTACTACAAAATCTATCATTTAAGTAATATTAAAGCTAAGGTGAGTGTTATAAGTCAAATAGACAAAAAAATGAATACATCACTATCGCTGTAATAGACGTATGTTTGTTGTTTATGTATGTTTGTATGTTTTCATCTCCTTCACATTAAAATCAGAGAAGTGATAAGAAACTTATGAATTTAAATAACGAATTATTAGAACTGACGGTACATATAGTTTGAATATAAGACGCTCTTTGACATTATATATGACGTCAAATAGCGTTGCTGTCGCTCTTCATATCTTTGATAGGGACTGTGGGCTATCTGCGTATATTAATTGCGGGAGTGTATCGAGCGAATGGGAGCGTGTTTTGTGAGACACGTTGGGCCAGTGCGGGCTTTATTCCTGAGTTGAACGGCAATATCGGGATAATCCCAGTTCCTACAACTTCTGTTACAGCATTTTATTCCGGCATTAGTGTGGAACGTTTGATTATGAAATCGTGTCTTATAAGAAGATTAAATATTTTTAGATTACTTAATATATATTATTTCTAATAAAATATTTTTAATTATGATTAAATAAATATGCTTTATAATATAATACCCAAATTTATTTGCATTAAAGAATTGTATATGCAAATAAATTTAAGTTGCACAATTACTTACCATTTTATTAAAATACAGAAAACAATTGCTTTCTTTCGAATAAAGGTGTTACCTAGATAGATACGTATATATTTTTATTGAGTAAAGACAAAATTGTGAAGACAATAGCTACGATAGATACGAACGATACGATAAACAATTTTTGTAATTGTTTGTTGTAATTGTAAAATTGATTTCATCCATTCCCTGACTATGCTGTTGAGTTTAATTCACAAGTGTCTTTAAAGTATTTCTTACTTTGTGGACAATATGTAGTCATCGGGAAATAAAAATCAAACGGAAATGCAACAGTTAAAAGGTGTATTGATATTATATGTGTATATATATTACCTTAGAACTCTCTGAGAACTTTACATAAAAATAAGGTAGAATAGATAATTTCTTTCGTTTTAAAGACATTACACATTATGTAATTTGACATAGAAAAAGTACAATGCTGTTTAGATAAAAAACATAAAAGTTAACCTTGCGTGTATGTATTTACTAACAAACATTAGGGGCTTTATGATCGCCTCCCCAGAGACCCGTATACAGGTAATGTTGATGCTTATCAAAGGACAAGAGACGTAACTTGCTAAAGTATTCCATTTAAAAAGATTCTTTATAAAATTAATTCGGTGGGCTTATTGCATGGGTAATATTACCGACAACAAACAAATAACACTGCACAGTAGACAAGAATAATAAGAATTTTAAAGTATTATAGTAACTCATTGCTGCAAAGTGCCGTGAGGTACCGGCAGAATTGAATAGTACTTCCTATTGCACTAGGTGTTGTTAGAGGTAACTAAGGTACCAAAACCGATAGATGGCGGTATATCCATCCGAAACAATGCAGCTCAAATGCACAGGGCGGGGATGAGCAGCAACATCCCCGTCGCGATAGCAGCGCTCTGCGATTGCCAAAACGCTTGCCCAGCGCGGCAGTTATGGGCAAAAACCTCCTTCCTTAGAGAGGCTAATATCCAGCAGTGGATTTTCAATGGCTGGTATGATGATGATGATGATGATGATGATGATGATGATGATGATGATGATGATGATGATGATGATGATGATAATTATAATGATGATGATGATTATAATGATGATTATTGCCGCAATCAAAAAATTTTGAGGGCTTATTGTTAAATCTATATTAAAAATAGTTTTTATTTTTTATGCAGGGACATATTCGTTCATTAAAAGCAGATTAATTTTAAAATAAGCCACTAAATTACCTATTTCATAGAAAGACCACTATATATGTATAATAAACGTGTTAGGTTGTATGGATGTTTGGTACTCCTTCTCGCAAGAACGGGAAAATAGATCTGAATGAAAATTGTCTTAGAAATATTGATTACCTAAAATAATATAAAGGCTTTAATCCGAAATCATGATCTCCTGGGATAGATCTGGCCTTTTTATTTGTATCTAAGGTATCAGCACGATATTTTTCTGGGTTTAACTGTCTAAGAGCGACATAGACTTCTTTCAGGAATAATCATCTTTCCTTAGGGATGTGATATAAAGTATAGGTCTTACGGACAAAGTTGCGGGCGGGAAATTATTGACCTTAGCCTTGCGGGTTTACTATCGGTTATCGGCATTTATATTGCAGTGCATGTAAAAAGGTTCAAAGTAATGTTTTTATAAAAAGACACTACTGTACTTGTAATTTAAATGATCTCTTTGTTTATTTTGCAAGCCTTATATACTTAGAAGAGATAATTTTGTTAAAACACATGACGAGCCCGATGGCGCAGTTGGCAATGATCTAATACGCCAGGGGTCGTCGAGGGTTTGATCCCCACCTATTCCGATGTCCGTAACATAAGT
Organism: Heortia vitessoides; assembly: GCA_020976665.1. Lineage (NCBI taxonomy): Eukaryota > Metazoa > Arthropoda > Insecta > Lepidoptera > Crambidae > Heortia > Heortia vitessoides. The sequence goes on along the minus strand of JACJUM010002878.1, from coordinate 12,161,466 downwards.
ATTTTAAGTGATTTACCACAGAGTCAAGACAATTTACGAGATGTTATTTGTATATTAATAAACCTTATATTGACCTTAGTTAACGTGCCTGTGATAAGCATTCTTGTATTTAAATAAATATATTTTGAATCTTTGTATACGCGCCACCGACGTGGTTAAACATACCTAAAATTATTATTTGTCGTCTCTAAATCGATCAGAAAAACTATGTATTAAACATATTAAATAAAGATGAAGACTTTGCAATTTAAGTAACCATTGCTGTGTTATTGATTGTCATTACGTACAACATTTATTTTTTTCAAAATGCCAATAATTTTTCAGGTAATAATATACTGTTAATAAGAATCCAATTACCTTGAAAATAATATACAAATAAAATATAATCTTTATTAACTTAAATTATCTAATTACTAGACTGTTCTAATCACTTGATGCATAAATATTGAATAGCAAAGTAATCATGAAAAGAAAGCCCGAACATTCCACCTTACCTTTCTACCTTATATTAAAAAATCCAGCGATAAATTAATAAAGGAATATTTCACTTTAAAATTTCCTATGATTTCGCACCACACTTACGTTGTGTAGACTAATTGTGTCGACAAGCTTTACCTTTCTCCAGCATTCTGACGTCTGCTCATTAGCCTAACGAGACCGTTTGATATTGCTATGCAGTTGAAAACACCTGCCTTGGTCCTAAACAATCTATACGTAGAAATGAACATGATATTTAGGTCGTGTAGTTCTTTAACGATAGTATTTAATAAATGAGGAAAAGATTTTATGTTGTGCATGTGAGTGAACTGGCCTGATTGAAATTAGGTAAATGCCGACTATCATAAGTTCTTAAAGAGATTTTGGTTAAAAAATAATATCAACAGATAGACGCTTTAAATATACACACATTATTTAATTGTATATTCACTTTAAATAATAATAATTAAAATAAAATAAAACAAATATATACAATCTCATCAAAAAAACAAGTTTTCTCTTTTCCTTCCCTGCCCTACCCTTCGATCGCGAGTCCAACTTGCACATGGCATTTTTAAATTACATGATTCAATCATTATGAATACTGTATTTGAGAAGAATAAAAAAAATCAAGTGGACGTTTAAAAAATATCAAGCCCATTTAAAATAACATAAAAATCTTTAACTTCTACATTGCTACTTGACACATTACACGTCAATGTATTAATCGCAAAATGTACTATTGTAATAACTACTCGTCTATCCTGTTTGGTGTCAGCCCGTTGTTATTGAAACCAACAACCTATTCCACTAAGTGACGGTTCAACTTACACTTTTAAATAAATATTTAGACTTACGGCTATCCATTCCTGAAGACGTTACTTGATCGATATACGTGTAGTATTTTTTATTATTTACGCGTTCACTACTCATAATAAAAGTACTTTTAAAATTAAACTAAACGCGTTTTGAGGTTTATTTAACTTTTTACATTTTTAGTTTGACGTTTCAGTTACCTTGCAGCAATATTGAAAACAGTTGTTGCATTATGATATATGTGCATGGAATCAAATGTATCTAAAATACGAAATAAATTATTGTTCGTTTATAATGTAAATTTATTTGATGTAAGTCTATATAAACACGATCAAAATTATATGAATTCAACTCCAACTTAATTAACATGGAAAGGTATGAATTTGATCAAACCACCTACGCCTTCATTTTGTTGGCTCAAACAATAGATAAAATATTTTACGACGAATCCGAAAGCTAAATCGACCGAGCAAATTGGTATGATCAAGTTCTCTGATAGAAATCCACTATTCAAAATTGGTTTGTTCAGCCGATTTCTTTATATGAATTATTGTGTACTAGCTGTACCCGCGACTTCGGCCGCGTGGAATAGTTTTTTTTTGGATACCATACTTCTTTACCTTAAATTCTATAAACTTTAAATGTCAAGTTTATTTATATCAAATTGATGGCCTGAAAATTAAGTTTCAAGTTTCTAGCTCTAAAAATAGCGACACTTTACAACTTTACATCCTCCTTTTTGACCGCTTACAACCCTTACTTTAAATAAAAAACAGCTTGTGTCCTTTCTCAGGGACTAAAGATTGTCTGTTCCAAAATTCATCAAAATCGGTTGAGAGGTTTAAGCGGGAAAGCAAGCAAGACAGACAGACAGAGTTAGTAGGGATGCCACGAAAGTGAAGTCAATAAGGAAATTTGGATTAAAATATTGTCTACCTCAGATGGTCGAATGCTCGATGTCGATGTCGATGCTCGAAAACGAATTCAACGAACTTCTAAAAATACAATTAATTATTTTGAAATATTTCTGTAGGCAAAATAACTTCTTTATTGGTTTGACTGATTGACATCATATGAACGCAACGAGTAATTGAACAAGCACGATGTAATTTAATCACGTATTTCCAATTGTTTTATTGTTAATTGCATCTTAAATATTTCAGCGTGGGATCTTATGAAGATAACATATAATATAAGTTATCGTCAAATATAGATCTTTTTTTATGCAACGAAGTCAACACACAAATATATTGTCCGCATGATGGTAAACGTGACTGCAGCCTGTAGACGCTCATATAAAAGTGTCATCAACTCTGTGAACTGAATATGTACCTTCACCCAGTAATTTCACTACCTCTTTCACCCTTAAAACTGGAACACAGCAATGCAAACACCGCTATTTAAATAAGATAAAATTGCAGACTTTTAGTAAAAAAGCTATTAACTCACATACTTTGTTATCCTATCTTTCTATCTTGTAGGGATGGTAGATTAAAACTAATAAGGTTATAAGCTTCAATATTTTTAATCAAATAAACTCAACAATATACACCAGACTTTCTGTTAAAACGTTACTGCACATAATATCGAAGTTTGAATGGATAATAGTTTGCACTGGTATGGTTTATGCGTATGGGTAAGGTTTAACGTTAGAAAATCCATGCGTCTCACATGTCCAACTATATTGAGCTTACTTCCTCGAGAAACCGGCCCACCTTTTTGTGTATAAAAGTACTGTCAAACAAAACTACTCCAATAAATAGAATGTATACCAATGCTCAAATGCATAGGGTGGGAATGGGCAGCAGCATTCCCGTCGCGAAAGCTGAGCTCTGCGATTGACAACACGCTTGCCCAGCGCGGCAATTATGGCAAATGACCAGCAATGGACTTCCAATGATTGTAATGATGATGATACCACTGTTTATTGACATTGCATATCAGGTACTGCTAGTATTTCATAAATTTCCCACAATACGTATCTCGTGTTATGTTATCAGTGTTAAACAAATAAACACACATTGATTCAAACACCCCCAGGGAGAAATCTAGTTGGATCATGCTGATACTATGCCTAAAATAACGTGTATCGACTGCTATTATATAAACAACGAAATTTATAATAATCAATCTCTATGACTCAAAAGCATACTGCGTAGTTGAAGTTCTCAATAGCTTGTCACCTATTTTTCGTATTATAAAATGAAAAACGGATACGGATCACTTTATTAATCGTTTGCCTATAACCTATAACACTGGGAATCGTGGTCTAATACTTAAAACAAACTAACTATTATCCAAAAATTGTTAATTTGTTATTGAATGTCAATTTTTTTTAAGTCATAAAATGTATGGAACCCCTTGCGCGCGAGCTACACTTGCACAAAACTCTTGCTTGATCCCTTTCAGGTGGCTCCCGTAATATTTAAGTAGTACTTAGTTAGTAACTTAGATCTGTCTGTCAAGCTCAACTGTTTCAAAAAATTCAGAATAATCAATAATTTTATTTAATAATTAATTATTATAGAAAATATCTATTTTGAAGCAGTAAACTTTTTTTTAAATAAGTGATTAGCAACCTGGTTTCAACAGTCTTTCACCCGTAAGGACGGTTTATTTAGAGGTTGTAATATAACATTACATACTCCAAGTTGTGATAAAATAATCATTTTACAGCACTAGTAGCTAGATTATCAGTTCTCGTTATACAGAATCTGAAATACAGACTATTATTATATCAGCCATTGTGCATTTCCAGTTAATAAGCCAGCATTTACAAGATCCCCATTTATTCTCATATTCAAGAGACACCGACATAAAAAGTAGCTCGGCTGCGTGTGACATTAGAATTGCGACTGCAGTAAAAATGTACACTTCTTGCTGTACTGCGCTGCATAAGAAAAATCTCCTTTATATTTTCAGACAAACAGGATGCTAAGAATTCACATGGAATTTTAAGGCGCACCACTTCGTTTGTATTGTATTAACTTTTGACTGTCGGCTGGATATAGCGCTCGTTTTGAAGCTTACTTGAAACTCGGGGCATAGTGCGGGTTTAGAAAGATGAAGGTTTTGAGTACATATTTTATCACACTCCTTAAGTTCGCTACAAAATCAAACATGAAATTCTTTTCTTTACTCGAGGTTAAGTTCACACAAAGATCGTCTACATTCTCACCTATTTCTACCACCAAAGAACATTGCTTGCATTGCTGTCCGGTTTGAAGTGAGAAAGAGAAAATTACTGGGTAAAGTTTCATAACATCTGTATGTCACAAAGTCAGCTGATTAGTCATAGTACTACGCGGACGATATGTTAGTTTGTCAACTCGTATAAAATCAAATATGTGTGTTTTTCCTTACTCAAGGTTAAGTTCACACAAAGATCGTCTACAATCTCACCTTTTTCTACCACCAAAGAACATTGCTTGCATTGCTGTCCGGTTTGAAGTGAGAAAGTCAGCTGATTAGTCATAGTACTACGCGGAACATATGTTAATTTGTCAACTCGTATAAAATCAAACATGTGTGTTTTTCTTTACTCGAGCTTAAGTTTATACAAAGATCGTCTACAATCTCACATATTTCTACCACCTAAGAACTTTGCTTGCATTGCTGTCTGGTTTGAAGTGAGAAAGGGAAAATTACTGGGTAAAGTTTAATAATATCTTCATGTCACAAAGTCAGCTGATTAGTCTTAGTACTATGCGAACGATATGCTAGTTGGTCAACTCGTATGAAATCGTATAAAAACACACTTATTTTACAAACGTCGGTTAGAATAATACATTCATCTATTTAGCTATAAATCTATATTTGGCTATCTAAGCTAGTCTTCCATTAAGACTTCCATTGAGTAATATCTCGAATAAACCCTACATGCCAGCACTTTTAATCAGGGAGGAAATCATATTCAATTGCCCCCTATCTTGAGGAGGCCTATGTCCAGATGATGATTTTAATGATTTAATACAATCTTTATATAAAAATTACATATCTCTATACAAAAATTTCATGTCACGGTGTTTATCCGGAATGAACGTCAAAACTAATAATATGATTTTAATCAAATTTTGCTTTCTGTGCACTGAAGTAATTTGATTTTGATTAGTTAACGCGTATATATTAGAAAATATTATACAGTGTACAGTTTGATCCAACTCTATTAATAAGATAGTTTATATCTCATTTTATAGTTGGATTTCTTTTTATTGAAAATGCCATAGGTTTCCAACATTAAATTGTTTGTTCGTTACTACAAAGCCATAACATTTAAAGTGCTCCTGCAACTCAAAAATCTTTATATACATAGTAGACAACATAGTAAACGAACAGCCAGAATAAAATTAGCTACGTACTTGAATAAAGCAATATTTATTATTCATATATTTCAGTGCTCATGAATTTGCATGGGAACACAAAAGACATTCATTGACTTCGCTATGAATGTATAACCGATTGGGCTCTATCAAAAAATATTTTACCGATAAAAGTTGTAATTTCATTGGCTGCCAATCCAATCTATCGTCCATTCAATAAAAAATTCGGAATAACGCATAGCGGATGCAGCTTCAAAGAGGTTATGATTTATTTATATTTTGTTAAAGCCTTGAAATAAAATTAAGTTGTCTTGACACGAAAATACAGAGTATTTTTTTAAACATTTTGCTGAAGATAATGTCAATAAAATAGATCAGCTTATAAAATAATTTAGCTACAATATTTTCTTGACCATATATCGATGAATGACATTTATTTAAAAAATAATAAAAAATGAAAAGACAAGGTCTAAAAATAATCCGCATCTTCAAAACCTAATAAAAGTCGATGAGAAAACAAATTTCCCTCGAGATGAGTTTTTGCTTAATAAATTGTCGCCTCCTACACCTCTATTGTGCAAATTTCATGATAATATTAAAACGTAAATTGATTTCCTAAGAACGATTTTAATAAACGCGTTTTCCATATAGATTATTGTATTTAGTTTTTTGTTTATTATTATAGCACCATAGCAGCCATAGGACGTCTACTGTTCATAAGCCGCCCCGCGAAAGGGGGAATTTTGCCGTTAATTGCTGCGCTTCACAAGCATGGTGGCAATTGCAGAGCATTGCTTTGTGACGGTATACTACTGCCCACCTTGGGCATTTGAGCTACGCTACTTCGGATTGATATAGCGCCATCTGCTGCATGCGGTACTTCAATAGCCTTTTACGATACTGGGGGAAGTTATATTTTACTTCGCCTTAACCCTGGCTATTTTATTTCCATTTATATCCTGTTTCTTCAGATAGGTGAATGTAAAATGTTTTTATATTAATTCCAAGTATAATTAATGTTGATACACTGTGTCAGCAAATTATTGGAACCAATAAAAGATTTTACTTTTGCAGTGATATTTACATTAACCTGTAAAACAATAACTATGTATGGTCTCTAAGAATAAATTTATGATAATAAAAACAACTTGTCTCTTAATTTTTGTACAATACTAGCTTTAACTTGTGGCTTCGGCCGTGTAAATACGTCATGGAAACAGTACTTAATGTGAAATGCAAATATAATTACATACCCTTCCTAATGTAATTTATTATATCAAACGTAAATAGGTAATAAACAAACATACTTTCGCATTTATGATTTAGTTGGAATTAACAAATTTTATTATATTTATATTTTTAGCAAATTGCACTCACCTGGGCTGTTCTTTATAGTCTTTTCTTGAGTATATTACCTATATGGATTGGAACTTTGCTTTGATCTGCCGATAATGCTTCTAAAATAATGAAAAATCTTGGCAAGTGCAAAAACATCACCCCATCATTTCTTTGATATTGTTTAGAAAAGCTCATTACAAATCAATTTTTTCCCCATCCAGAATATCAGAGGCAGGCGTCCGTTTGCTTGGGACATTATTTTTGCATTATTGGAGACAAGCATTATTTTCTCATTAGCTACAGAGGGTTTAGTTGGGGAAGATGTTAGATAGACTCATTTGTCAGATAGGGACGCAGCGCTTCGCTGTAGGAATTCTAATTAAACTTACACAACATTTAGACGAACTTATATAGTGGAGCGATGGGCTCCGTGAACTTTGACCGGGTTATTTCGTGTGAACTTCATACTTACTTGTATGCTTCACAATGCAACTTTGTTTTCCAACAATTCTAAATTTAGAATACATATCCACAGATTAGTTACAACAATTTATACTAAATTTGACATTAGGCTTACTAAAACATAATACTACTACCCATTTCAATTTCAGTCAACTGAAAATTAAATAGTATACGTTTTTAAGTAGTTCAGTACAAGCACTCTTCATTCGTCAATAAAATAAAAGATAACAAAAACAATATTTTCAAGAAGGAAGTAATTAAAGCAGTTAACACGTCGTTAACCGAGTAGAACTCTATGATTTGTAGCCATACGTAAAAACAGGTAGTATAGGAATTGTTAATTTACTTTTTACATTTATATGAAGTTTATTGTCTTGCATAGCCTTTTTTAAGCTTTATGGAAGAGAAGAGTTACTGAAGAGCAGAGAAGACAATATTCTTTACCAATTAGAGACACTTCTGTTTACTATTTTACGCATAGACTTTTCCATAGATTTTGGTATTGTCTAGCCGTATCGTGACTCTGTGTCCATTTGTCAATACACTAGCCTTTTCTGGATTTAGTTTTAACCTAACTCTTTCTAGGCTCTAATAAATAGGTCATTTAATTAGCTTTCCTTAAACTAGTCGGCCAGCACTAGGCAAGGTCTAAAACTAACTTTGCTGCAGGTTCATTTCGCAACCCATGATAAATCCCGCTAGAAAAATTAGAAAGAATTTGGACTATATCCACATTGTCCTTGACAGATTTATTTAAATCGGCGATGAACAATAATATAAAAATTACATGATTAATTTCTCAATCATCGATCTATTTCGAATGACGCTTAAGTTTATATAAACCGTAATCCATCTACTTCGGAAATAGATATCCGATCATAACTTCATCCTTTAATGATAATCGCCAATATCCTGCGCTGGTGGCTTCGCTTCCGCAGATATAGGGAAACCAAACATTATTAACTCTTGTCAGTTTGAGTTCCACGCTTGTGCATAGTCGGGATTAATAGTAAACATGTCTATCACACGTCCGCTCTTAAACTGCACTGAGATAAACACATTTGTAAACCGTCAGCCTACTTACCTACTTGTCCTATTTTCTATGGATTTTAATGCGTTTCAATTATTTGACATTTGTTTGTTTCAACGTTGAGTAACGCTGTAGTTATTGGCTATTTTACTTTATTGTAATTCTATTTTACTTTTAAACTCACTTACTCTTTAAGCGTAATTAAGAACCATAACATGGTTATTTTGAGAGTAATAACTACCGTAAAAAATTAAGATGTACAAAAAGATTTTTTTAATACTATATAAATATTTATACCCTTATTTCATGTCACTGCCATGCTTTATTAAAATGTATATATAATTACATTAATTTACAAAAAAACAGCTTACACATTTTTTTAATAATATTTTTACGGCGCAGTGACGGATTTTCATATGTTTCATAGCAGATACTGCCGATCCAGCAAACGTGAAAGAAAATTAAACTAAATATCGACATTAATTGCATGTATCACACAATTACACTTGTGTATATATGAATTCGACGAATATTTACAAAAATCTACTGATTTAAAATACAGTGTTCTAGTTAACAAATATTTGCTAATATACAGTAGACAAAGCTAATGCAAACTGTATATCTTCATTATCTAATAGTCGACCTGCAATACCGGCCAGTAATCATAATCTATTTATAATGTTCAAATTTTTAATAAATAAATAATATGTTATATTTACAATTCTTGACGAGCCCGATAGCGTCGATGGAACTACTCTTGTGAGCCAAAACTTGTGGGTTCGACCCCCACCCAGGACAAATATTTATATGAAGATATTTGTATTTGTCATGTGTCTGGGGGTTCAATATGTGTAGTTAAGTATTATATTTGCGACTTATCTCGGATTTAGGTCGATAGATGAGATGTAGTGTGAATTATTTAACTATTTAAATATATACCTCTAATGGGATATCCATTGGAGGTATATTCTAAATAAACGTTTATTTTTTGACAATATCATGAACCTATTGTAAGACAATATTGTATAAAATTTCTAGTCTTACCTAAAATCGGATGAATCTATCGATCTTCAATGCTATCACGGAAGAAAATGTGTTAGCAGTGAGTATGCAACAAGACACTCGAATCGAAATGAAAAGTTTTAGCACATTCTAGCAAACTTTGCGTAAACAGAAATAATTAGTATTTTGTACACACTTACCGATTCTCAGAAGCAAGCGAGCGTGGATATTGTTGATATTGTTGTCATTAATTGTCTTAATATATAATAACTTCTTAGAAACGTGTTATTTTTGTAGTGTTAATGACGTCGTCGTTAATAGTCGATGTTTCTGATTAATTATAACATTATATTTCAGAAACAAAATACTGGACCACCAAAATTGATGTTTAAACAAAAACTTTAGAACTGTAAAACAACAAAGGAATCACAAATATAATAATTAAATATATACTCCTCACTCAGACCCAAAAACAAACATGAGTAGGGATAGAACCTTTCACGCTCAAGATAGGATAGGATGGATCATTACTTTCTACAATGTTGCGTCCGTCCCGTCAAAATAGAATCCGCTTCTTCGAAAATCACAATGATCATCATAGCAGCTGTAAAACGTCCACATGGATTAGTCCCTCAATTAGTAGTGGTAATCGCAAAGCGTTGCTTCGCGACGGGAATATTTGCGATTCGCGACGGGTATGGGTGGCCCATTCATAGATGAATATACCACCATCAATCAGTTCTAATACCACAATCGCCTCTAACACCTGGTACAGATTAAGATTTCTGTTCTGCCGGTACCATACTTTACCATACATTCTGGCCACAGATAACTAAATACGGGTACCAAGAACTTTGCTCCTGCATGACAACGTGCCCGCGCACTCTGCAATAAGAAGACACCTACTAGACACCACGCCGATTGAGTTTTTTTCATCCGCTCTCCCTTTCTCTCCCGGCCCAGATTTATTATGTAACACTTGTTCTTATTCCCTGAAATTAAAGAATATAGTTTTCTTCACGGGAATCGTTTCGTCTCTATTTTAGGGTATTCGAAAAGTATCTGGAAGAGCTAAAAATTACCTTTGGAAATTGATTTTAATCCTTTTTATACATGCTGAATAGAAGATGTTAATACAAATGTCATTACAAGATATAAAAACAACAACATTTACAATACATAAACTCTTGCAATGTCTGGAGAAGCATCGCAAATTACAAAAAACATATATTTTACACCTCATGACTGTGTACTTAATTATATATATATATATATATGTATACGTATATGTATATATATATATATATATATATATATATATATATGTGTATATATATATATATAACTAAGTACACAGTATTTGTATACTTAGAACTAAGTATACAAATATTTATGTTTGTTCTGTCTTTAGTTGTTAAATATATGTATTTAAGTAGTCTATTTGTAATTCCTCTTTTGTTTGAAGTCCGAAACACAATTTCTCCAATTTATCACGGGATCAGGTCAATGTATTTGATGTTGTTGGAATTTATTTATTTATTTATTTTAGCCTCATTTACACACACTTGTAGCTTGATTAGAACAATAGCTGCCATACTAACGTGTTTCAATTAAATAACTTTAAGTGATCACAGTTTACATTTTACTTTGATTTTATATAATATGATTTATAAATATCAAACCTTTGAATTTTTGACAATATTAACTATAAATTATAATGCCAATTTAAATAAGTCGTTCGAAGCTACTGTATATTGCATAAAAATGATACCTATCATTTTAAATCAGCATTCAAAATCAACATTTTATCGATACTAATGAAAAATTAATATTGTAAACAATTCATAACGGGAGGCACAAAATCTCATTTTAGATATGTGCACATGAGAAAGTTCGTTATACATATACTCGTAAGGCGTAATATGTATGTAGATATTGTATTTACAATAAAATCCAATTTCTTTTTCCCTGTTAAAATTTGTTCCATGAATAATGCTGAGCGTCTCGAGGGACAGTCATCGGCTTTGGGTCCTAAATTGGATCGGAGTTTTCTCAATCGCGATACGTCTGCGTCGCCCAGTCGTCGGAATCTGACACAGGCGACGACGGGAAATAAAGCCTTAGGTTCGACGACCAATAAATTACAAAACCACTTCTACTCAAGCTACGCTCTGCATGGTAGCGGTAAATGGTGCTTGCTGGACGAACATTGATGTGATGAAAGTTGTGTTTATTTTGTGGCAGGGTACACGTATTACGTACCACATTTGTCATTTCGTAACACAAGTGCCTATGCTACTAGTTTTCCGTTATGTGGCAGTGTTTGCATTACTGTGTTCCGGTTTGAAGGATGTAAGAGATAACGAAATCACAGGGTAATGTGTCATAATCTTCAAGTCACGAGGTTACCAACGCACTAGTGATATTCATATAATGATAGCGTATATAGTCCGCAGTGATGCGTACAATGCTTGTTTGTCGACTTAGTCATATAAAAAAATACAATTTTCGAAGTTACATCAATTTATAAAATGTGTAAAAATTGTAAATAGTTTTGACGCACATGCATAAAATAACAAAAAAATTATCTGTGGAAAGTCTTAATTAATCGTTAACCTACTTTTAAATGATAATACACTTCATCAAATTTAAGTACAATAATTGAATTATTCTAAATAAAAGAGGACCTTTCCAAACTGACATAATATCTATTATATTTTGTGCAAGAAAACTTTTACCTTGACTCGATTAGTCTGACAATCCTATAATTACATAAGGTACACAAAGGTCGCCAGCGTTGCCTAACTATTTCTCTAATTCTACTGCCAAATAGCAGTACTCGCATTGCTGTATTTCGGTTTGAATAGTGGGAGAGGCCTGGAATGAAATTGCCAGTCGGGAGCGATACATTTTATTGTTACTTCCTTACTACTCACCGCTCACTTCTCACTACAGATATACAGCATTACGCATATATAATTATTATAATTGTTAATAAATGTACTTAAGATTACGGTTACGATCGGTAGCAATCGATATGACGTTCACATACCGTGGAAATGGTCGACATAATCAAAAGTGGTGTAATCATATATGTAGATGATATTTTTCTTATGTAGTTTAGAACTGATGCATCGATCGATTGATCGAATGATCGATAGCATATATCGTATTACGTTTTTGTCGGAGTTGTGGGCTATTTTTGTAAGTAAGCCATTTTGTAGGCATTTAACGATAATAATAAATGTCTGAAGATGGGTTGACTGACGGTTAAAGTATTAGACATAAGGACGACATTCAAAATTTTAGGTTATAACAGAATGTGTTACGTATACTTGAGCTAGTCCTTATACTAAGCTCGTCTGCATTTGTACCTCACTCTCACCTATTTATATTGTTAAATAGAAGTTTTCGCTTTAATGTGTGCCGGTTTGAAAAGTGAGAGAGTTAGTGAAAACACTGGGTATTGTGACATAATATCTACAAGTGACAATATCGGCAACAAGCTTGTGTGCAAGGGATAGCTTGTGATATTGCAAGCGTATAGACGCTTGCACTATCACTAGCTATCTATACTGGCTGGGTCGGAGGCTGCAGTGATGCTTACAATCACTCGAAATGTATGCTTGTTTATCTAACTGATGAAATAAAAAACAAATATAAAAAATATATGTTACTTTTGTGCGTAGTTGCAGTCATTGAGTCTCGATACATGATGAAAGGATATTTTATTGCCAATTATTCCGCCCTGAAAGAACACCGATTTTCCGCATTGCTGAACGGTTGAAAGCTGAAGGTTTTAACTTTTTAGAGTCACCAGGTCTACTTCTGACATGGATCTCGAAATGTTGTCCAATGTTTCCTTTTGCTTGTGTTGTGTTCTGTGTCATTTTGCCGAAGCTTGGCGCACTATTATCTTAGCTGCAGCCATTTCCTAATGGTTTAAGTAGTAACTTTAAGTGTAATGGCAGCCTACAACTCTGCTGTTATTTTAGTGGCGTTTATTATTGTATCACGGTTGGTCAGAAATTTTATGTACCGCTTCTAAGCAACAGTCAGATAAGTTGGGCGGCACTCCGAGGTCAACTATATTTAGTTGACCTCGGAGTAGGTAATTATCCGTGGTAACTCTGCTACGAAGTCTCGACACAGGATTGGGAAACAGCAACTGCGTACTATGCATCTAGTAAAATATTGTTCTTTTGTTCTATTCTTCTAATGTTGTATCGGGAATATATAAAATTGACTTACTCTGAATTCCGTATGTACATAAACTTAAATTATATTTATTTGTATAAGAAAACAATAATAAATTATTATGTTGCTTTATTTCCTAAAATTATATTTAAGAGTAAACTATTAAAAAATATGAGAAAGAAATTTTTTTTTTTAAATATTATAACTGTAAAAAAAAAGTTTAGTTTTTCGAAGTGATCGCTAACTTTTTTTACATGTGTGTGGGTTGATAGTTGATAGGTTTTTTATTAATATTATGTGTGCGGCTCTATAGTATAATTTTACTATATAAATTAAATAATTCGTCAATTTATCAAAATTCGTTTTGTTATGGTATAAGCCTTTCGTATAGAACCCTGCTACTATACAGGCGAAAGAAACATAATAGAGACTCCATCAATTAAAATATTTATAGCCAAATGTTGTTGCCTAAAAAGTCCACAACACATTTCACATTCATTTATTGATTTTATAGTGCTTTTATTAAACTGTAGAAAAACAATCGTACATTAAATATTTGCATCGCTAACTAGTTCGAATACTGTCATAACAAAACCACTTAGCTGTGCAAAAAAATAAAAGTGCAAAAAAAAAATATATGTAAACAGGAAAAAAAAAGTAACGTATAAAGTGCATTCAGATATTCCGAAAAGAATAAGAGAAACATTTTTGTTTCTATCCATCTAACTTTTTAGCTCGCTTTATTTAAAAAACCATACATTTTCATTATAACTGGGTAATATTTCACCCAATGAAAACTTTGTATTTCTGAGCACTTGTTACATTATATCTGAACAAATCATGAATTTCATTTTTGAACAAACGTTGTATTTACTCGCAGCTCGCGTTTTTATAGTAAATTTTGTATATATAACATTTTCAAAAGATTATTTATTCATGTAAAACGCAACGTGCTAGACTCATTTATTTTGAACTCTACGTTAGTGATCAGATCCAATCAAAACATGTTAAGCTTAATATAAGGTATGATATGATATATATGTCTCCATGAATAACATAAAACTGGAAATACTAAAAATGTTCAATAATAATAGTAAAAGGTCCCGTCTTATCTAGATGGCGTATTTGGAAGGTGTCCAAGCCATTTACCACAACGCGGCACGAACGACACTTCAAACCAGAAATTAAATGACGTGAAAATGTTTATATCTACCCTATGTATTGTATGAACTTGAGAACTGAGGGTCAGTTCAAAGTGCACGTGGGAGTATATCCACCTGAAAAATAGTATCTCAAAATTAACAGGACAGAAATGGGTAGCAGCGTTGCTTCCATACTTGCCCAGCGTGGCAATTATGGGCAATTTTCCCTTTTCTCGAGGAGGTTTATATCCGACAGTGGACGTGCAAGGGCTGCTATGATGATGATAATATAACAGATAGAAATTTGTTTAATATTGCAATATATTCGGTGCCAAATTTTATATGGAGTATTATTCAATCTGTATATACTTTAATGACATATATAGGCATAGGCTTATATACAACGATTAACACGAGTAACAATTTTATTATCATCATCTTCATAGCTATCGTAGAACGTCCACTGCAGTACATGAGTCTGCCCAAGAAAGAGGAAATTTAGCCCATAATTTCCGTCTTCTTCGCGTAAAGAGTACTGCTGTCCATACCTACCCGTTGCTTTAAAGCTACGCTCATTCGATTTGAGTTTTGGAGTGTTTTTGGGTCTTATAACACCTGGTACAGACGAAGATGCTATTCTACTCTACTGGTAACCACGGCTAATTTTATTACCAATAGCAATCATTATATTTTAAACTAAACAAATGCCTGGCATAGGTTGACAGTACTCGTAAAGATTATATACATAAAAATACATCTATGTCTACATCCCTACTAATATTATAAATGCGAAAGTAACTCTGTCTGTCTGTCTGTCTGTTACGCTATCCTGCTTAAACTTCTCAACCGATTTTGATGAAATTTGGCATTCTAAATAAGGGTTGTAAGGGGTCACAAATAAAAAAAATCTTGCATGGAATTATTGTTATTTTTAGATCTAGAAACTTGAAACTTATTTTCAGGCCATTGATTCGATATAAATAAACACGACATTCATAGTTTATATAAGTTAAGGTAAAGAGGTATTGTACCCAAAAAATCTAATTCACGCGGACAAAATCGCGGGCACAGCTAGTAACAAATAAATAACAATAAATAAATGATAATATATACAGCCATGAGGTACTGGCAGAATAGAATAGTACCTCCCCCTTTAACGAGTGTCGTAAGATGTGACTAAGGTACCAGAACCGACAGAAGGCGGTATATCCATCCAAAACTGTGAAGCTCAAATGCACAGGGTGAAGATAGGCAGCAGCAACCCCGTCGGGTAAGCTGCGCTTGCTCAGCTCGGCAATTATGGTAAAAAAGAGTTTACTTGGGGAGACCTATGTCTAGCAGTGGACTTCGGATGGCTCAATGCCCATGCACAATGACCCATCATTGAGGTCAATGATGAGATTTTGTGAGTGACAAAAATACTTCAAGCAATTATTCGCTTGAAACACTTTTGTTACAGATATAAAAAAATAAAAGAATCACAGATATAATATAAAATACATATATTGTAAAAATAAGTTCAATATTTTTATTTATCAATTCCGCTAACACCACTGGTTTTATATACTTCTACGATATTGCGCTAGAAGCCAAAACACTTATTTATTAGCAAGTAGAATAATCTATTACTTCCTCTTTATAATATAAGTTCGCAATTAAAGACAACAAATGAAAACATGCAAAATCTTCAATTCTAAAGGAATTTCTAATTTCGCTAAATGTTTAATTACTTTCATTAGTTAAATCAGTGACTCCCAACCAGTGGTCCATAATAGCCGAAGTTTGGTCTACGAAAACGTGTAAATTGGTGCAAGGATATTACACCTAGGATTGTTAAATTAGAGCAATGGACTGAAGGATGATCGGAACACAAATCGATAAAAAGGTTACCAATTTAAGTTTATACTAAAAATGTTACATTTTCCATTAAAATAGTATTGATAATGCTCGAGACGGGCCTGATAGTGCCATAACATTTGGCAGTGGTTTTACTATTATTTTATTTTATCTTGTGCGCGTTAGTTCGATCCTTACCAAGGACAAACATTTATGCGACGAATATTTCCGAACAACCTGCCATATAAAACGGACTTCGTAAAGACGATAATTATATAATACCACATAATTACGTTGCGGTAAGTTATACAGAAGAATGAACAATATAACAAGCCATTATGTTTGGTGTTTGTGTATGAGTAAGCTTTCGATTCGGTTGAGACGTAAACTAAGTTTGAATCTCTTCATCGGTGCCGGATTGACTATTGCACGTCAAAAAGTTAAAGCGTTTGTATAATAAGACCACTATGTCGGTCAGAGTATAGAAACAGAATTCTAAGGCTATTTCTCTAAAAAGGGATGTTAGACAGGGTGACGTCATGCCTTCGAAACTGTTTAATACCACTTTGGAAAACACCTTTAAGCTCCTGAAATAGCAAGGATTTAGCATAAATATTAATGGCGAATACATCACTCACTTCCGATTTGCCGACGATATTGCAGTCATGGCAGAATCGATGGAAGATTTGAGCACGATGCTCGAAGACCTCAATCGAGTTTCTCAACAGTTTCAGTGTTCTGGAAATTAATATGGAAAAGATACTATGTGTAATGTCCATGTTGTACCCATCCAAATAACAATTGAAAACAGGCCGCACATAACCAGTCCTATCAGAGATCACCCGGGATGGCTTATGGTCAGCAGTGGTCGTCCTATGGCTGATATGATGATGATGGTCCCAGCTATCGAAATAGAAATCTCAACAGTCCCCGTTTAAAAGTTTGGGAGCCACTGAGTTAAGTACATAGATAAAATGACCAAACAGGTAGCAATGAGG
The DNA here is from genome assembly GCA_020976665.1 of Heortia vitessoides. Taxonomy (NCBI): domain Eukaryota; kingdom Metazoa; phylum Arthropoda; class Insecta; order Lepidoptera; family Crambidae; genus Heortia; species Heortia vitessoides. Next base: position 12,143,849 of record JACJUM010002878.1, on the reverse strand, counting down.
CACGGTCATAATTTATCATTAAGCACAAAGCGTGATGATAAGAGGGCAGACACCCACTAAGCGTAGAACAAAGGGATACCACACCGCGCATCCGACACTGGGCAAAAACCCACAGGATTACAAGGTCTCGCCAAACATTTACCTAACACTTGCTTCCACAGTTAAGGCTTTAGCTTACTGCGGAACAAGGCCACGAAAGAAACATTTCAAACGTTTGGGTAATTTAACGCTTTGAAGATTATATTTATTAAGTGCTAGAATTACGCCAAATATTAATTAAGGCCGGATCAACGTTTTGCTGGGGCCCATCTGCTTATTATGAAGGCCCATTTGATAAAATTGAAATTTAAGTTGATCCATTCGTTACTAAAGTAGACAACAATTTTTCTTTCATCTAATCTTAAGCACTTCTAATAAGATACAATGCAAATTAATTACAATAAAGTCTGTTGATGGTACAATCATTAAAAACCTGATGTCTCTGATTGATATATTTAATGTAAAGACGGCATATAAGAGATAGATACATGTAATTATCTCTCTGTTAGTAAATTCATAACTTTTCTCTAATAAACTTTGATAGGACTAGGCCAATTTTAACGGGACTTTTACTGACATATCGCTGCTGTCAAAAGAAGTAACTTAGACTTGTTTTTAATATACCTTACTAGCTTTTGCCCGCGGCTTCCCTGTTCGCTTGTGTTAAATTCGTGGTACCACGGGTTTATCCATGATTTAGGATATAAAACAAATCTCGTAAGAGTATACTATTTTAATATGCTACTGTAGATGATTCGTTTATACCGTTCTGTTCTCATACAAATTTGCATCCCCTATTTTAGGGGCTAGGGGAAGATATCCAATAAAAATTAGGCAGCTATTTTTCGTTGATAATAAAAAGTCTGTTTACCGATTTTTATATATAAAATAATATCAAATAAAATTTCATCCCCTCTTTTAAAAGGTTTGCAGCGGATTTAATAAAAATTGTACTTTTTTTTGTTAGTCACAGATAGGCCGCATGTGAAAAATGTTTAGCTGTCTACCTTAAACATACTATTAGCTATAAATACAGGTTAACTTTGAAAAAGCTGATTTCCGAAGAAATCATATTAAATAGTTAGGGAATACAATTTATTGAATAGTAATCTCCCACTACGCTTATCATTTATTGACCATGAGACTTTTGATTAGTACTATTTCACCTGTGCCAGTCGTTCAAGAAGTGGCTCCAGGGCCAAGTAAATTACCGCTACGGGTTAGCCATATTATAAGTCTTTTTTTTATTATACATATATCTGTCTGCGTTAGTAATAGAACACTTCAGTAGTTATCCACCGCTTGCACCAGAAATAATCAGTCTAGTCAAATCAAGCTTAGAATTGAAACGTTTGAAAATTAAGGAAATTTTTTGGGTCAAAGATCCTTTTAACTATGAAAAACTGATCCTATACGTAATAACAATATTTAACTTCTCCCAACTCCCAATGAAAGAGGAGTACTAGCTTTCATTTTTCTTTGCTTAATCGAATCATTAATGAAGTGATATGCAAACTGAAAACCAGGATATTCCCTAATGACTCAACTAAAGTGGCAGTGTCATGGCACATACTGTGAGGAGATCCAATGGCCGTTGGGATGGATGGATGGTCCTATCGCTAGCACCGGTAACCGAAGCAGCCTTTAGAGGAGCCCTATTTCAATCAGTAGAGCCGATTGTTACCGATCTAATCTAATTAACATAATACCGAAACGGTGGCAATCAACAGACTTGGACAATAAAGATAAAATTATTTATCACAAAACATTTCAATACGTGTGTTTACAGTATTAATATATCATTCAAAGTACAGTCAATTCAGGTTTACATACGGATTACTTAGACTTTAAAGAATAACTTTGGCCTAGATTAAATACTACAAGAGAACTCGAATGTCTTCGCATTTACCATGTATTTACATATTTAACTTAATAGTGGTTAGGTGATGTAAAGTAACCTCACAGAGCTAAACTAACGGGCTTCCACCTATACCTACTTCATAAATGACTGTACAAAATAAAGATAAGTATCTGTATGTTGCTTCATAGCTTAATTAACGATAAAACAACAGGCAGCTGTGATTGAAAATTTCCATACAATATAGTGCGTCAATGTGCCAGAGTTTTCAAACGTTTTAACTTCCAAATATGCAAGCATAGCGCCTTACCAGATTGACATCACAATCCGAGCTGAGCTTTCGTATAAAGTTTTAAACAAACCTAATCTCCGTTCGGAAATCGTGGGGTGCAATGGCATTTGTTCTCGTGGTGTTACAGCAAGGTGTTTATTTCACCCGTCTCGGGTGAGATTGTGAAAAGAGTTTTTAGCTTTGTCTTTGTGTTTTTACACAACTACGGCGAAATAGTTAAACCTATTTTGAGTTTTATAGATAGAAAGTTATTATATTCTTTGCTTGACCGAATCATTAATGAAGTAATGTGCAAACTAAAGTCCAGTCCCTTGTAGGAGGACTCAATTTAAATAGCAGTGGCATGCCAATATATTGGAACTCCTTGCAATATGCATATTGCAAGGAGTTCCAATATATTCTATACTAACTCAAGTTCTTTACTCGCATATCTGAAAGTCAAATAGAAATAAGATGAGAGCTAAATTACACACGTCTAATTCGCTGAAGCACCAGATCAAAACTGTCCAAGAATGGACAAATGTTAAACGGGGTACGATCCACTTACCTACCTATTTAAATTTACACCCTGATTGTGTAAGTAACCGATGCTTGTCAACTTCTATCTGAAACTATAACTGATTTAGCACTCTAAAGCTTTAAAACATTTTTTTAATTGGTTACATTAGTTTAAATAGATTCAATGGATAAAATTAGCGATAAACGAGCCCATTGGCGCATATAGTAGTTCGGTATCTTGTGCGCCAAAAGTCGTGGGTTAATCCCCACCCAGAAAAAATATCTATAAGATGAATATTTGTATTTGTTCTCTGTTTAGATGCTACTTTTATGTATCAATATGTATTATATTATTTTCTCTTCTCTTCTCACAGGTTTTGTAAGCTATTTATCTCAGAGTCAACTACTTTTAATTACAGAATATTTCCATGTACATTTCAGTTATAATCCATCGAAGTGGTGTTTGTTCCCCTATCTGTTACCTGATAGAAGAAAGTACAATTTCCACAAGATCTTCTTTAAATGTATAATATCTCAGTAAAGGGTTAAGTGGTATTAAGCGCGGTCAATGCTGTTTAGCGTTTTCTGTGCTGACCCGTTAATTTAAGGAGATTTCATTGCTTAAGACGGCTTACCGAGCGCGGAAAATACTTCTTTGAATTTTATTTTTATAATCCGCTCATCGCGGAAGGAATGAATGAGTGTCTGATGCTGAAAATTTGCTAAGCCGTGTAGAATTAAAACACAGTAATACATTTTTTATTAAATAAATTGTCAGATTTATAATATTCACTATAGATAGACTTTATATAAAAGTTGTCTGCATGGGTTGTCTCACTTTCATCTATTTATACTGCCAAATAGCAGTGTTCACATTGCTGTGTTCCGACTTGAAGGGTTAGAGAAGCAGTGAAACTACTGAGTAATATGAAGTCCTTGTGCATAATTGTTTGTCGACTTCTTCGAGTAAAAAATGTTGGTATTATTCAAAAATTATCGACGACACCTCTATGATCGGTTGCAACGGGCTAAAATGCGTACTCCTGGTAAAATGCGTACTCCTGCGTAAATGGTACCATTTTGCGTGTATAGCTGAAGCACCCGAAGGTGATTGGCTGTGCCCAGCTTGCACACATTCTAAAGCGATGCAGGTGATGAGTCAAAAATATGAATATCGATTAATTTAATTGCAAGCTATTTCGATTCTTAATAAATTGTTCCAAAGCAGACGAAATAAATGGACTTTATTAATCTGAATATTACACTGAATGTGTTCCACGAATTTTTCTTTATTAATAGAATGTTGTTTTTGTAAAGAGTTGTAATTGTTTTAAAATATTCAATTGTTTCGACACAATGAAATCTTTTTAAAATTACATTTAATTCCCGAATATGAAGTAGGTTCAATGACACATCTCACATTCTACTTGCATATATGAAATAAATTCCTTTTTTTCAGGATCAAAACGTGCAACATGCGTCCTCTGCTGCAACCTGTAATACTTGATAAAAAGACATATCCACAACGCGAAGAAGAAGATATATATAGAATATAGATCTATTTGTAGGACTAAAAAGTCTGGAAAAAAAATAGTCATCAAAATATTATTAATTTACTGTATTAACATTTGTATATTATAATTACTACACATTATGTCATAGTTATAAACGAAATATTTAAATTTAATCTACAACTAATATTACATATGTTATACTTTTGTTATTACTACTGTCAAAAATGTATGATTGATGTTGGATTGGAGTCAAATAGCGCTCCACTTACTTATCTCTTCGTTATTATTATCATTATGTAACCTAAGTAGTGACTCGGCGTGTATTGCATGCAGTGTCCTTATCTACTATTTAAAAGATACACTTTACAAAAACACTATACATGCAATACGCATCATACTTTTATATTCAGCAAATATAATTACTTCTGTTAGTGCAATTTTTAACACGACGATTGAGTCGGAAAACCAAGTCCTTGCCATTTTTATGAAATACAATAATTTATGATAATAATATTTATTAAAGAATTCACGACAATTTTATTAATGATTTGAATAACAGTGAATCTAACACGGCATGTACATATACGCCTGATATCTTGCAACCAATAATCAAACAGTATAATCAAAAACTCACCACAATGACACAGAATATTAGAAGTATTGGACGCAATTTCAATTAATTCGACAGTTTACTAAAAAGACTTGATTTTATTCCGGATATAATTACTCTCACTGAATGTTGGCTTACAAGTGACGAAACACTTCCTATAGTAAAAAATTATTCCCCACTTGCTACAAAAAATTTACATTACCAAAATGATGGTGTTGTTGTTTTCCTCAACAATTAACTAGATACTCATAGATATGAACCAGATATATCAGATGCCAATTGTTTAGTTACTATTTTCAATAACACCGTTGCTATTGTATCTATACTATAGTCTAACTCTATAATCACCATCTCACACACACATAGAACCTTTCTTAAATGTTTTCGAGACATTTCTGCATACTCTAAATAGATATTCCAATATAATCTTAATTGGGGATATAAAAATTAACCCTAATTAACATTAACCCTAATTCTGTCAATAAACAAGCATTAGAATATCTGAACCTATTAGCAACATTCGGTCTTTTCCCACACATCACTTGCCAACGCGTATTGATAGTTGCTTGGACCACACAATAACTAAAACCTTAATAATGACCCAAGGAAATCTGTGGATGACATAAACAAATACTTCTTCGATGTAGAAATGACACTGGCACCAGCATAAAATAGAATAACAATGACGATCACAAAATACTACTCCCTTAATAAAATCTAAAGCCGAAAGTTCATTTGTATTACTGAACACTGATTGCAAAGAGGTTGAAGGTATTATAAACAGTCTCAAATCTAATTGTGCTCCTGGTTGGGATAACATTTCTAACAAAATAGTTAAGGATAACGCATTGATATTGGTCCCACTGATTACGCATATAACCAATGTTTTGCATCCTCTACTATACCAACAGCACTTAAACTTTCAAGAATTATACAAATACACAAAACAGGACTTAAAACTTTTCAAAACTACTAACCAATATCTCTCTATTAAATTCTTTATCAAAAATTGTAGAAAAACTGATTAATAAAAGGCTTGTTAAATATCTTGAGGACAAAAACCTTCTCTTACCAAATCAGTTTGGTTTTCGGGGAGGAAGATCGACTAGTGATGCGGTATCGGAGCTAACTAATTTCTTGTTCAGTGAACTAAATTATGGAAAAAAATGTATTGGAATATTCCTTGACCTTGCAAAAGCTTTCGATACCGTATCCATTCCTCTTCTACTTCGAAGACTTGAGTCTGTTGGCATAAGAGGGGAACAACTCAATCTTTTTAAAAGTTATCTGAGCTATAGACAACAAACAGTTAAAATAAGTAGCTTTATGCAAATGCCCAAACTGGCTTTACTGACATACAACAAAATTTAAATTGAAGCCTTCATAGGCTTTAAATGCAGATAAAATAAAATTTTAACTTTTTCAACTACAAATTCTTTGCATCTCTTCGCCCATCAGATAAATTGTAAATTTAAGAAGGGTACTTGTGTTTGTCCAAAATTAGAAAATGTTTCAACATATAAATATCTTGGCATAACATAAGATTCTTTATTAACTTTTAACCCTCACATAATTATTTTAACGCAAATAATTTGGATATTAACTGCAGTTTTTAGAAATATAAGACATATTGCTACAGAAAAATAATTTAAAAAATTATACGTAACTCTATACCAGTCTCTCTTGTCGAACTGTATTATTATTTGGAGGGGGGTTGCCGCTAGAAAGGACTCAGAGATCTGTGCTCAAAGTTATGTACATTTTACCTTTTAAATACCCTACCTCAAAACTCTATAACCATAGCAAAGTTTTGACAGTGCGACGATTGTACTACCAAGAACTTATTCTCAAACAGCATAAACTATGTAAACCTGAAAATGAACAAACTCATAGTAGACGAAGATATGTGGATTTCCAAAATATACATCAGCCATGTCGTACCCGGTTCGCACAGCGATTTCCAAATTTTGCAGGACCATTTATTTATAATAAAATTAACCATGAAATAGATATTAATGACATGAATAAACACACATGCAAAATAACAGTAAGGGACATTGGACTCTTGGCATTGGACTATAACAAGACAGAAGAATTGCTAACAATATTATGCTAGACTGGACTATATTTATTGTTACTATTATTGTTTATGTATATTATATTTACACAATATAGCTTCATATTTTATGTATTTATGTAATATATGCGTAAATAATATGTTGTATTAACAAACCTTGTATTATATTATATCATATACTACATTCACACCTACATGCACACTACAGAGAATAGGTGCCTATAAGAACAGGCTAGACCTAGTTTAGGTTCTTGTATCAAAGTGTATTTTAGTTTAAGTTTCCTTTAGTTGTTGAATAAAGTTATTATTATTATTATTACGGCCATCTGTTGGTTTCCGAACCTCATTCGTCTTCTAGTGCAGAATGCGGTACTATTCTACTATGCCAATACAAGTTTGACAAGGGACATATTAATGAGTTAAGTAACATTTCCCTCGTAATAAGACCCTTCCGTGTAAACAGGTACTTTGGTTGTTATTGACAAATTTGCGTCCGTTAATGTATTAGATAATTCTATCTGCCAACACTATGTAAACAAATAATTACAACCAATAGTTTCCATATGTAAATCGTAACTCAAATTTGACTTTTAGGTTAACATTAAATTAAAATTGTCTTAAATGTTACATAAAGTTTGTTGCTTACCAACCGAATACTATATATTATTAAAAATAAAAAAATTCAATAATAAATAATAAATTTTAATTAAATAGCATTTAAATAAAAAATAACGCCAGCCTCGTTCATACTTAACATATTCAATCCGATCACATCAGTGCTATTGGATCTCATTCGATTCACATTTACTACACGAACGTGAGTTTTATCTAAACATAAATTCTCAAGAATCATTTTATTGAGGCTGCCATAGAGACATCGCAAATATTACCATGGAAAATTACCCTCGTATATTTGTGAGATATTAAAAAAAAACACGGGAATCCACACCATTCGGGCGGGTGGGAGTAAAATATTTCTTTCGGATTTACGAGCTTAAGAAGTAGAAAGATTTTTGTGTGCACGTCACAATCATTCCCTTCAAGGGGTTAGTGTTCATTGGGTGGAAATAACAAAGACGATAAAACTGTTCGCCTGGAAAAAGGATATTGAATGAGGTCAGACGCAGATATATTCCAAGCGGAGGCAAACGTCGGGGTGTGTTGGGGACAGCCGTTTGCGCAGTTTTTTACAATCAACTGATATGTCTCATTTCGGGGATCCCTAGTTAAGGACCGTCGTAATTTTGATAACATTTTTATTAGATTACACTAACTTTTGTTGTTTTTGACAAGTTCAAACACAAACCCCTTTATTCAATCACCACCACTATAATCATTACCTCTACATATAATAAAACAAAGTCCACGTCCGCGTCTGTTTGCGAAAAACTCAACATTTACTGTACGGAATTTCATAGTTTTCACCAATAGATTGAGTAATTTTTTTGGAAATTTTAGGTATATATAGCTTGTTTTTTGTTGAGAGTCGGAGGTATAACAAAACAATCGATAGTGGGTTATTCATCATTAAAAAAAGATGACAGAAATGGCACATATATTTTTCTGATATTTTTTCTCTATCTCTATCTATTCGTATTAATTAAGTATTAAGTAAGAGGATCTATCGCAAAATAATTACAAGCGCGAGAATAAATTCAAAAATTAAAGCGCGTTCTCGCAATGATAAGAAGTAACTAGACAAGAACTAATCTTAATTAACGTAATCATTTTTTTTGCGATTTAACTCAAAATCTACAGATTTTCCTTTTTTATTTTCAATAGAAAACTCTTCTCGAGGTAATAAAGTCTGTATTATATATTCCGCACAGAACCTGTGTGAAACCGAGTAGGTTGCTAGTCATAACCAAAATGCCATCTCCTATATAAGTTGACGTTCACAGATACGAGATTTCACAAAAAAATGATCATTTAGGTCAACCGTAGATAATGCCAAGAGAGAGAGATAAACGCGTGACCTGCGGTCACTTTGAGGTATGCGCCTTAATATTCCTTAATGTTTTCTTAACTCCACTTTATTTTTGATGGAAAAATGTTGGCTAGTTCCACGCGAATGGTTGGTATTTTGCTGTACTGCTCATTTCTTTATTGATGTGCATTTATTAAAATAAATATGTTAAAATTCTCAGGGATTCTGTATATTACATGATATGCTTACGTCGTTACGTGTCTATTGTTATTGTCTGAATGGGTAACTATAATCGATTCCATTGAATCTATTAAAGCTTTTAGGTCGTTATTATTAAGAAAACCTAATGACATTTCATTGTTAGATTATTGCCTCATTAAAGATAGCATACTGTTAAATAACAACTTATCTAATTTGTTATAACAAAACAATAATTTATCGAACATAAAAAATAATAATAAAAGTACAAACCCTTTTTCCAAAGTGACATTTAAGCCGCCGCTTAAATGTCTATCCCTCCTCATTAAATTTAAAATAGGGTTCCATAGGATCATCAGGGTCATCAGTATTACATCCTGTTTTGAAAATATTAGTATTTATTCGTGGGGTACCAGTGGAGTAGAATAACACCAGGTTTCGTAAGAAGCGACTAAGGTACCGGGACCGAGAGATGGCAGTATATCTATACGAAACAGTGTAGCTAAAATAATACTAGGTGGGAATGGGCAACAGCATTCCCATCGTAAAGTTGCACTCTGCGTTTGCCTCCACCACTATGCAGAACCTCAATTAGGGGCAAAGTCCCTATCTCGGGGAGGCCTAAATCCAACGGCGGTCTCTCTGTGGCTGATATGATGATTACTTTGATTTACCTAATTTAAACGTTTAGTTTGGTTTCGATCTCATAGAGACTTTCATAGATAATAGTGTAATACTTGGCTTAGGTTGAAAGAAATATCTCGTACACCTTCCCGTAATACTATACTTTCAATTCAATCGAACTAAGACCAATCTAAGTGAGGCGCTCGGAGCCTTTTGTACAGTATTCTTTGTGTCGCTCCTACTTAAAAAGATAACTGGAGCTCGCTATTCAAAGCAGCTACTCAGGGTTTTCGAGACGTAGGGATGGGTACTCATACTCGGTACCCACCGTTGGGAATATTGTAATCTTGAAGGG
>JACJUM010002878.1:12110303-12133847 GCA_020976665.1 Heortia vitessoides | reverse complement strand
AAAGGTCCTCTGTAACTATTTGTAAATTGATCATCTATATATTATTCAATCTGAGTATTTCTATTATCAGACCCTTATATAGCTTACAATTATTCTAGATTATTCTACATTATTTTCTAGGTACAAAACTGTGAAAAGAAGCGTAAGCCAGTCAACTATTTTGTACCAGTCTGATCACGCGAGTAATCTAGGTGGCATGTAAAACGCAGGCTCATTCTTCTTACGTCTAATTATATATATTTTAGAAGTTGTACTTTATGAATATACACTAGTTATAAGCATTTTTGTTTTATTTTCACTTCAATTCTGATTTCACGATATCTTTGCTTGAGAGAACTGTAAATATTTAAGAAAATTCTTGATATTTCTATACACATATGTATATTTATATTATAAAATTGTACTTTTTAAATAAACACTAATTATAAAAATATTTGTTTTACTTTCCACAATATAATTCTGATTTTACGTTATATTTGCGGCGAAGGACTATAAGTATTTACGAAAACTCTTGATAGATTTTTGTACCATGAGAGAAACCATAGAAGAGCATAAAAGTTAGCTATTGCAATTTCGCACCCGACATCTTTACACCAATGAGCTATACGCAAATATGGCTGACAATAGACCTGTATGCCCGGAATAATTAAAAGCTCTTAAAACTTTCCTCAGAGTTAACAAGATATCAAACCTACCTAAACGATCTAACTACGAGAATAAGCGTGCAAGTTCGTGTCGAATGATCGATGATTTATTTTACTGCTTACTATGAGATTAACTATTAGAATTATTCAAAGAATTTGATTTTAAGGCATATTGCGTAAGTGCTTATCCTATATGACTGCAAAGAATGACTAATATAAATGCTGACCTATTAGAAACAAACATTTTTGCCCTAATGTTTTATTAGAACGAATTAATTAATGACCTAATTTCTCAATACTGCAGCGATTTGCTGAGCCTCGTTTAACGGACTGAGTCATTCAACACAAAGCCGCATTGATACGCGATTGTACGCCACGCTGGGTTAGCATTATTTGCATACGTTCCTTGTTCCTCTTTTAATAGTCGTAACAGACTAGGTAAAAAAGCCTTTATAATATAGTAAAATTTGCTGATAAATAAATAATAAATAAATTCACATTACATAGCACACGTCGACCTGACTCCGAGATAAGTAGCTTAAAGCATTTGTGTTACGGATATCAGACAACAAAAGAAATACAAAATTTAATACTTAGAACACATATTCATAACACCTAGACACAGAATAAATATTCATTATATAAATATTTTCTCTGGCGACCTTTAGAGGGGTCAATTCAAACACAGACAGTATTAAGGTTCACTTAAATGCAAATCAACTTGATGATTTTTTGGAGAAACTGCATTCTTGAGTTCATAAAGTTTTTACAGTAGAATACAGTGACGAGGACTGAGAAATGAAAGAGTGTTATTAAAAGAGCGATTGAATCGATTTAGGGACGAGGGCGTAAATTCAAATCTGGGTTTGAGATAACTAGGTGTGCTAGAATCTAAAAGAATTCAAAATATCTATATCAATACCATGTAAACATGCAGTCGCGTTACCTAAAATAAATTAATTTACAATATTTTAGTACTAGTTCAATACAAAATGAAATAAGAAATGGAAATAAGCAAGTATTGATTCGTTTCGTTGTCGAGCGGAGTTAATCGAACTCAGTCGTCCCGGGTGTCGATTCTGAATTATGTTTTATTCGGATGCAAAATCCAGTGTATTTTAACTCCATTTTATAACGTAAGTCAATCATGTATTTTATATGCTATAGATTAAAAGTTTAGAGTAGTAACAAGAAGAAGTAACAATCGTTTATTGGGTCGCGATAATAAATAAATCATAAACAGGAACGAATTAACCAAAGCCAAATGATCCGGATTAGCAATTGGGCGAAACTCAGCCTCGGAAGCTATGAAATCTAGACTCTCCCGAATGAATGACCAGACAGTGGATTGGAACGGCTAATTTTCGTAGTGGTGTGAAATGGAGCGAATCATCTCACACAAAGAGGGGCCAACACTAGCGCGGTTTCAGTCTGCAATTATATTTGCATACGGTCTCTTCTAGCACAACACATGGTACGGACGCTACGGCTAAAGGTAAAACCAATTGTGTTTAGACTGGCACGAAGGGAGGGGCAATCAACTGACCTGCAATCATTGCAGGGTTTTAATGTTGAATCAGAAAATTGTTTGTGTAACTCTTTAAGTTCTAAGAATATAGCTTCGATTTCAAAGGCAAGTTTGGTAAAAATTCCTGTTTTTAAGAACACTTATTTATTGACTCATATGATAACACTGCACGCGTCTCCAGGTGTTCTAGACTTACAAAATTTAGGTAGTAGGTAAAAAATGTATGTGCATAATTAAAAACCTACGCCAGCAAACAAAGTATTCACCGGGACTTAGAAGTTGATTATAGCATTCTGCATGTATAATTCTATCTTAATATTATTTTCCAAGAAATGACAACTAGTTCGGCTTGTATCAAAAGCCCCCTGTATCAATGAATCCATTCATTAACAAGTAGCTTATAGGAAAGCATAAAAGCTCATACGCTGAAAGATAAACTCGAATTATACTTTAAATTATTGTGTAAATTTTAATAAAATATTTGCTAAGAAGCATTCAACATATTTTAAGTTTCAGACGAAACTCAATCCGACACCTTTCACTTTCTGAAAGAATGCATTATCGATGTGCTATCAAGACTTAATAGACCTAATTTTTCATTATGATATTTTTGCATTGAGAAGTCAACGCCGCCGTCTCTTTAATGTTGTAATTACACATAAATATTAAATTTAATAAACATTTGTAGAAATATTTAATTTAAAAATATACTTAATCGATAATTCTCACATAACTACGGTATAAAATAGTTCGGCTCCCACTGCGACGTCAATTTTAAAAGCAAAGCATTTACCTATCTCCTTTTTTATAGCTTTAATACAAACACTTTTTTAATATATACACATCCATAGACAGCAGACAAAAAACACGCTTATAAAGTCCATCTAGTTTTTAAACGTCAAGTAGAAAACAAGGCTATTTTCCAGGTCGATTTTTAATTATTACGCGGATCCGATTAATCTTTCGCGAGCAGACCCCGCTACGGACGCGCCAGAGTGCACTGAGAGCTATTTGTTTTATCGTGCCAAACAATACATACAATAAAAGAATAAGAGGTGTATATCTAAAAATTAAAATCAATTAAATTGTTTCGTTGTAAAAATGTAATCCTAATAAAAAAAAGGGCAACACAAATTTTCAAGCAATATTGCCCACTTGTTTAAACCCATAAGATTTTCATTTATTAAAATCTCATATAGTTTCTCTGTACTCATAGTTATTTACTGGCTTATAAGAATTTAACTTTTGCCCAGACGTGCTTCGTTAACCATACAACCATTACGTTAAAAAAACATTATGATGTATTTACAATAAAAATTTATATTAACATTGGATCAGTTGTCAACAATCTATACCTATCAAGCGGTTATTTTCCACTCTTACATACCATTTTACAATTACCATGAAACCATCGAGCATTCCAAAATAATTATTGAGGTACAGTGCAAACAAGAAATATTTTTAATTGTTATTGCTGCCAGTAGATTTAGAAAATTCAACCCGTTAGGGGATAGGCGATCTAGCGAGCACTACGCTAATATACCGGCCGAAGTTAGTTAGTTAGTTTTTTACTAAAGCATGTGTTCTTCTATCTATATTGATTTTAGTAATGGTACTATGTTATACAAAATGTGAGATTTTTTTTTAATTTAAGCTCAAGATAGCCTTTTATATTTCTTATTTTCTTCTTTTATCATAAATATTAAACTAGTGACCCACCCCGGCTTCGCATGGGTTTTTTTAAATTCTTTTATGCAGTATTGTGTACAATACTGTAGTAAATTATTTTGATCTATCTCTTCGGGTTCAGCCAGCCACTGCATTGTAATCACAAAAAAATGTGTTTATTTTCGACATCACATTAGATACCTCTAAAATTATCAGCGTTTCTCTGCTACTTTATTAATGTGTTCTGCATGTAAACCTTCCTCTTAAATCATTGTTTCTATTTGAAAAAACCTCATCAAACTTTCTTGTTTAGTTTTAAAGATCTGAAAATACATAAGGAAAGATAGACAGCGTGAAGTGATTTTGTTTTATACTACATCAGACGGTGTTTCGTGTCGTAAACAAGTATATAAGCGAATGTAACTTATAAAGTAATTTAACTTTCGATATAAGTCTATAATTAACTATCGATAATTATTCGCTGCTGGAGATCCTGAGAAACTGTTATAGCAATGTCTACAGGATATTATTAGATCTGCCACGTCTTTGTTTATTGATTCCAGATTTATTTCAGAGTAACAAACAGACTTCTTTCAAGCCAAAGGTGGCTTCGTCTACGTCCTTACTCTGAGTACTTCAGCTAATATTTTCACATCGGCAATTTGCAAGTTTTCCTGGAAAAGTGTCGAGCGCTAGGTCTTGTCCTTATAAGAAATAGAAATTTCACTTGTTTGTTGTATCCAAATACGTTGTCGAATGCGATTAAACGATTACTATTATTTTTATGCTGTCTCCAGTTCTACAGATTAATCTGGTATCTGGATATCTAGTACATTACGTAATTGATCCTTCTATTCGGACTTTTGAATGAAACGCAATCCTCGCAGGATCCGGTAAATCCACCTACGATAAGTGACTGAACAATGGACTAGAGCGGCTAATTTACTGAGCGGTGCTAAATGGACCGAGTCATCCCGCACAAAGCGGCATTAATGCGCGCCGACCGCGCTGGGCCGCATTAATATTTGCATACGACCACCACCTCTAACACTTTGCTATTCCGAATACACAAGGTGAAACGTTTACACTGCAAGCAGCAAAGTTTCCAACCTAATTAGTTCAACCCTTCTTTACAGTGACTCAACGAGTACTTTGGATAGGAACGTTTTAATAAGCTTGCGAGTGCTGCTTGTAATGTCAGTATGTTAGAAAATTTATCATAGAATTGGTTATGTAAATACGCGGGCAATTTTCATCAAATTGAATCCTAGTTTGCGCGTTGTTCTATGTTAATCTTTTATTTATTCTAAATGTTTTAAGCTACAGATCAACTTTCATTATTTAAAACCAACCCATCCTACCCACCATTATACATAAAACTACTACACCCAAACATAAATGAAACTGCGGAGAAAATGTATTTTAACCGATGCTCAGAGAGACAATATGGTAGGAAAATCAAATAAAATACAACGCGGTCGACTTCGCCTACTATACGTGTGAGTGCAATTAATTAAACAACAAATGAGAGGACACATGTAATGACCGTTTGATACTACATCACAGAGATGCAATATATGTCAGGTAAATAATAATAACCCTTTTATTCGGACAGGACAATGATTTTTCATCAGTTTATAATTGCTGTTGAATCTTGTCGTCATCAACATCGACAACATCTTCCATTCGCCCTAATTTGGCAAAGGCCTCCTCTAACTCCTTCCATTCTTTTTTATTTAGCGCTGTCCTAGTCCATGCTTTTCGACGGTTGCTTTTATTTCGTCACGCCGCCTTCGGTATTGTATTCCGCATTTTTTTTGGTGTTTCTTGGTTACCGGAATATGATGTTATTGTTCCATTACTCATTGTCTCCTAAAGTATGGCCTGCCCATCTCCACTTGAGTTTTCTTAATATTGTAGTCACATCTTCTGTTTTTGTACGTTTCCTTATTTGTTTGTTTCCTATTCTGTTTGATTTCTTTATATTTAGCATGCTTCTCTCCATGGATTTTTAACATGCTCTTAATTTTGCATTTTTTGCTTTGCAAATTGCCCAAGTCTGGCACCAATATGTGAGAATCGATAGCACGCATGCATTGTATAATTTTGTTTCTAAAGACATTTTGACCTTAGCAACCTTCAATATTTCTGTAAAACACCAATAGTTTTTCCAAGCTTTAGCAATCCTTACGTCTATGTACATCCCTTGTCATTATATCTGTGTTTGAGATCTGTTGGCTTAAGTATGTATATTCTGTAATATATGCGATTGATTTTCCATTAATTGGTCTTCGGTTACATTTGTCATAACTTTAGTTTTTGAACTATTTATTGTTTAACCCACCCACATTTTTATTTATTTTATTGCACAAAATAGTAGACTTAATGCCAGATGGCATTTTCTCCCAGTCAACCATTACACAAAACAGAAAAGCATATATATATAGTGGTGCAGACAATATATATACAAAACAGATAAACGCGGCATAAATATTTATATAAATAAAAATAATAAATGCATATGATATAAAAAATATATACATAATAACGTACATCAGAAATAGGGTTATAAAGTTAAAGAAGCAGCATTAGTAAATAAAGTACGGAGATAGCTTTCAGGGTAAATTTGTTTGGGGATAGCTTAACATTCAACGCAAGCTCATTCCAGAGTCGTATATCTGTCACTGTAAAAGAGTTTGTCAAAAAACTAGAGTGATGAGAAGTTAAGAGCGAGAGAGTATTAGAAGAATGGAGATAACGTTCAAGAGAGGAAGATAGGAATTGGAATAATAATTTAAGTAAATTGGTGCGTACGGATCAAAAAGTATTGATAATAATATGTTTAGAACTCGAATTTTGCGACGTTCTCGAATAGGAAGCCAGCCCGAAAAGAATGTTAATGTAAAATATGATCGTATTTACGCAAGCCGAAAATTAAACGAAGACAGTTGTTTAATAGACGATCCAATTTATTAAGAAATTATTGAGATATATTAGTGCAGCACACGTCGCCATAGACAATTATGGGTAAAACCAAGGATTGAATAAGAAGGGTTTTGGTTTTAGTAGGAAGAAAATGTTTTAATCGAAAGAGAGCACTAAGCGTTCCAGTAACCTTACTGCTGATTTCATTAACATGTGTATCCCAGGTTAAGGAAGAGTCGATAAATAGGCCAAGATTTTTAACGCATGTGCTGTAAACCACGGGCACTACCACGTTATTTAAAATAATTACAGGTACATTTTTTTAACTGGATAATTTCCGTTTGCTGCCCAAGATGCTTGAGTCTTGGACGGGTTCACAGAGACACCAAACTTTTGTGACCAGTTTGTGATGTTGGTCAAATCAGCATTCATCTGCCTGAGTGTATTGTTGCAGGTCATCAGCGTATAGCAGTCAAATAGATTTGGTGACAAGGTTTATAAAAAGGGAAAATAATAACGGAGCGAGAATGCCACCTTGCGGCACACCAGCATCAATTGTCACCCAATGGGACAAATCATCACCCAGGCGCACCGCTTGCTGGCGTTATCGAAGGTAGGATGACAACCATTCCCGAACCAAATCAGAGACCCCGACGTAAGAGGGAATAGAGAGGAGAACTTCGTTATTGATAGAGTTGAAGGCGTTGGAGAAATCAATTAGACTTAACACCGTTAGGCAGGAGTATTCCATTTCAACTCTTACATCATCCAGGATATTTAGTAGAGCTGTTGTAGTGCTATGTCCTGTACGAAAACCGGATTAAAAGGGACTTAAAAAGGCTTTTTGTAAGACATGGCTAGAGAGTTATTTATGTACAGCTGCCTCGATAATTTTGGAGAGATATGGCAAAATAGAGATGGGATGAAATTGATGGGAAGAAGTAGGGTTAGGTGTTTTAGGAACCGGGATAACATAGGCGTTGCGCCATATACTGGAAAAGGAGCCATGTTGAAGGGAGAAATTGATAATGTATGTATTATCAGAAATCGATAAGTAAGAGAAAGACCATGCGGCGACTCACATCATCATAGTCAACAGCATTGTATTTGAGAACTAATATAGTTTCAAAAGTCTTATCTAAGGTTACAGGAGAGAAATTGAATACATTAACTGACGGCACTAGCACATTCAAAAATACTAAAATGTATACGCTTATGTTTCTTAAGTAACTGTATAAATAGGTATCGAGGCTTTCTCTTTCTAAGTTTTCTACCATGTTTTGAAGGTGGTCTTTAGATGTGGCAAATAAAATGATATCGTCAGCGAATCGTAAGTGTAACAGTTGTTCTCTATTTATATTTAAGCCATACTCGTCCCATATCAGCTGGCGGAAGATTTTTTCTAAAACGGCTGTAAATAGTTTAGAAGATGGAGTATGTCAAGTAAATATGTTTGAATAGATGATCAACGAGTCTCAAATATAAATTAATATCTAATTCAATAACACACATCTCAAAGGTTGACCTGTGTTAGAGTAGTTAAACATATATTTAACACCCAGAGACAATATAAATACAAATGTTCATCACATCAATGTTTTTCATACCGAGGGACTGCACTTCGATATATATTGCTTAATTTACATGATGACCTTTCGAAAAATTAACCTACTTACCTAGACGGACATTTTTTTAAGTATAAAGGTTTGGTTTTAGTAGCATCAGAACAATTATAGATTGGAATAGATATGATTGGAAAACGATCGGGTGATAATAGCTTTAGCTCTTATAAGTCCTTGCCAATCCCGTCATAAAATAAAGGAAATATTTTTACGAAATTGCTTCCATTGTTTGTTTCACCGATTACATCTTACTATAAACATCGGGATTTACAATTGTTCTTTAAGGATTTTTTTTAATATGTCGTGTTCCTATATGAAAATCAGTATCTGTATGTAGCTTAGTTGACATTTCTAGAATTGAATCTCTGATCCGCATGCATATTTGACAAGGATATATTTAGCAAATATGATATCCCACACAAACCTATTATTAGTTCACTTCGTATCATTACATTGATTTTATATTCTGTTTACATTTGTAGTTCTTCTGTGATACAATATTGAGATGTTTTAAAGTAACAATCAGGCACAGATCCAGCCTTCAAAGAAGGTTGTGGTCATAGCCACCTAAAGATCATCTAAGCGTTGGTCTTTTCAGGCCAACCTAATGCTAAATTGCTTAGATCTTAATTTTAACTCCAGGGGGATATATTGGACCGAGTATGGCCTCACTCGGACCGACTACTATCACTCAAGAGCTACTCTGAGGCCAGAACTTAGCTCGAGTGGCCATCATTGTACTGGAGTACTTAATATGCTCACTATACTTACTTACTGATCAGCAAGTCTGAAGTCTAGGGTTGTGGGCATGTCCATCATACCCACAACGGTGGATCCACCCTTGGAACTCATAGTAGTTCCGAAAACTCATCCAAGTTTTTTGACAAGCGAAATAGCACACAGTTGCTACTACTTAAATAATGTAGCATATTTATAAAATCGTCCACCAGCTTTCTTTTAAAAATATCTAATAGGAGGATTACGAGGACCGCTTCTGCGTGCGATGGCTCTATATAAAGGAGGGATTCACGTTAACGTCGGCTGCATTGCCTCCTCATTACATTTGCATAATACCGCGTGAATGTATCCGCCATACTTACAATATCAGCTAACGTTCTTTTGATCGGTTTAGTAGAAAAATATATCTCAGCACTTATTTTCTACTACTCAAAGGAAACCCATTGAGAACCTGATGCCAGATTTTTACTACTGATACTTATGACTTAGCTTTTTTGCTACATAAATAACTCAAATATATTAAAGGTGTGAGACAGAAAGTACATTTGAAAAACTATTCTAGTAGGTATTATGAGGACGAAAGGCACTCAGAAAGACGCTACCAGGTTATTTATTATGCGGCACTTCGTATTACATCACCGTTAGGTAACTTTCTTTTAATCTGAGACCATACAATTGTTTTGATTATATACGCATTAATTTGTGTTTTCTTTTATTGACTATCTTTGTTTTAATTACAATCAGTCACATACGAAAGATTTTAATCAATGTAATACTGATGACGTGTGGTTACTAAATCCTGTTCTCTCACTTTTGGCCTTATAAACTAACTGAAATTAGACTCCCTCAAAGTAAACTAACTAACTAACTGTTTCGAGTTAGAACTGTATCGAATTGTTTTATTATTAATCAAAATTGATAAACATGCTTACGATCCGAGTAATAGTAATCCTCTCAGCAGCCTATTGACGCTCGTAATGTCACACGGATATCACTAGCGCATTGACAACCTAGTGACTTCACGTCTCAACTCAACTAACATCACCAGCGACTTGAATGTATTATGTCGCATTACCCAGTAATTTATCTGCCTCTCTCAGCCTTCTGAGATCTGTAGAAGAACCAAATCCGACATTACCCAGCGGATTTACAATTTGAAGTGGCAGTAGATGAAAAGGAAAGTACAAAACTTCACAAACATTTGACTAGAACCGTAGGACTGGACGCAGGCTGCATACCACCGGCCCTATTTATTACGTGAGAAGTCAGAAGTCAGAAGTATAGTCCGTGTGTGTGTGGATATCCGGCGGCTGATATAATGCTGACAACAAGACAAAAATGGTGCCTTTAAAAACAGCTAAAATAACAGCTAGAAGTTGCCATCTACCAGTCGTCATTTAGAAGGTTATGTTTTATTCTATCAAGAATAACAAAGTTCTTTGAGTACCCTATAGTAAAAACTAGATATTTCATGAAGTGCACACTCTGGCATCATTGTTACAAACTTTTTATTCCGCGCGGTTTTCTTGAACTAAAAAGAAATTTTAATCAAAGTAAATTACTAAGATACGTAACGTTCGTTGATTAACTCTTTTTTTTGTTACAAATTTCTTGGGTCTTACATTTTCGGTACACATTTAAGTAGACTCAACTTAGTAAGTGACTTATTTTGTATAGCTTTTCCGATTTTTTAGGACTTATAAATAGCACTGCGTCACATTTATAAGTTGATTTAAAAATAGAAATAATAAATCCTGTGAGATAATAAAAGCCTGTTTTATAGCGAAAATGTATGAGATACTCGTAAATGCTGGAGGCTATATTACCTGGGATGTAATAATATTATCATTTGTTTTATAAACATGTCGCAAAGGCCGATGTAAAATAATACAACTGCTTCCGCAAGAACGTGTTGTGACTTCGAAATGTTTCACGTAGCTATTTATAGTCTTACTTTTTAGTTCACGCGAGTGTGTGTCATATTAATTCTACAAAACCATATCAGACTTAAACGGTACACTTAATTTGTTACATGATTCCGTTATTCTGTTATATAATTTAATTATTAATCTATCT
Organism: Heortia vitessoides; assembly: GCA_020976665.1. Classification (NCBI taxonomy): domain Eukaryota; kingdom Metazoa; phylum Arthropoda; class Insecta; order Lepidoptera; family Crambidae; genus Heortia; species Heortia vitessoides. The sequence goes on along the minus strand of JACJUM010002878.1, from coordinate 12,122,646 downwards.
TATATTAAAATATAAGATAGATTTGATTTAAATTATCACATTATTATATTTACGGGCCCGATGGCGCAAATGGTAGTGATTCTATCTAGTGGGCCAAAGGTCGTAAGTTCGATTCTCATTTAGGATTAATATTTATGTGATGAATTTGTTTGTGTGTTTTGTATCATACTTAAGTATTATAATTGTGATTTCTCTGTTGTCTGATATCCGTAACACATATTAAATCAATGTATGCAATATGTGGAATAATATACGAGTATATAACTAACTGTACATTTATAAAAATTTATAGAAATAGCAATGTTTGCATTGTTGTGTTACAGTTTGAAGGGTGAGAGCGGCAGTAAAATTATTTGGTTATGTGACATAATATCTGCAAGTCACAAGGTTAACAACACGTTAGTGATATCCTTGTGAAATTAAGAGCTGCAGTGACGCTAAGTATGACCTGGACTGTATGTTTGTTAGTCAATCTGGTAAAAAAAAAAAAAAAAATTTCTGATTAAAAACCGATGACATAATTTAAAACTTGATGAATTGGAAGTTATTTATTAAAGTTTATACGTTGCCAATGCACGGATCAATCTATAAAACCTCATATCATTACCATTTCCATTAAAAATTAATATAAGTGCTCACAGCTAACTTGATATAAAATTTATTGTAATATTCCGCGTAAGTCATTATTGATAACAGAACCGTGGCTGGCGGACTTGGCCGGGATGATACTAATAAATATGCTAATGTCGGCGTCCCTGAAGGATTTTCTCGGATTTTCATCTCCTATACCGATGACGGGGACGAAAATAAAACTGCTTGTGATATCTTGAAATATGGCTCGTGGCTTCGACGATTAACGAATACCTGATTCCGCTACGTAAGTAGCTCGTATGAGCCAAGGCTTAAGGAAAAGGGTGTCCCGAAAACCCTTTAAAATCGTTTGAAGATGGGAGAACGCTTCCCGCAGGGTAATAATGCAAGAATTAAAACTCTTCAGCACAATATAAAATCTTTTACTGAGCTTTCTTTTACTAATCAACACGTATAAATACCATAGAGAATATGGTATTTACACGTGTTGATTAAGATTTGTTAGAATAAAAATTAAAAATATACATTACATAATAAGACCAAGATGTCAAACCGACTGATGTATTTTACATAGCTTGCTTGAAGGAAGGAAGGTATGGTTGGCCTAGCGACGTAATCCATAATATTATAAATGCGAAAGTAACTCTGTGTCTGTCTGTCTGTCTGTTACGCTTTCCCTCTTAAACCTCTCAACCGATTTTGATGAAATTTGGCACAGACAATTTTTAGACCCTGAAAAAACACATAAGCTATTTTTTATTCGACATAAGGGTTGTAGGGGGTCGAAAAAGGGGATGAAAAGTTGTATTTGAAGTATCACTATTTTTTGAGCAAGAAACTTAAATCTTATTTTTCAGGCCATTCATTCGATATAAATAAACATGACATTCAAAGTTTATATAAGTTAAGATATAAACGTTTAAGGTAAAAACTATTCTACGCGGACGAAGTCGCGGGCACAGCTAGTATATAATAAAGCACGGAAAACTAGTATCAAAAGAAAAATAACAGTATCATCAAAATTTTCTTGAATAAAAGCTGAATATTTTTAATTATAAATTGGATTATTTTAAATTATTTCGGATTTAAGTGCTTGATAAATACTGATTACAACATTATATCCCATGAAGTAAACCATTTCCATATTATTACACGGTCGATATCGTAAGTAGAGGAATCTAAAGTACCCCAGATACCGAATGCCATTTGCAGTAAAGTTTGTATATGATAATAAAAGTGCAGCGTTATAAAATCGGCAGTGAGAGCGTCTCAGGGATTTTTGATTTGTTCGCTATTGAGCGGTTTTACCGTGGGAAGATCCCCTTTACGACGTACGAAAAAAGGGATTCAGCAAGCTCCGCAAAAGAGAAGCACCTATTTGATTATGTTGTGAATATGCCAGCGGCGTCCTAGTCGGTTTAATGAACCTCTGTGGGTGAGCGCGCGCGTATATGCCACAATCAAATTTGCATGATAGCTTATGGAAATGATGATTTCCACCTAATATCCATACCTTTACAAAGCCGCCACGAAAACAGCAGTTGTTTTATAAATCTGGATTTTAGAGTTCAGTTATAGATCTGGATTTGTGGAGTACAAGTACAAGTATTCTTCCAGTGGAGATCCCGAGTGTCTTATCCTAAAAATAAATCTAGAAATAAATATATTCTCAAAATAATTAAATTATAATATAAATTTTATAGGGCTTGCATTGGCAAATAGCTGATGTAATAGGAGAGAACTTCAACTTCGTTGGTTATTATTCACACGAATATTGAAACTACGGGTAAAACAGTGAGGCGCTACTAGTTTAATACACATAACAAATATATATATATATATATATATATAATTGTCCTGGTAAGGAATTGAATAGACTGCGAAGCAACAAAGATCGTGAACATGAGATCTTGGACATGGATTTTAGGCCGGTGCTACTCCAGCTAGGCCCTCCAGACGATGCTGGTCCCGCCATGCGAACAATAATGGGTTGGAAAAAGCTGAGGCAATCGCTCCAAGCTACTAGCAATCCCTTATTGGACTCAATTCCTATCCCTACAGTATCACTCATTACAATTCGTCACGCAATCGAAGTACTAAATATTCATCTCACTACCGCCATCAGCGGTGCGTCTAAACAGGTCACGGCCACGGACAACCGTCGTTTGAACCTAGATAAAGACGCAAAGGTACTAATCAGAGCTAAGAAAGCACCCACTCTCCTGTATTTCATCGCACTGAAAACGATACCCGGCTACGTTTTTTAAAATGTGAAGTCCGGTATACGGGAGCTACGGAGTTTCCAGTGAGATAAGAAGATATTTTAGTGAAGCACCAAGTGTATTAAGTTTTCGACTAAGAATTCTCCCGTCTCCGGAGATCCTCATTTGGCTTAGAGGCAATTTTCAATGGGGCTATCTTTATCCAAGTACATGTGTCTTTACATGTTGACGTCTTCTGACGTCATTCGTATCGATGCTGATGTCATCGGCATTCCTAAGCCTGGTAAAATAGTAGGATTCCCATCTCGTATAGGTTACTAAAACCATTTGATCACTAAAATCGCTCGTCCACATTCTTATTAACGAACAATTACGCCGCCTCACGAAACATTTTTTCTACCTCCATTGCACAGCAGCCCTTGTCTTTGACGTAGCAAGGGTGTTTGACAAAGTTTAACTCAATGGTTTGATTTATAAGCTCTTGTATAATTATTATAAAAGATTTGTTGTCTAATCGCTTCTTTTGCTATCCAAGGTACGTGCTCATCTTGGGCCAAATCCGGTTAAGGCCGGGGTCTCTCAGGGCTGGCTGCTCTCTTCACTCCTGTTTTCTCTTTACGTAAACGGTATTCTTAAACCTCCATGGTAGAACTCACTCTCTTCGCGAAAGATACTGTTTGGGTCCCAAAAGGCGTATCATCATTAGGCGCCACCTAACGTCCATCTTTTTAAGTTCTCTTAACAACGGCCCTTGAGTGATTGCCGTCGGTTTCGTATCTATCCTGCAATTTCGCGAGCATGGCCGCACCACGTGCGGGAAGAATGCTGGTATAGGGCTGTTTATAAATTAGCAGCCTGCCCTCTTTATCCCGATGACGCTGAGCCGGAAAAATGCACCATCTCATTACATATAAGCTACTTTTTATTCTGAAAAATGTACCTGTGGGATAGATAATATAATTAAAACGGCTTGAATTTTGAATAAAGAGCGATATGTACTAGGAATAACACGAGTTCCTCAGGGAATAGATATAAAGTAAAAACCTAATGGATAAAGTCGCGACGGAAAGCTTGTTTAGTTATGAATTTCATGTGTTCCGTGCATGCTATTTATGTATTATGTGTAAACATATTTCTTGAGTTTTATCTGTCAGGTGTTTTATTGCAGACAGTTTATTTATTTAGAACCTCTTGATACGATCGTCTATTTATGGGCAAAAAGCAGCATATCCTTCCACAATATACACTCAAAAATCTAGACCTGATATAATAATTATAATAAAAACACACATCTCATACATAACCCTGATTCTAAGATAAGTCGCTTAAATCTATGATTGTTAAATATGTACCTAATAACTTAAGTACATATTTAATAATCACAAGCATTTATCATATAAATATTATTTGGTGCAACGGACAGGAACACTACCAAATTCGGCATCTGGTCCGTTAAATATATTAAAAAAATTGTAGGGCTAAGATAAAATATCTGTATTTTAATAACAAACCCAATATTCTAAGTACCAATGAATTAATTAACTAAAAAAAATCAACTCATCTCAGTTGTCAGTGCAGTACAAGTTTTTTTTGTAGTTAATATCATCCTAAATATAATTTAGAATTTTCTATGAATAAAACCTCTCATAACTCTAGTTTAGCTAATGACCTTTTGTTTTTATTTAAAAAAGAATTTGAATGTATTGAAAAGCATCGAAAATAGTAGAGAAAATGTGATGCCATTCTAAATTAATAAAATTGAATATAATAGAGACACTACTAATAGATATATTTACCTTTAGCATATAGTGTCTTGAATAGCTCCCAAGATTGCATACCTGGTGTTATTCTGCACCTGTATTATAGTGAACATGCTTCAGGTGGAAACATTTCAAGCGCAAGAATGTAATTTTAACGTTTTGAAGAATTTAATATGTTATAAAGATATTATTTGTAGATGCGCCGTATATGCGCTGTTGAGATATTTTATCGCGCGGAGCCGCCCCGCCGCCGGTTCTGTCGCGGATTAATCTTATTTATTCAATATTCGCCTCGAAGATACGTTGATAGGCGAAGGATATTCTAAGATATCGCAAATTTTATTTTAAGAAAGAAATTTTATTTAATTTTATCGCATTTATATCATGCCTTCTATGGCCTTGTTTTGTTAATATTACTTTATGGTTCGTTGGATGGCTTGATCTAGCAGGCGCTAGTAATAGCACGTGTGTCACAATATTCTGTTATTTATCCGATAGAATTCAATCGAATAGGTCAATATTATCATTCGGTGTTCGTATTGTTATTTTAACTAGTTCACTCTGGTTCTTTTGAACAATGCTTTAGTCATTGACTACATCATCACATCGAGGTATCACATAACACGGATTTATACAAAATATTTTTTAAATTGTTTGAAACTCTTCTTTTAAGTTAGAAATAACCTATACTAGAAAAGACCCCCCTCATTACTTTACATTAATATAGCATTAGATACATACTTATATAGAATGTTATTGACGGGCCCGATGGCGCAGATGGCAGTGATCCTGTCTTGTGCACCAGGGGTCGTGGGTTCGATTCCCACCCAGAGCAAATATTTATATGATGATATTTGTGTTTGCTCTGTGTATGGGTGTAAAATATATGTATTTAAGTAGTATATTTGTGATTCCTCTGTTGTCTGGCATTCGTTACACAAGTGCTTTAAGCGACTTACCACGGAGTCAGGTCAATGTATGAGATGTTGTGGGAATTTATTATTATTATTATTATTATTATTATTATTATATTAGAATTGAATATTTTTAATCAATAACATAACTAACTACCAGTCCCACTCATATAAAGAAATTGAATATATTAACGCCTGGAAATAAAAATGTTTCGACATATTGTCACAATATGTTTGTCTTATTTTCAAAACCAAAAGGAACAAAAAAAGTGTATGTATTTGTCCCTTTAGTTTTCCCACCAATACGGGTAACAAGAGTAGAATAGAAAGTACTACACTTTTGACTTTAAATATTTTAGAGCAGTAATTCTTGTAAAAATGCTCTCTACTTTTAAACTTCTAATAATAAGCCAACAAAAAAAGGTTTAATACCTAATTATTACACTTTAAGAACTAAACACGAACAAATAATCTCTAATCGTTTCGAACCGTAGTAGATATCTACCTACTTTTATAATGGCTACCCGGAATTTCTTTTTATTGCTAGCGGAACAAATTCAATTCATCTTAACGACATAACTTCAGAACGATAGGTCGTAGAAAACATTTTACTGCAATAATAGGGGATATCTTTTACGGTTAGAATCATTTAATTACAAACAAATGAATGTTTAATGAGTTATCTTTATTAAATATATATTTTAGGAATAATAAATTGCTTTCACCTTTCAAAACATTTACCAAAAGCCTAAAATTGCTGTTCATTCATTTTTATAAGCGGGGTATGATTCCAATTAAAAGAGTTAAAATAAATCACGTTTAAAAACTGCATAAGTACTTTTAATCGTCAACACGTAAGTGTTATTTGTAACTTGCAACTTGTAGTTGTGATTAGTCTTATTGAATTAAAGTGGTAATTTTTCAATTCAAATTGCTTATACTCTATAGGTATATAAATAACACTAACCATAATAAAACTACTCTTTTGCTGCTTTAAAACGTAGTTTCAAGCCGCAGCGGCAACCTTTCTTGAGAATTATTTTAAACAGTTGCCGCAAGGTAACCAAAACGTCAAACAAAAAGTATAAAATAAATAAAAAGTTAAGTAAACCGTGTTCAGAACCCGTTAAAGAATTAGTTTTATTATGAGTAGTAAATTATAATATCGACCAAATCATAACGACAACTAGACAAAACGATATCAAATCACTATCAATTAAATTTTCATTTTACTTGAAAAGCGTTTTTCATAGAAACGTCCACATAATTATAAAAGACTCCAAAGCGTTAATGTTACATTGCATGAAGTTAATCTAAATAAAGATGACGAATAGCGCAACTTGTTGAAGTTTCTGGCAACAACGACCAACAAAACCGGGACGCTACAGGAAAAGTGAGCAGTCAACTGTAAAATAACTCAAATACAACGAATGTACTTACTCAAGCCTTCAGGGACGTTCCAACAACTTCTTTCCTATTTAGATAACAGAAATTGTTTCTAACTTCCCTTAACTGGCTACTTGAAGCGATGGCGCGAATAACAAACAAGCGAGCCTTATCACTTGAATAAATGCAAAGCGCATATTGTTACAATTCACTTGTTCAACTATCCCTCTTCGAGGGCGCTCCGTGAAAGTATAAGAACACTGCGGACGAACAAGTAATAAGATATTGAACCTTTATTGTACGTTTTTAAACATGTATGTACATTTTTTAAGGGTAATTGACTGTGTGAGTGTTGTAGCGAGTTTTATATTATTCGAATAGAAATAGAAGCCGTAGGACGTCAACAATTGAACATAAGCCTATAAAGGAATATTATTGTATATTGATTGCGGCGAAGTAGTAAATACTGTTTTCGATGGATATCCGGTCATCTGTTGGTTTCCGAACCTCATTCTTCTCCTAGTGCAGAAAGCGGTTCTATTCTACTATGCCAATACAAGTTTGACAAGGGACATATTAATGAGTTAAGTAACATTTCCCTCGTAATAAGACCCTTTGGTATAAACAGGTACTTTGTTTGTCTTTGACAAATTTGCGTCCGTTAATGTATTAGATAATTCTATCTGCTAACACTATGTAAACAAATAATTACAATCAATAGTTTCCATATGTAAACCGTAACTCGAATTCGACTTTCTAGGTAAACATTAAATTAAGATTGTCTTAAGTGTTACCTGAAGTTTGTTGCTTATCAACCGAATACCACAACACTCGCATTTAAATAAAAAAATAACGCCAGCCTCGGTCATACTTAACATATTCAATCCGATCACGTCAGTGCTATTGGATCTCATTCGATTTACATTTACTACACGAACGTGAGTTTTATCTAAACATAAATTCTCAAGAATCATTTTATTGAGGCTGCCATAGAGACATCGCAAATATTACCATGGAAAATTACCCTCGTATATTTGTGAGATATTAAAAAAAACACGGGAATCCACACCATTCGGGCGGGTGGGAGTAAAATATTTCTTTCGGATTTACGAGCTTAAGAAGTAGAAAGATTTTTGTGTGCACGTCACAATCATTCCCTTCAAGGGGTTAGTGTTCATTGGGTGGAAATAACAAAGACGATAAAACTGTTCGCTTGGAAAAAGGATATTGAATGAGGTCAGACGCAGATATATTCCAAGCGGAGGCAAATGTCGGGGTGTGTTGGGGACAGCCGTTTGCGCAGTTTTTTACAATCAACTGATATGTCTCATTTCGGGGATCCCTAGTTAAGGACCGTCGCAATTTTGATAACGTTTTTATTAGATTACACTAACTTTTGTTTTTTTTGACAAGTTCAAACACAAACCCCTTTATTCAATCACCACCACTATAATCATTACCTCTACATATAATAAAACAAAGTCCGCATCCGCGTCTGTTTGCGATAAACTCAACATTTACTGTACGGATTTTCATACAGTTTTCACCAATAGATTGAGTAATTTTTATGGAAATTTCAGGAATATATAGCTTGTTTTTTGTTGAGAGTCGGAGGTATAACACTATAGGTGGGTTATTCATCATTAAAAAAAGATCTACAAAAAGACAGAAATGGCACATATTTTTTTCTGATAGTGTTTCTCTATCTCTATCTATTCATATTAATTATGAGGATCTATCGCAAAATAATTACAAGCGCGAGAATAAATTCAAAAATTAAAGCGCGTTCTCGCAATAATAAGAAGTTGCTATGTATAAACTTCTGAACTAATCTTAATTAACGTAATCATTTTTTTACGATTTAACTCAAAATCTACAGATTTTACTTTTTTTATTTTCAATAGAAAACTCTTCTCGTGGTAATAAAGTCTGTATTATATATTCCGCACAGAACCTGTGTGAAACCGAGTAGGTTGCTAGTCATAACCAAAATACCATCACCTATTTAAGTTGACGTTCACAGATACGAAATGTCACAAAAAAATGTTCATTTAGGTCAACCGTAGATAATGCCAAGTGAGAGAGATAAAAGCGTAACCTGCGGTCACTTTGAGGTATGCGCCTTAATAATCCTTGAAATTTTCCCACCTCCACCTTATTTTTGATGGAAAATAGTTGGCCAATTCCATACGAATGGTTGGTATTTTGCTGTACTGCTCATTTCTTTGTTGATGTACATTAATTAAAATAAAAATTTTGAAATTCTCAGCGATTCTGTATATTACATGATATGCTTACATCTTTACGTGCCTATTATTATTGTGTCTTAATGGGTTAACTATAATCGATTAAGAGGTTCATTGAATCCATTAAAGCTATTAGGTCGTTATTATTAAGAAAACCTAATGACATTTCATTGTTAGATTATTGCCTCATTAAAGATAGCATACTGTTAATTAACAAATTATTTGATTATATTGTCATTATGTAACCTAAGTAGTGACTCGGCGTGTATTTCATGCAGTGTCCTTATCTACTATTTAAAATACATACTTTACAGAAACTTTACATCCAATACGCATAATACCTTTATATTTACCGAATATAAGTATTTCTGTTAGTACAATTTTTAACACGACACTTGAGTCGGATAACCAAGACCTTGCCATTTTTTTTTGAAATACAATAACTTTTATTTAAAATTAACGGAATACAATCTGCTTGTAATAATAATTTTTATTCAATAATAGATATGCACGACAATTTTATCACTGATTTGAATAACAGTGAATCTAACACGGCATGTACATATACGCCTGATATCTTGCAACCAATAATCAAACAGTACAAACAAAAACTCACCATAATGATACAAAATATTAGAAGTATTAGACGAAATTCCAATGAATTTGACATTTTACTAAAAAGACTTGATTTAATTCCGGATATAATTACTCTCACTGAATGTTGGCTTACAGGTGACGAAACACTTCCTATACTAAAAAATTATTCCTCACTTGCTACAAAAAATCTACATAATCAAAATGATGGTGTTGTTGTTTTCCTCAACAATAAACTAGATACACAAACATACGAACCAGATATAACAGATGCCAATTGTTTAGTTACTATTTTGAATAACACTGTTGCTGTTGTATCTATTTATAGATCACCATCTCACACACATAGTACCTTTTTTAAATACTTTAGAGTCATTTCTGCATACGCTAAATAGATATACCAATATAATCTTAATTCGAGATATAAACATTAATATTAACCCTTATTAACATTAACCCTAATTCTGTCAATAAACAAGCCTTAGAATATCTGAACCTATTAGCAACATTCGGGCTTACTCCCACACATCATTGCCAACGCGTATTGATGGTTGCTGGGACCACACAATAGTTAAAACATCCCACCCCCTTAACACATATGTGATACAAAGTAGTAGCACGGATCATTACCCAGTTTTACTCGCCATAAATAAGAAACTTAAACAAATAAACCAACCCATTATAGTCCCAAACATCAATTACAGCCAAATAACATGTGATCTAAAGGAAGTAAATTTGTCATCAATCTTCCAAACGAATGATCCTGAACAGGCTATCAACACTTTAATTACTATAATAAGCAATATTATAGCATAAAATACAGAATATAAAACTTATTCTAAGCGCAAAACTCCATGGAAACAATGGATAACAAATGGTTTGTTAAGATGTGTAAAACACAAAGATAAACTGCATTCAAAATTAAAGAAATCACCAGACAATGAAATTCTTAAAATAACTTACAATAGATACCGAAATTATCTTACTAAAATCATAAAAAAGCTGAAATTAGTTATGAAAAAGCACAACTTGATTTGGCTAGCTCTACTAGTTCAAAAAACTTGGGAAATCATAAATAAAATAACACGTTACAAAACAGCAGAACATAATTACTCGGACCACTTGAAACTTAATAATGACCCAAGGAAATCTGTGGATGACATAAACAAATACTTCTTCGAAGTAGGAATGACACTGGCACCAGCATAAAATAGAATAACAATGACGATCACAAAATACTACTCCCTTAATAAAATCTAAAGCCGAAAGTTCTTTTGTATTACTGAACACTGATTAAAAAGAGGTTGAAGGAACTATAAACAGTCTCAAATCTAATTGTGCTCCTGGTTGGGATAACATTTCTAACAAAATAGTAAAGGATAACTCATTGATATTGGTCCCACTGATTACGCATATAACCAATATATGTTTTACATCCTCTACTATACCAACGGCACTTAAACTTTCAAGAATTATACCAATACACAAAACAGGTGACCTTAAAACTCTTCAAAATTACCGACCAATATCTCTTTTAATTTCTTTATCAAAAATTGTAGAAAAACTGATTAATAAATATCTTGAGGACAAAAATCTTCTCTCACCAAATCGGTTCGGTTTTCGGGGAGGAAGATCGACTAGTGATGCAATATCGGAGCTCACTAGTTTCTCGGTTAGTGAACTGAATTATGGAAAAAATTGTATTGGGATATTCCTTGACCTTGCAAAAGCTTTCGATACCGTATCCATTCCTCTTCTGCTTCGGAGACTTGATTTTATTGGCGTAAGGGGTGAACAACCTAATCTTTTCAAAATTTATCTGAGCCATAGACAACAAACAGTTAAAATAAGTAGCTTTATTAGTGAACCCTCTGAAGTAAAATATGGAGTGCCTCAAGGGAGTGTGTTGGGACCTACGTTATTTATCATCTACATTAACGACATAATTCATACTACCCTAAAAATGGTAGAATAATTGCATTTGTAGATGATACTGCTCTAGTATTTAGTGGTAGTGACTAGAAATATGTCACTGCATATGCCCTAATTGGCTTTACTGACATACAACAACAATTGAATGAAAGCCTACTAACTTTAAATGCAGATAAAACAAAATTTTTAACTATTTCGATTACTAAAAAACTCAACCACCTACAAATTCTCTGCATCTCTTCGCCCAGCGGATAAATTGTAAATTTAAAAACAGTACTTGTAATTGTTTAAAATTAGAAAATGTTTCAACTTATAAATATCTTGACATAACACTAGATTTCTTATTATCTTTTAACCCTCACATAAAAATTTTAACGCAAAGAATTTTGATATTAACTGCAGTTTTTAGACATATAAGATATATTGCTACAGAAAAAAATTTGAAACTCTATTTCAGTCTCTCTTATCATACTGTATTACTATTTGGGGGGGTGCTACTAAAACGAATATGTTACCAATAGAAAGGGCACAGAGATCAGTGCTCAAAGTTATGTACATTCTACCCTTTAAATACCCTACTTCAAAACTCAATATACATAGCAAAGTTTAACAATGAGACAATTGTACTACCAAGAACTTATTATCAAACATCATAAACTATGTAAACCTGAAAATAAACTAATAAACTAGATATATTT
>JACJUM010002878.1:12020680-12102250 GCA_020976665.1 Heortia vitessoides | reverse complement strand
AATTTACATACAACTAAACCATGATTGTTATTTATTAAGACACAGAAATAGGGTACTAATAATATACGCATGCTTAATGTTTACAAGTTATCCGCCTCAATCCCTCCGACGATTTCAGGGAGGCTCCGCTATGTCGTTCACAGCGCATCTTCATATCTTCGTGTTATACTAAACTCTAAAATTATATATCGGACAATAGGTACACAAAGAAGTTGCTGTGTTTGCAAACAGTTTGATTTAAAAGGAAATCTCAACATGGCATAAGTTATTAATATCAACAGCGAAGTTGAGAATTTTATGTATTGTCACGGTTACTAAGTCGCCGTCTCTCTACTTTATATGAAGTTATTGCAGTTCAATATCTATATTTTTAGACCATTGTTATATTTTTATTTGATGGGTCCAATGGCGCATTCAGTAGTATCCCTATTTTATTCGCCAGAGACCGTTTGATCCACACCCAGCTCAAACATATATGTGTTGGACACTTGCTTTTAGTTTGTGTCAGGGTATTAAATATATGTATTTCAGTATATTATTTTTAATAAATCTTTTGTCTAATATCCGCTTCACAAGTGCTTCAAAGTACTTATCACAAAGTCCAGTTAATGTATGAGACGCTGAATAATTTATTTAAATATAGACACATTTAGCATTGACCCTTAACATGCACTTTATAAGTAAGCAAAAGAATGATGAATTATGAAACTTACGCAAATTGTTTACCATACATTTTATTTTTGTAGTTGAGACACAAATTGTTGCCATAACATGCGACATTGTACACCGCAAGACAAGCTAAAAAGCTTACAATATATCGTTTGTAATGTCAATAGTTTTTATTCGAACTATATCTATCTATAGCGCATTTTAACGTCTAAAGTTAAAGTTAAATCTAAACCCAATATATTTCACCTGATGTCATTGCAATATAACATTAATAATAGTAAAACCGGAACACTTATTGTTTTAGTGCCAAATTATAATTTAATATAAAATGAACCAATTGCATATCGGGCACTGAGTATTGATGTCTTGCATAATTCCCAATCAGAAGATGTGGATTCAAAGGAACGTTTTTACTGACTACATACATAACAATAAATGATTAAAAATAAGTTATATTAATCTCAAATTAGATTATTACTCTACTAAAAGTACCTAGCCTAAGCCTACTTAAGTATGGCAGTTTTCATTTTCCTTGCATTCGATCATTTTTACTTAGCTAGCAGCACTGATACATACAAAATTAGACCTTTGAAAATTCAAGTTAAAACTTAACCAATATAACATATCATTCAAAATCTTAACCTAACTGAAACCTAATCGAAAATTTTGTATCAGAAACCCGCTACATTTAGTACAGAATACAAATCTCCCTTTTCTACCGTATTGATTCTCTGTACATACACGTAGCATGAAATATCATGAAAAATATCTTCAAACCGCAAATTCCGGTGAGTACTGCAGTCCCCATAGTCTACAATGATGGACGACAATTTAGAAGTGCACACAAACTCGTCTCGTCTTTATAATGAAAAAGAGCAACAGACCTAAAATTCACTTTAAAGTATAATATTTTATATTATACTTTAGAGTGTATTCCAGATAATAATGACGTATATTAAGTATCTCGTGTATTAATCGTAAAGCATTACGTGTTTATTAATTATGACGTGCGTAAAAAATATGTAGAACTTATTACAAACTGCTTGCTCCGACTTCGTTTTCCTATTCCCATTTCCCATTGATTGATCCCGCTACCATGACAGTGACCCCCGTTCTTGGGTATATTATAAACTAAACTTCTACTTACAAACTTCCTAAAACTATACAAACCTAGTCCTGACATTATGAACACTACAAAAAATAATTATCCAATATGTATCCATTTCAACAATTGATTGAAAATAGATAGTTTACCCGACCAACAAGTACCCAGTGTATACTTTAAGGAACGTTATGTTTTTATTTGTTTGTTTTCTCAGATAAACCAAGACAGACGTAATTACCATCATCCACTGGAGAAGTTGGTAGGAGTCGCTCAACCCTGAGTTGGAACTTAATGGGAAGAGTGGAAGCTCCCTGAGGACTTAGAAGTTCAGTACGAGAATATGTTATATACGTCTTCTTTCAAAATTACCGGCACCTGACACAGTTCTGAAAAATACGTAATTAAACTGAAAGGGTTGATAAAGTTTATATATAGTTTCTAATATTAAACCGTGCAATTTGCAGTGCTCTTTTATTGGTAGCTTTATGGAAGACATTCTTTTAATTTTGCAAATTTTCACGTAAATGTTATTATAACTATTTCTGACCCATAATATGGACAGGAATGGAGAAATTGGTATAAAGTCATAAAATCCTACAAATACAAATATCTACTTTGTTAGAAAAGACTTTACGAGTATTCGTGTGAGCTATATATTTGCAAAGAGTTGATAAAAGTACATCACACTAAGCTCGTTTTTAACACCTCAAATTGTACCGAATTCAGATAAGGCATTTCCCAAAGCTAAGCTGCATGCAAATTAGGTTAGTAAACGACTAATATGTTGTAAGCTTTAACACTAAACGACACACGTACATATAATGTTAAACTGTAGGATAATGGCAGAGTAAAATAGCACCACCCTGTACCAGATGTGGCAAGAGGCGACTCCAGTACCGAGACCTACAGATGGCGGTATATCTATACCCGAAACTCCAACAGGGCGCATTTCTGTCGCGAAAATACGTTTTACGGCTGCTTTAATGATGATGGTGATGATAATATATAATGACGTTTTGATAGTTTTATTTATAATTTTTAATAATTACTTTACTGTACAAATTGATATGTTGTGTATAATGATAATGTTTTAACATTACGAACATTTCTTTCTTCGTAGATATACTTTATTCTTATATGACACATAAATTACATCCAGTTAATTCATCGTGGCCAAAACTACTAAGTGATTAAATTTTTAGCCTACCAAACAAAAGAAATTATGAATATACCCAAATAGCAAACATTAATCTTGTAGTAACCATAACCACGTAGCAAAAAATTCCAAAACATAATATATAAAAGACTTAAAAGACGACAAGAATTAAAACACTTTCTAGAATAATCGATTAGTTCATAACGAACGCCCTTATTTCTTCTCACCCAGAGATATTAAAAATTCCAAGCTTTCTATAAAGTAAGATGCAATTACTTTTAAATTGAACATTCATAATATTAAAAGTATATCTAAGACTTCCTAATGAGATATTATCGGTAAAATTTTCTTTTTTGAACTTGCACTAATAACTTCTTTTTTAGAAAATGAACTATTTAAGAGTGAATGTGCCTACAATTTATAACTACTAGGAGTAGTCCAAGTTTAAAACATCATTAATGAATGCATAGAGGCCCCAGAAGATCGTTATTTAATTAATTTTGCTAATATTTTACTTGGGTAAATAGTTAATGCGAATTGATGTTATTTTTTGATTCGGTTTTCCCGAGTATATTTGTTTACTTTTAGAGAACTACATAAATTACGTTTTAGATACTGCAGTTTGTATATAATACAACTGTACATATATCAGACACACAGGTAAAACTATTAGCAATGTAATGTAGATATAAGATTTTGTGTTGCAATTATGCATGCAGTACTTATAGTGCTCTTACGGAGGTGCTCTGAGTGCCAAGAGTCAAAATCGCGTTCGATCCCCAGGCAAAAAACATTTATGTGATGGACATTTGTGTTAAATGTTTTTCAAATATATGTTTAAGTTTTATATGTAATTGTCTTTTTATCAGATATTCCTCACACAAGTGTTTTGTCAAAATTGTCCACTTCCAACTTCTATCTACGTTTTTATTTGCATCACTCATTATAATATTCCAAAAGAAAATATCAATTTATAGGTATAGTATGTTTATATGTTACTAAGATGATAGACAGTAGCGTAATATCAACCTTGAGACCTTCAGAATTTTTAACAGATTTGCCAATTATTAATATTAATTGGTGTTATTTATATGATGTGTGACAATAACAACTGATGATGTATGACTAAGAATAACTTTCAGGTTTTGGAAATCTCTTAGAAATCTCTAGCTGTAGACATCCTACAACTGATAGACTATTGATGATAACAACAAAGTATATTTGACCAAATATACTAATAAAAATATTCCTTATTAAATCGTTTTAATCAACATCAAATAACTTTATGCAATTCATACACTTTTAGGCACAGAGATATCGTTGATTACATAATGTCTTTATCTGCATCATAAAGGGTTTAATAAGCTTTAACCACGCGGTAGTAATAACGCGTTTACTTACATCTAAATTTGCATATTGCTTACGTTTGTGGAGAAGCTTAGGGAAATCTGTGTTGTGCATTGTTCTTGTCTGTGTAATAATGCATCAAGTTTATTCAAAAAATAAAAATTTAAAACAAACATGTAATTGCATTGCATGAAACAAATTTATAATAATTTCTACATATTGTTTATAAACTATTAAACACGAGCTTTATCATTCAAACACCTAATACCTAACTACGCAACATTCTCATTTAGTATACGTGTAATAAGGCTTCATACTTCACACTGGATTTTCTATTGTACCATGTTTCAAAATACTGCACACAAGTGGCTGTCACTTCCAAACCGAACAGGGCTTAAGCTCCTAATATTCGGGAAATCGGGTCGTTTACTGACGGCCTAATTTGCATGCAGCCGGTCTGTGCGATGGCCTCCCCCAGCGTTTGGTCCCGGTGACCTCGCGTAATTAAACTATTGCACTGGAGTGAGCTGCTGTTATTTATATCAGGGTAAATTTTTACTGGCGGCTTTGACAGGATTTTTATTTAATAAGGTAATGGAAGTAGAGAGTGCAGGTTAATTTTAGGTTACTTTCTTTTAGGTTGAACTTCTCTCTCCCGATATAATATTAGACGGTAATCAATTATTAAAACTGCGGGGTTCGGGAATGCATTACTCGCCGGAGTTTGAAGTGCTTAGAATTAGAATGTTTGTGTGTCAGTTACTTTTGCACTAAGAGTTAATATATTCGTTAATCCCTGAATTTCGTATAAGATTCCCCGTAGTACAAAGTGAACCCTTATAGGTGGCCATGTCTATTCGTCCGTCAGTTCGCTGCTTAGCTCAAAGTCTCTTATATTTAGAGTTATAATTGCCTATCCCGATGGTACACAAGCGTAATATATGTACATATTAGTAATGCACCAACAAAGTGCTAAAAATGAACTGTGGAAAAATTTATAGCAGTTACATAACATAAGACCAGCATGTGAAAAAATATGTTAAGAATTTAAAAAATATTGTGAATTTCTGTTACCAACTTTTAAATTTTCGATTACATATTCCGTTTGTGCTAATTTATGTAGTGTCAACAATGGCAGCTAAATTGTATTGTCTAAAATTCACAGTAATAGTAGGTGTATAACCAAGTAAAGGGAACACTGACTATAAATGTACAAAATGTCGCTCGCTACGTTGTCACGACTCTAACCTAATCTAACCTTTTAATGTGGAAAATGAAAAAAGTTCAAAAGAGTCTTCGGCCAAATGCAAAAAGTTATTCAGAAAATCTGTCAGACTTAGTTCGGCAATTTGATGATCGTTTCAAATGACAAATATTTCGATGCCTTAAAAATATGGCAATTAATACATATAGCAATTAAAATGTTCAAATGAAATTCAAACAAGTAGTCGGTTTTCACATTATATTTGTAATATTTCAAACAGAAAGATTTAAATAAATATATATAACACTTCTTGTGAAAAAATATATTGTAGCGCACGAGTAAATGTTTATCATTGACAGATTAGCTTATATGTTTTCGCGCGCTACAATACTCTTTTAATACACGGGAACTGATGGAAAGCTTTAGGAATATTTATTAGATATCCTTTTGGTAACGTGGCTTTATACTTTTTTTATTACACCAGATCAACATACAAACATAAAGTCCGCGTCACCGCAGCCTATAGACGGTCGTAATATCACACGGATATCACAAGCGCGCTGCCAACCTTGTGACTTGAAAGTATTATGTCACGTTACCCAGTAACCCCACTGTCTCTCTCATCCTTCAAACCAGAAGACTATGCTTTTTGGTGACATAAAGAGGTGACACTGAGGTACCAATGTAGACGACCTTTGTATGAGGTCTACCTCTTGTACTATTTAGTTTATTAAATTAATTAATTAATACATTTAATAATGATGGTGATTATATTATTAGTAATTATTTTATAATCTAAGTCTAAGGTTTACATAATAAATTTAACAAAAAGTTTGATATAATCACCGCCTTGCACAACAACACAATCCTAGCTAACAATTATGACTGATTGTTTAGTAATTAATTCGGTAATTGATTGATATTGAATGGGTTACGAAATCCAGCGCGATAATAGAATCTGAATATTAGATGAATATTATTATAAATGGAGCAATCAAATTAATGTACGTACTTGTTAATTCACCCCAAATATTGTTTACATGTTTTGTTTACTACAACATTTCATTTATACTGAAATGTGTTAACGGTTAAATAATAAGCAATTGCATGAAATCTTTGATATGTTCCCCTAACACGCCGTGGGGTACCGGCAGGGTAGAATAGTACTTCCCCCTTTACCAGTTGTCATAACAGGCGACTACGGGAACGGGACCGACAGATGGCGGTATATCCATCCAAAATAGTACAATTAAAAAACTACAGGGTGGGGATGGGCAGCAGCATCCACGTTGCAAAGTTGTGCTCTGCGATTGCTACCATGCCTGCCCAGCGTGGCAATTATGGGCAAATCCCCCCTGTCTTTTGGTCAATAGTGGACTTTCTATGACTGATACGATGATGATGATGAAATATTTTTTTAAAAGTAGTTAAGTGTCACCTTTTTAGTCTCTATTTTTTATTAATATCCATAACTTTTAATAACCTATATATTGTCCATTATCCAATGAACTAACTAATGCAAATAGCTATGTGTTGTAAATAAAACTCTATGAAAAAAAGAACCCTTGGTGTTTATGACCTATCCACAAGCATTTGTTATTGTCATTATAGCAACCGTAGAACGTTTTTATATAGAAAAGACTTTATAGTCCATGCCTAGTGGATGAGCAATCTAATATAAATAATATTAATTTAAACTGAACTTGGTTCAACTCTAAGTCCTCCGTTAGTCTCGCAATTGCAATTATTAATTTACCACCTTGTTTCTGAATAAATAATAATGTACTAGTGTACCACTTTTTTTACATTCAATAGGTTTGTCGTGAGATACACAGTGTATGAAATGTCTGTTTTATCGCGACTAAAAAAGTTCCTAATTAGTTTTTGTAAAGATTGATAGATACCGACTCTTCTGCAATAAGACAGCTTATGTCTATCATCTAAAGATAACATAAAACATTTATGTACGACTTCTTTCGTATCAGTGTAAGCAGAGAGGTTTTACTCAATCTTGCATCCTCAACATTTTGTAATCTCTTCATACAAGAACACCGTATGAACGTAGACTGCACCTGGGTATGTGTATAAAAATATCTTAAACTCAGTCCGCGTATGTCCTTTGAAGTCCACTTTTACCAACCGCTCCAAGAAACTGAAGCTTTTTTTGAAGAAAACATATACTAGTAGTTATTTATTTTCTACATTAGTATAAAACGTTACCTTACCAACATTTTTTTTAAATGAACAAGTCGACAAACAAGCATTCAGTTCAAACTTAATTTTCAAAACTCACAATGGAAGAGCTGCTGTTTGGCGATTTAAATAGTTGAGAGTGAGATAATCCAGACGATCTTTGCATAAGATCTACTTCGACCTATTATGACGTCATTTGTTTTCTGTGGACATCTATATCAAAAACTATTAACAAGCTGTGAAAAACCAATTTGTAATTTTATAAATTGTATTGTACACACTTTAAAAACTCTATATATACGATTTTTTTCAATTAATTAACTTCTAATAGCGGTATTAGATGATCAGTCTTCACTTAAAGAAGCCACAATGGCAAATATGGTTTCCACCGCTTTCCGCCCGATAGAGCTCCACGACATTGACACAAGCTTTACGTTCAATCATTGCTTATAGATGAGGTAACAATTAGCAGCCATTTTTACCTCCTGCCCAGTTTCAACAATTCTGTACTTTTTGTAATTAAATTTCATTGATATTTTGGCTTAACTTGGCTCAAAATGGTATTTTAAAGATTTTACTGCTATAATTAACTTAGAATATATATCACGTTTGGGAAACATTACGTACTTAACTTACTAGCTACTTTGAAATGCCAGCATCCCTATCGTATAGTTTTTCTATCTATATAAATAAATTAAAATGGATATACGCGCATAACTCTAAAACGACTGCACCTAACTAGATATTTTTTGTTGTATTTGTAGTTGTCAGTCTACTGTATAAACAAGATAGAAAAGCTTGAATAAAGATTTATTTTATTTACTAAAAAAATCAACTCGCCATTCCCACACCGGTTCGAGTGCCTGATACCTGATAAAAGTTGATATTTGTTTTCTCATAGATATCTATGAGAAAACAAACATCTTAAATATAATCCAGCATTTATAAAACCTCTTGAAGTAAAGGTTGAAAACTCCAACTGCAACGAAAATAACATGAAATAAAAAACTATCAACCCGGACAAAGTCAAGCCGCGCCGCTAGTTACAAAAGTATAGGCGCACTGTAAACTTCACACATTGGTCTCATATTTAGTTTGCATAAATACCTCATTTTGTGATGCATATATCTAGAATACCACCCAGATTTTACACAAGTTCTTTAATTTTTTTTCAAAATCGTACCGTTTTTCCATGCCTAGACAATTTACTACAGCAAATTATTTATTCTGTATTCTTAAATTGTATCAGACGTTCACGTAATTCTAATTTAGCGATATTTTGATGAATCAGTAAAATAATATGTGTTAGCTATGTATACATAGGTTGTCTTAACCTCCATTAACATGAACGCTGATGACTTTTACATCCTCACAACTGATACATACACTAAATTTATTAAAATCAAAAACGCTTCCTTCCGTAAAGACTTATCTTTTTCAGACATCTCGTTTTCCTAATATTAAACTTAGTCTATGTCGTCTTCTGACCGTAGTAATAGTTACCACTGCACAAAAACATGTGATCGAGACCTATATCTCCCGCTAATAACTACGTGCAGATTCAGATTAACTATAATTCAGACAATCTATATCTCCAATTTATTTCCAGATGCCTTGAACCGTTTTGGTATGAAATACAATCAAACATTTAAAACACTCACAAACTTTCACGTTTATAATATAAATCGTATTCATTATCTTCTCTTATTCCTTATTATCAACAATTTTCTTCTGATTTAACAAATATCAAGTTGACAAGCAACCACACTTCAAAAGGGCATCCAATTATGCTAGCAAGCCTCTATACTCAGTACGGAATTTGAATGCATAATATTTATATCATTTCGTTGGTCCATGAGTAGTTCTGGTTATATTCTCATATGCTAATCCGTTGCGGTCTCTATCTGTATGCCAAATTTTAATACAATTACATTGAATTATTAAGATAAACTCAAAAAAATATATTTACGAAAATTTTGAGTGTTACTAACTTCTACGTCTAACAAAAACAATCACAATAGCAGAAAATACTAATACAAGTATATAAAGTAAATCCTATAAACTCCAGACTACCTTCCTCAGTCCAGGCTAAAAAGTTTTAATTTGCACATTGTGGTAAAGAAACTTAAGAAATACATTTAACTATACGCGAGTACAAGAGTCGAAAGAGATAGTTAAATTTTATTTTCTAAAAAATTATAGGAAAGAAAAGTCAAGTAAAAAAATTACTTACGACATAGTGCAGTTTCTTGTCATCAGCATTATTTTACTCTCAATAGTTTTTACCACTCAATATTTTTTATTAAAGTGAAAAATGAAATATTGCGAGTAGTAATTAACAAATTAAAAACATGCTGAATTGTTTCAGAAAAGTTATTTTTATTACATTTTTCTATAATTTATTCTCTCTCTCTTACTTTATTACATTGTGTTTATTCTAACATAAATACACATCAGTCAAACCACTTTACAGTTTCGGAAAGGTACTGTTTCTAAACCTCTTTTGAAGGAGTCGAAACTAACGAATTTATAGAACTAACAGAATTCGGAACGAGCGAACTAATTGTAGCAGTCACATAAAAACTATGGAATTAAAGTGTAAATATTTCAAAAGGGATGAACTGTTGAAACATAAACTAGCAGATGCGGGTCGGCAATCACGGCCAGCCTGCACTCACTTGGAATATCTCCAACGTACTTTTTGCAGAACTGAAAATCAAAGTGCTGACTTATTCCGTATGCTGATGTACTATTTTCATATTCTACGTGCAACAGTTAGCGAGAATTCAATTCTATTGGCGGTTTTTATTCTATTGAATAACAAAGTTAATATCAATTTAAAATTATATGCAGCTGAAATGGTTATATGGTTTTTCGCGCTTCAGTTTAATGGTTGTAGGTTAATACAGTAGTTTTTTTTCGACAGTCGCAGCCAAATCTTCGGATCTAAGGTAGCTGAAACCAGACAAACAAATAGCACAAAGTTTTCTTTTTACGTTTAAGACTTGAGACGTGGTTATAAATTATTTAGAGGCATTTAATTGTTTTATTGAAAATTGAATTTAATAAAGACAAGTTTTAGGTACTGTTCTCAACGTGTCAAACTTTTTGTCAAATAGCAGTTTAACTAGCTCGAGGTTCCAGCGCGCAGGATCAACCAAAGCAAAAGCAAATCTCTAATAAATCTAATTCTTGGACTGAACTTTCGACATATTTAACTTGATATATCACATAAATTTAATTTAGATAAATGGAAAAACGTGCAATAAAATTGTATACAAACTGTAAACAGCAATTGCCTATACAGTAAACGTATTAGACCAAATTATTATTTTATTGTATGATACTATTATTGTTTACCTATTATGTTTTTAAATAGAATAATATATTGATTTAAGACATTTTTAATTTATACAATTTATAAGTGAATAAATATAATAAAAACGAGTATAATAAATACATAATCCCAAGTGAAAGAAAACTCTATAAAGATTTAAAATGTTTCAGGTATTAAATAAAAATGGTTATATGCTAACCAAATTATTTTATAAAAGCACTAATGAGCTGCCTGTCTGTTCCAATTTCACAGCTTCGCCGGTAAACCAGATTTCATCAGATCACTTGAACATAAGCTAATTTCATCCAGGGATAGCTTCCGCAAAAGTTCACGCACGACGGAGTCGACGGTGAAAAGCTAATTGAATATATAATAATCAGCATTCCGCCACAACTTTGTCCCCGAACTCTTTTTATCTTATAATCGAGCTACTTTTATTATTCTGAAAAGCGGTTTATGTCGCTTTTTGACATCTAAACTGAGCAAAAAATCGTGCCAAAAAATTATATGTATATATATATGTGTGTATATATATATATATATATATATATACATATATAGATTTATCCCACGGGAACATGTTGTCTAGATAAAAAATTCTTCTTCTTATACATAATATTTAAAATAATAATTTACAGACTATCAATAATCTCTGACCAAATTTTACTTAGGTCTTTTTAGCCGTTCCGGCGTGTAAACGGTAACAAACATCCATACATAGAACAGGTCGTGGGGTACCGCCTGAGTAGAATAGTACCAAGTGTCGTAACAGGCGACTAAGGTACCAGAACCGACAGATGGCGGTATATCAGAAATAGTGTAGCTGAAATGTACAGGGCGGGGATAGCCAGCAGCATCCCCGTAACAAAAATTGCGCTCTACAATTAACAACACGCTTGCCCATCGCGGCAATTAAGGGCCAAATCGCCCTTTTTTAGGGGAGGCCTTGGTCCAGCAGTAGAATTCCAATGGCTGATATGACGATAAATATTAGTAGAATAGGATTTAAAACGTTATACAGGTCCAAAAAAAGGAGCATTCGTTACACAAATCCGTATAACAAGTTAACAATAAAACTATAATGACAAGAAAAGACACAAAGCTGGAATATCAATCACCAACCCTCGAGACCGAGAGGTAATAGGTTCTCCAAGTTAGAGATAATAAATAGGAAACACAATTCAAGAAGTTCTAAGCCGAAGTTCCATCAATTCAAGAACAAGCGCAAGTAGGTTACTCTGTGCTATTGATCTATGATAAGATTATTTGATTTCAAACTTATTATGTTAATAATTACTTATTACATTTTTGCGCAAAAAAATAGTTTAAATATGAACTATGTTAAATAAGTAACGTATAAAGTCACATATTATAATTTCTATCAGATCCAAAATAAATCAAAAACACAAATAAAAACTGTAATAATAAGTTAAAACAGCAGATATTAAAAATGATAATGGCACACAAAACTATAAAATGTGAAATATAAACAAAAATAATTGATTAATGATATAATATGCAATATTAAAAATAATTAAACTAAGACATTCTTATTGTCCTTATTTATAAAATATTGTATACTATATTTTGTATATAATCTTGATAAGAAAAAAAATGTATTTGATAAGATATAACATAGATATTTAAAAATAAAAATGTAACAAGTATGGAGAATATAAACAGACACTTCAAAATCATATGCAGATAACTAATAAACAATAGAGATACGTAAATAATAAATGTAAGAGATTAATAAGTCCGAAATGAAATAAGATAAAAGTAACCTATTTAATTGAGAAATTAAAAGTAAATTAAATTAAGGGTAAACGTGAAAGATAAAAAATTTAAATATTATTATAATCAAAAAGTGGTAAACAAAAATCTAAATACATTCCCAAAAACTCAGTATTCTCTAGAAAAAAAGTAGAAACCCAACTAATGTAATGCAAAATGTTTTCATAATTACAATTAAGAGTAGGCAGACTTGAAAATCGCTTTCATAAAACAATCACTAAGGATTATAAACAGTCGTGGAAATATCAATTAAATGAAACAAAGACAGACAACATTCAACACATTCGTCCCCAATACAGGTCTAAATTAGCAGCAGCCCATAGACGCAAACGTCACACTTAGACAACCTATACCTAGATACACTAGTAAACAAACTAAGGATTCAGACGGTGATGCAGACTCAATCATCTCACATCTAGGAACAGTCACTGTTGCTAAAACTCTAGAAATAAGTTTCGGGAAAAATTAATATATTACCATTAACCAAGACAACGACGAGTTAATAACAGTGCAAAAATTATAATCTATATTAAAAGAAAATAACCGTTATAGCGAAATCTAGAATGATCTATCTCCTGTAAAAACAGAGCTTAAGCAAAATTTCGACAAAATAACTATAGAACAAACTGAAATGCAACGAGAAATAACAAATCTGAATTTGAAGATAGACAACTGAACAAAGCTTGCTGTATACTCCAGGACAGGACGCAAATAGTGTTCTTTAAAAATAAGTTTCGAGATCTACCAAGTAATTTACCTTAATAAAAAACTGTGATGATAGTATTATAAAGCTACACGGGTTAACGGAGACAAATGGGAAACTGAAAACAAAGTAATCGAAAGAATAACAAACATTTCCTACGATTTTATGAACATAGATATATCAAGCTACATGGATAAAGTAATTTTCATAGCCAAAATAAATTAAATAAATATAAGACTATTGTATATAAATTGATAAGCAAAAGAATACAAAAATACATACTTAACAATGCTAACTTAAACGAGGATGTAATATCAGTGCCACGTAGTTTTTGAGTTCACAAGTTTCGCGAGAAAAAATAAAACTGTACCATTACTTATACGATGTATCGTATGTAGCACGACAGAAAGGATATCATGCAATTATTAGAAATAAAAAGTTGATTGTCAACGGGGTAGATACGACAGATCCAAAAAAAATTGAAAACACGAAACTTGAGAAGCTTCCAAGTAACCAACGGTTACAGACAGCTAGCAGATTGTATCTAATCAAAGTAAACCCTGTAACACAAAAAGCGACAATCAAAATTATCGCACAGGTGCAAAGCAAATGCAGTTAAGGCGTCGATGAGTTCCCTCTCATATTACTAAACGAATGTGCTAGAGAATTATCTTTACCTCTCACACACCTCAGCTAAAGTTTTCGAGATGATATATTCCCAAATCCACTAAAAATATCACTCGTAACCCCAATTCATAAAAAAGACGATAAAATGAATAATAAAAATTGCAGACCAATAGGCTCATTCTCTAAAGTAATAGAAAAAGCTATATACAAAAATATAATATTTTAGATGATAGTCAAACGGATTTAAAAAACCACGTGCAACATCGCTAGTTGTATATAAGTCTACCCAGACTGCCCTTCAACACATAAATGATAAAAACTATACAATAGGCGTACTTCTCGATATGACAGATGCATACGTCAGAGTTCCCTACGATACATTATTATATCGTACGCACGGTTCAGGCGTACGCAGCATCGCTTATAACTGGTTTAAATCATACCTTAGTAACAAGGAACAACAAATAGAACACCATAACATGATTCGATTGAAATAACGGTTGATGCATCTGGAAAAAAAGACCAAATGTTATTTTTAATACATAGGCATGATCTCCCTAAAATTCCCCCCAACGAAAACCTCCCTATTTTATTTGCAGACGACAGCATTATACCAGCCAGTCTACTACTGGACTAGGCCTTTCGAGAAAGGAGGAATTTTGAGCGCAGCGACGGGGATGCTGCTACCCATTCCCACCCTGTGCATTTGAGCTTTACTGTTTTGGATGGATATACTGCCGTCCGTCGGTACCAGTACTTTAGACGCCTCTAACGACACCTGTTACAGAGGGAGGTACTATTCTACTTTGCCGGTATCTCACGGCTAAGACGCATATCGGTTCGGTAACCCAAACACCCTAATCCATACTCTACTCTACTACATCCATATTTTTAACAAAGATTAATGAACTATCTATGGGATGGCTAAAGTGCAAAAATAATAATGTACCATTTTTGACTAATTAAATAAATTTTACAATAAAAATTATTTATATTCCTTCCGTAGAAAACGCCAATGTAACCAAGAGCAGTAATCTCTATGTCGTTCCAAGACAACTAATAAAATATGCTGTACAACGTATATGAGCTGGTTCCAACCATGCTGCCACCGTGTCTTCATACTTTTGACTTTATATAGAATTTTCTGAACAGAAATCGGTGCACATCTAATACGTCAATTTACATGGCACTATTATTGTTTTTTTTATATTATTATAAATACGAAGAGATGTTGAACTCCTGTTCTTTACCACTTCACATTCATCCAAAACGTATGTAAACACACACACATTCAGTCTGGAGCAGTACATTGACCCGTCTCCACAAATACGTGAGAGTAACACAAGGTTTACGCTCGCTACTTTGTCTAAGAGGTATATCTTTAGTATTTAACCGTCGAGGCATTCATTCCGTTAAAAAAGTCTATGCCGCTCTATGATCGATTCCGTAGAGAAAAGTAAAAAGTCAAATGTATCGCACGGAAACTTGTTTTCGCGATAAAAAAAATATATCCCTGTGCCAATTTTAAACCTGATTTTTCAGCTGGAACGGCATAAAAGAGTTTCAGACTACCATACAAAAAGTTGTATTTATTATATATTGCCAGCAGCGTAATGTAGTTTTCTACAAAAAAAAACGGAAAAAAAAGTTTATGCTACTCACTGATATCCAATAAAAAATTATTTTAAAATCAGTACAGAACTTTTTGTGTTAATTTGTTGCAAATATACGAAAATACAAATACATGTTAGTTTTGTAGGCAGAAATCTTTAATTTCTTTGTAAATATAATATAGCCTAGCTATGATGTATCTGTATTTATATTGTTAAAATTAAAAAGGGGCTACCATGTAAGGTGTAATGGTAATTCAGAGTCATATCCTAAACTGGAAAAAGTCGGCTTAAAATAAATGGGGGGGCTCCAATTTATTTTTAGCTGAATTATTAATTAGATATATACCGTGTTAACAATACGAATATACTGTAATGTAGGCAAGGAGCAAATACAGAAAACATTCAAATTTAGAAAGTAGAATGGGCAGTAAATAGCAAAAATTGGTATCACGCAGCAATTTTTTTTTATTGTCAGGTAATAATAATTAAAATAAAAACTGCAAATAATTGCAGCTGAGCGTAGCCGGGGTGGACCTTATTATGAATAAGTGATAGTCAAACCTTGAACTTGTAATATTGTACATCTTACATAAGGACACCTTACATATTCTACCATATGTACACCTTACATAAGGAAGAATATCTTAAATAATTGATATATATTAACATATTTATTTCCTTAAAAAATATTTGTCGATAATTTAAAAACATGTGCAACAATCAAATAAAATTAATTGAGTACCTTACACAGAGAAACTACAAACTAGTATATTAAGCGAAATTTGCATTTAACGCGTTGTTTTTCAAACCAACATTGTAACAAAAGAATTTAAATCCAAAATTAATTCAACCAGTTTGACCGCTAACCTTTATCATGGCGGCAGTATTCAAATAAGATCACTATCTGCATAGATTAAATAAAATTCAGGCGTTGTTTTGTCAGCCCACTTTAAAAGCAAGGGTGGCAGACATTGTGAAGCATGCCAATTAACTTAATACTTTAAGAAAATGACGAGGCTTTGATTGTAAATTAGCCTTTATTGCTATTATCGTTTATTGCTTTGTCATGGGATGTTCTGTTAAGGGTCGGAAGGAGGTACCCTCAGACGGGGCAGGACCGGGTCAGGCCGGGTTGACAGCCCTATGTATAAGCCGTGGGAGTAAATCGTTTGAGACAATCACGGGCTACGTCGGCATCCGGGGCTGGCACGGCGGTCGTTACACGAAAGTGAAAATTTATCCGGAGATATCAAAAGCGCTTTTATCTCGGGAGATGACGTAACATTATCGCAATATCCGTGCGTCGTCTGTCCTGCGCCCTGAGAATATCAAGAAGATATATTTTCACGGAACAATGCGTCCCCGGTATCTCAATTTTCATTTCCCTTCGGCGGGACATCCGGTGTGATTTGTAGCATGAGATAATATACAAAACGGTGGCTTCGCGGGACTCCCCGACACCGTCAGCGGAAAATCTAGGCCCTCTATCTTTATCTCTTATACTTTAACCAGTACATTTTTCTTTATCGAATGCCGAGTTTATCCATTCGGCTTTGGTAACACAAATAGATCTGGATTCACGGTCCAGTAAGAAAACGTTATTCTTTAAAATATTTTGGCCCTCTGTCAGTCAGTTTTTTTATTCGGTAATAATATTTGAAATTTTATTGGATATTTAATATACTGAGATAATAACTTTAGATAATAAATACCTACCATTTACATACAGATAACACGCCTGTGTCCCATCGGGGTAGGCAGAGACTATGGATCTCCACTTGTTACGATCTTGGCATACCTCTCTCGCTTCCCTTACTTGCATTAGTCTTTTCATACACGCTCGTTTAATTTTGGAACTTCTGAACTGGCCTTTCTTTAATACCTCTTCTACCTGGTTAAGATATTTTCGCCTAGATTCTCCTATACCAACGGCAAGGAAAATACGCAGGCTAGTAGTAGCTAGCAGCTAAATATTATCTTTACTAACATAATACTATTGTTAAAAACAACTACAATCAAAATATATTTGTTAACTGCTATCATAATTATGCTACAATATAGATAATTGAATGTCATGATATAATAAAGATAACAATTAATAAACCGTAATTTAACTCACTGGCATCGCATATATTTCCGCGGTTAGGAAACTTCTATCGGGCTACTCGCATTTACAAACTCTCCATCGCTTTATATTGTGCATGTCGGCATACCTCCAATGAAATATAACTTTTCCCTACCATGGCTGGAAACTTTGCAACGATAACAATTTGATCGCAACATTCAAACACAGTACAAAGAATATATCTGCGGCGCCAAAACAAACGGTGAATAATTCGCCGCATTTCTCGCTCAAACACAAAGCAATAGAGTTTAAAAGACATGAATTATGTACGACGGAAACAGACGAGTCATTTTGCACCTTATTCGACAGGACACGAGTTCGAAGAGACGTTTTTAAATTTACATTTGCACACGAAGGAATTGGGAATTGGTCGTGAGCGCATATCGTGGCCATTCAACTGACTAATGGCCACTGTTACACTTAAACAGTCCTTGCTATGTATTTGAACATTAAGTCGAGACAATCTTGTTTCTACTGCTACCAACCTTACAAAATTACGGAATCGTGAATTCTTCAACAAAATTGTTAGTTGCATAAATAACCGTTCTTTCAGTTGAAAAATCCTTATCATATAAAAGAACTATGAAAGTATTATGGTAGAATAAATGTTTTATTATCAGCCCTACTTGAATAAACTACTAACAGCATTATATGACATTATAGACTTGATTTTTGTCAAATAATATGGCTTACCTCCCGCGACTTTGTCCGCGAGGTCTTTACTCTATATCTCACCTTTTGTTGTTACGGGAAGAAGTCTGTGTCGATCCATGACAGCATAACTGTGCAAAAGGTCGTATAAATTCCATGGACAATGATAAAAAGCTAGATCTATCCCACAGGAACATGTTTTCGGGATAAAGCAGATATGTATTATTAAAGTAGCCAAATTTAATCCAAATCTGTTCAGCCGTTCCGGCGTGAAAGAGTAACTAAGATACATTCACACATACTTTTGCATTTAGAATATTATTAAAAAATACACTACATTAAATTTTCTTTAGTTTAGTTCTTTGAACACGTCAAAATTGTAATTCCATTCGAATAAAATTCTGATGCGAAGTTATATATTCATATTTTTGGCAAAAGTTCAAAGTATAATGTATGTTATATACCAGTTTAGTTAATATCCTGTAAAAATAAATCAACAAACTCCACAGTGGTAGTAAAAATGTTAAATGTGTACTTAATAAAAAATATTGTAGTAAATTATCGACAACAATTCTCCCAGAAACAATACAAGTCCAAAACGAGACCAAATCGCTATAACTAAGTAATATTTCTTGCCGAATAAGTGTTCCGATCGTATTTCCTTCCGATACAAAGTCAACTGAAACAAGCTGCGTGTACACACGCGTCGAAAACGTCTACAAAAGTAGTTTCGCCGCTCGTAAACAGTACAATAAAGTTTAGTGAGCACTTATGAGAGGGCACCGTCCCTCCCTAGACTTACTGCCGCTGTCCCTTCTAATCTATCTAATGTTTGTCCCGCAAATAACGTGTAACATAGCTTTATTTTCACGATATTTGATCAGGATATTATACTAATTGGTAATTTTTCATGTCGCCTGTATTTCTTTCGCAGAAATTATTTAAATTCTGAGGCAACTTTATCTCTCTGGAATGTCCAATTGTTCAGTGCGAAGTTTTTTTACCTTGTTGACGGAAGACATACCAGAACACTTTTTAACCAAGATGTTTAAATAAACGTAATATTTGAATAGCATATTTTTCCAAGGTTCTCAAGGGACCCTCTTACCAAACCTACGCCATCTGTCCATTCCGCCGTCCGCCTTATCTTTATAGGGCTGTGTCTTTTGAACCACAGTAGCTAGCCGTTTAAATATCCGTTATAACATAACTAATACTTTTTTGTAACAATTGTAAACAAGTCAAGCACTTCAGTGCTAGCATTGTTTTTATTATTGCGTAAACTCTAAATAAATATCTACCTATATATGATTAAAAAATTCGAAAAAAATATTAGCTACATTAAGCTCATACGCTGAATAGCAATTCATATGCATTAATGTTCTGTTAAACAGAAACACGAAACTTGGGAAAACAATAATATAAATCCGTATTCCGGCGCTTGCAAACGAACTGAATAAAGTAACCAAATAAACAAGAATTTCTGTTTGCCAAACTGAGATAATGGACTCGATCTTTCTTCTGGGTAATATTGGTTAATGGCCCACAAACATTATGTTAGATAGGGACCACCTATTAGGTACCTACTTACCTAATGAACAAATTCCACCTCAATGCTTTCGAGAGAAAAATCACACTTATTTGATCCAATACAACGTGACTAAGATTGATGTCTGTGTGAATCACTTTTTGAAATCATTTGTACGCTGCAAAATAATATTTTCACGATTAACATTAAATCGTTTATAAGGCTGACATAAAATATAAATCGTGATCGACATCATTTAAATACGAAGAATTACGAGATGCATTTTGCAAAACTATAAAAACTAAGAGATAAATTTTACGAATCGTTTCCGATTTTATGTTCACATTTTTGCATTTGTAATTTCAGCAGCGTGAAAATCAAGATCCTCTCATATCTTTTACATTTAATTTATGTCACTCACAGCAAGAGAATTCTGGGTTTAAGCTATTCATATGTAGTATACAAGGAACTTATTAGTCATTAGGTATTCGTAGAAGTACTACACCTAACGACACCTAGACGTGTCTACGACAGTCGAATAGATGTGAAACTGCAAACCTCTTTGTAGATTCACACGCTTTATATTTTGTTTATATTGCCTTCCAGTCAGTAAGTTCCAATTGTTTTATGAACATACAAGGAGACACTTGTATGTTTTCATAGTTTACGCCTACATATTATTTACAAAAAAAACATTAGCTGATTTAAATAAAAAATCGGAGAAACGTAATCAGAAAGCGATTATTTTCTATAATCCTTTTTTTCTTTTAACTGTTTCTTTGAACATTGTATGCAAAGTGGGTTTTATTAAACCTCTAAACTAAACAATTCTATTGGAATAGAATTTTGTTTAGTAATACATGCGTTTCTATTTTAATTACATTGTTTTAATACAAAAATCAGTCAATCTCTGATTCAAATTTGTCTCTTACTTTTTGAGAGTACACAAAAAAATATATTTGACTTTGATTAAACTTTGAGATTTAGAGAA
Source organism: Heortia vitessoides (assembly GCA_020976665.1). Taxonomy (NCBI): domain Eukaryota; kingdom Metazoa; phylum Arthropoda; class Insecta; order Lepidoptera; family Crambidae; genus Heortia; species Heortia vitessoides. Next base: position 12,081,207 of record JACJUM010002878.1, on the reverse strand, counting down.
GATACTCTCAATACGCAACTATAGTATATAGATATAAAAAATATCGCTGTCTGAAGGCTGAACGCAGCTAATTGAAATCTCTTAGGGAGGTTTATATACAGACAGTGCTCTACAGTCAATCGAATATCAATATGATAATGAGAATATCAACGTATATTAAAGTTTAGGAAAATACAAAGTACAGATAATTACTAAATAATTATACTGTTGGTATTAGTGTGATATATTGAGCTCGACCTATCCTGTGTTTAGAGCCCACACTATTTCAGGGGATTACAAACACACTCAAATGCGGTTTCAGATAATGGGATATATCAATTCGTTCCGATTGCTTTGCTGTAAATGTATGTTTAATGATTTTCACAAACGACAAGAAAATTCCGCGTTTAATAGTTTTTACTTAATGAATTCGTTACAAAAAACAACTCCAATATTTGTTTCAACTTCTCAGCTAACTTAAACTTGATAGAAAACCATTACACGTTGGAAAGTTATAATTCCTACGTCTATCCAACAGACTTTCTATAAAAACGGTTATAAGCAACTAGCATCTAATGCAATCTGGTCCTAGTTAGATCGTCCAGTCGCGTCTTAAGAGGAATTCCATGAAAGTGATTGTGAATATTGGACCTATTTTGCTGAAGCGTAGCCTCCGTTCTCGAACTTTTTGGCCCTATATGCTATCAGTTCTGTATGTTTTGTCTATTGCTTTAACTTCCTAAACTGCTAGAATATATTGGAAACTTAATTTTTTTACATATATCCACATTTTTAATTATTATACAAAGAACTTGCCCTCTCCATAACTCATTGCTCCCCTTTTCATTGTCTATTAAGACATATAGGTGTTGAGAGACTATACTCGTATTTTAGTGCCTTAAAATGAAAATATGACAAATAAAAAATCTCAAAATCGGTAAATAAATCTCAAAAAATAATACTACAATATAATCTCAAAGCATTTAGGTGCATTAGCGTAGTTCGCTGTCTTCTACGACAGGACTTGTCAAAATGGGGATTCCGCACAATATCCCTGAGAGCATAAGACTAGGATATTCGAAGAGCGATTTTATAACACAGGAATTATGTGTGTACTACTACAGTCCGTAAATGTCAGAGCATTTACAGAATAGATAAGGTCGTTATTATAGATTTCTTTGTCATATTTTTAATGGGGCGGCTAAGACACGTACCTCAAACGTTTTAATTATCATTGTGTGTGTAATGTACTTAATACATAATATATTGAATTAATTACTTTTATATATCTTGAAAATATGCGTTAGCTAGCAAAATACGCAAACTGTTCCTGATCATTGGATAAGAGCGTTGTTAGGATTATAAAACATTTGACATACAACTATACGAGTATATGAAAAATATCTATATATGTAGATCGTTTGCAATTTAAATGCCAAGTAAGACGTTTAGTTTAATGTCAGACAGAATATTTAATAATATAAATAAGGTATGTCTGAATAGGTACCTCACTCTAGTAGTACCTATTTCTGCCGACAAACAGTCGGTACGCATTGCTGTGTTCTGGTTCAGGTGAGGATGACAGTGCAATTGCTGGATAATATGCAATCTCAAAACGACAAAGTTTGCAACGAACTAGTGATATCCATGTGATAATACAAGAGGCTTTTTAAATTTGAGGACTTATTTAAAAAAAAATAATCTGAAGTAATTCCAATTAATTATACTACAGATCGAGAATTTTCAGCGTCTACTAATTTATTATAGCGCTAACAAGTCAACCTAACGGTCTATGTTGTAATAATTCAATTCCTGCTGAAGTGTTAGAACAAACTGAGTTGGCCGTTACTAGTAACCTCGTCAAATTATTAGAATTAAACAAACATCGTACAATTTACTTTATAAATCTAGCGGCAATCTACCCGCAATCTAAGTTTCAATTCTATTTCAGTGTGGATTTGAATATAAATTGAATTTGCGGGCACAATGGGGCGAGCATATTGTCCTGCCCGAGACTCCACTCGGGAGTTTATGCTCGACAAATTGATTTATTAACCTGACTGAAATCGTTCACGAAAAACACTAGCATCGACATATAACTTTTGGCTTAGCCACTTTGCCACTGTCTTTGCTTTATAAATTTTTTAAATACTTCAATAATAAACTGTTTCCGACAAATACCAACATTCGCTTTAAGAATTCATATGACACATGAAACAGGTTCATCAAATCTTTCAACTGGTCCTAACTTGTATACCAAAGTATGTCGTGAGTTCGATCCCTACCCCAGCTGTTATTGTTATATTCTATCGTCATATCAGCCATAAAACACTGTCCACTGTTTAACATCGGCTTTTCCAAAATAGGGGGAATTTTGCCCATAATTGCCGTGCTGGGCAAGCATGTTGGCAATAGTAGAGCGCAGATTTCCCGACGGGGATGCTGCTGCCCATCCTTTGCCTGTGCATTTGGGCCACAAAAAAAATATTCGCAGTAATCGACAAGGTAAACATGTAAATGTGCTTTATTTTGGATAATACTATAAGATGAAGATGTATAAGCGCAGACAATTGTAATAAATAAAGAGTTAATGCGCGTCGCACCAAATACGAGATACGAGAATAAGCTCTAACTCCTTAACTATTACGTAGATATACGGAGAAAGAAAATAACAGATTAGAAAACATTATAGAATCCATAATACGAATAGCGTATGCTATGAGTCTTGAAATGCGAGCACTATATGAGACTTGATAATGAGTATGAGAAATGTTGTATTGTGTCTTTATTCTTGAGAGCATATAAAGAATATGCAGGAAGCGTAAATGTAAATATAATACCAACTGTACAGACATATGCAAAATTAATCATTTAAATTAATTGTGTAGTGAACATGAGTTTTTTCGTTGTTTGAATAAAAAGGTTATAAATGTTATATAAATTATTTTATATAAGTACTCGTATAAGTTTTTATCTGTCACTTTTGAAACTATTGCTAAAAAGTAATCATATCGATGAAATAAAATATAAATACGAGATATATAGCAAAAGATTATTATAAATAAATAATTATGTTTTTAAATAAATACACACATAAGAAAATATAAACATATACAGTTTTAATGATTTTATTATATTGAATTCGTCCAAATTGATCGTTTCGTGCCAAAAGTTCGCCAGTTGTATTATACATGCATCATATGGTGTACAATACAAATTGTTTATAGTTATTATAAATTCTAAAACATACGTACTTTCCAATTTAAAAACAAATTTATCTAAAAAGCCACGTTTAAATTAATAAAAATGACGACTGCAAAATTTGATAAAATGATATTTTATAAAATTTTGCAGTCGTCATTTTGACCATATTAGAAATTCCGTGAGTCAGATAGTTGGTATACATTATGTGGTGTAAGATGTATACTAGTTACCCGGGGCACGTTTGTCGCGTGTGTCAGTATGCTGTATACCTAACTGCAACGCAGCTCTCGGCGTTTCCGAGGAAGCAACTTGGAAACAACGGCACGTATGACCGTGATGCGACCGTGACGCGCGATACGTCAAACTTTCCGTCAATACTCTTGACCATATGTGATACAACACCGCAACTGATACGATACATGCTGATCAAATGTTACATAGCTATTCCCATAGTAAATCGAAAATGTCCTAAGCTTATGTTTAAAGATCTTTATTCTCATACGAATCTACATTTATTTACAATGAGATATTAATATAATGATACAGTTATAAATTACAAAAAATTTACAAATTAGCCGGTACCCGACTCCAAATACAATTTCAGCCTATTCCGAAACATATTTATACTCTTACACTTCTTTATGTTGTTAAGCAGCTCATTAAACAGCTGTGCTCCTCCAAACAGTACAGTCTTACCATCGAGAGTTCTAGGTGCTGGTAGTTGCACTTTATTATTAGTTCCGAGAAATGGTGATCCCGCTTCAGTCGGAAAAAGTAGACACATTACAGCCCTTCAAGTTCTTAATTTAAATTCTCTTAATCATCATTTCACAGAGTCGTCCAGTTTTGATGGAACAAAAAAATTTCATTCATTAAATTTTCTTTCGTCTTTGCCAACTACGAAATATTCACCATTCATCTTTAGTCAATTTTCTGCTTGTGATGTTGAAAGGAGTATATTGTCTATAACTTCCAACGCGGTTGGAAGTGACTGTATCACCCGTAAGATGATCCTCTCTATCCTGAATCCTGCCTGTAATTTGTCATATTTTGAATTATTCGATATCCTCAGGTATCTTTCCATCAGCATGGAAGGAAGCACAAATTATTCATTTACCTAAAAAATCTAATCCTGTCTTACTTTCAGACTATCGTGCTAACACTATTCTTCCAAAGTCCAAGAACGCCTTATCCACGATTTAATTAGACCTTTCCTGTATAAAAGTAACCTCCTAAATTTCTTTCAGTCTGGGTTTAGACCAGGCCATAGTACCACAACTGCCCTCGTCAATATTACGGGCGATATACGTTCGGGAATGGAAATCGGTAAAGTCACGGTATTGGTACTGCTGGACTTCAGTAATGATTTTAATACCGTTGATTTCGATATCTTGCTTAGCATGCTATGATCTTTTAACATATTATCTCCATCGGTTATTGACTGGTTTCATAGTTACTTGTTCGGTTGCCAGCAACGCATTTGCATCGAAAACGAATCATCGTCTTGGTGCTCTATGTCTGCTGGAGTTCCGCAAGGTAGCGTATTATCTCCATTACTCTTCGCACTATTTATAAACTCAATTTCACATAACATTCTATCGTCCTACCATCTTTATGCAGACGATCTACAAATTTAGTACCAAACACCAGTTTCTGACCTTAGTATGGCTATAGATGCTATCAATGATGATCTGACCCACAGTAAGAAGTGGAGTGAATGTTATGGCCTGGATGTGAACCTACCCAAGACTCAAATCTGTATGGTAGGCAGTCCAAGGATGATCTCCACTATCAATCGGCAAACTCTTCACCAAGCTTCTTTTCGCGGCATTTCTATCTCTTATAATAAAGCAGTCAAGAACTTGGGAGTATTTATGGATAGTGATTTATCTTGGACTACTCAGCTAAAAGAGGTTAGTCGTAAAATGTTTTGCCTTAGCGGCCTCTCTGAAAAGGTTGCGGAACTTTCTTCCCTTTGCTACCAAAATTGCTCTTGCACAATCTTTCCTTTTACCTATATTGGACTATGTGGATGTGTGTTATCTAGATCTCACTGAGGACCAGTTCAAGAAGCTTGAGCGTCTTCAAAATTTTTGTATCAGATTCATATTCGGCAGCCACGAAAGATCTCTGTGATCATTAGAGAATTTACTGCTTAAGATGCCGGTTCATTCTATTATATTTTACAGGAAATCCTTCCCAGTTCAAGCTGTTCAATTGTGGAATGCGCTTCCTTTGTCGATCGGACGCACGCAATCACTGCCGATTTTTCGGAGAATGGTAGAGGAGTACTACCTATCATTGTAGTTGTTGCTTGCATATTATTCGTTTTATATTCTTCTCTTTATTTTATTATTATTTTTATTTTGTGTGTGTTTGCGTGTGTGTATGTATGTATTGTATGTATGTAAGTGTGTGTGGATGTGTGTGTTTGTGTGTGTGTGTGTGTGTGTTGGTGGATGTTTTCCTTTATATATGTTGATTGTTTATATTTATACATTAGTTTAATTTATTATGCACCTGAAACTGCCTTATTATTGTTATATTTCTTATCTGTCCAAAGGTTGCCTGGAAGAGATCGCTCTATGCGATAAGGCCGCCTATTGTACTGTACTGTTGTGTGTTTTTCTAGGCTATTTGAATGTGTTGCTTATGGTGTGCACAATAAAGAATATTATTATTATTATTATTGTGGGGGTTGTCTTTTATAAACAGTCTTATATTAATTTTGACAGAATTTGTAACTAATTTTTTTACTTACATGTATTGAACTTGTATAATTGATGAATATTTTAGTTTTTTCATATATGAATACGAATATGGTGTGTGGAAAGGGTATTGAAATAAATCTTTAATGACTTTATTTTGAGATCGGATTTGCAACGGATTAATTGCTTTCTTGTTGAATCATCGTCATCATCATAGCCGCCGTGAAACGTCCACTGCTGGCACAGGAGGATCTGCCCATAATGCCGCGCTGGGCAAGCGTTGTGCCAATCGCAGAGGTACTATTCTACTCTGCCGATACCCCACTACAATCTTGCTGAATGTATTGTATATTTTTTTCAGTAGGAATAGTTGCTGAACCGAGTATGTAAACTTGTCTGTCAGAATCTTAAGTAATAAAAATTTTATCATAAAGCTGTAATAGTATTCATAATTATATAAGGAATATAAAGCATGTTGTGGGCTTACCACTTCCATATCTCAGCTCCTACAGTTCTAGAAACTACGACAAGTCAAAGCACTTTTTATTTTTCCTAGCGTGCCTTATGCTGATTCCGGCATAGTTCCAGCTTTATAAGGAGTTGCGCTTCGACAGTACTCGATCAGATGGACTATTTATTACCCATACAATTTTACGTATAGTTTTTGAAATTCCAAGCGTTCGTTTACGGAAGTTACAAACAAACGCCACCAAATTGTGTTTCACTCAATTTAACGTAAATGAAAGTAAACAGAGACCAAAACTTACTAAGCGAGTGAAACAACAAACAGAATAGGCAATTTCAATACAAAGGGAAATTCAAGTCTTATGAGTTGCGCAGAAATCATTCATGGGCAATAACACCCATTTCTGGTGGGCGCCACCTCAGTTATTGCCTCGGGATAGGATTATTGGCAAATTGTTCCGTTCGCATTCCGGCCCCGATCGCACATGAAATATTAAGCACCTACGTACCGAACTGCGGGAGTCGCTCCGAACACCATAATGTTCGCTAAATACTCAAGAACAGCCCATAAACCCGTCCGACTAGCCCGAACGAAACAGAATTACCCTCTAACGTTGACCGCTTTCTTATCTCTTAGACTTTTAAGAAAATTCTCTCGAACAAATTTCTGCTCGCTCAGAAATAACGAATAAACGGATAAGGAAAACGTGAAGGGACTGTCGTATTGCCCTAAACAAAATAAAGCTGATAACTATTTATAGTTTGTGTTATGATGAATGTATTTTTCGTGTTGACGCCCTTTATTGGTTTAGGACTAGCAAACAGGATTCTTCTAGATTTTTATGTTATCCAAGTTTATCCAACTATCATTCGTTTTCGCGTTATGTTCTCAGATATGAGTTTGATTTATTACGAAGTCTAGTAGTCTTGAAAGTAATATATTTATTTCAATGTAGCTTCTGATATATTATTTGTTAATAAATGATTGGTTTACATATTATAAGAATAAATTAATTAATTATATTAACCTACTGCTTAAACGAATCCCTAATTACTCTGATACATCCTGTTACTTAATATGTGAAAACATAACAATTAACATTAGTGATAACATATTTAAAACCCGACACTAAAATGTAAAGGTGGTTATAGATACTCCGACCATAAAGATAAAGCAGCGTTTATACTATCTGGGTGTATTTAAATAGGTGTTGAATATTTGCTCCATGCAAGGTGGAATCTCGCGAACGGATGTTAAGGGCCATAAACCGCCAGATAAGACCAGCTGGATGTAGAACACCGGTTAGGGCTTAATGCTCTGAAATCAATTTTCATTCTACTTTGAATTCTGTTGCTATTTGTTTCCTTTTTTTTTACTGCCTGGTACAGATTTTATAACCATTTTGACTTTTTACATGGCCCACTTTTATTATTTGTGAAGTCATTACTTTAATTGTTATTAGCTTATGTATAGGATTTCACTAATCAATATTGATTCAACGAGATAAATAAAAAGTATGTGTTAATATTTTGAACTTTATAAAAAATCCGCATTAATATTTTGGTCGCTGGTGTGGCCAGCCTAAATAGATCTTTATACATTAGGCAAAGAACCTTTCATACTCGTATATAGAAAACATATATACTAAACTTATTATACACCACTTTGTATTAATAAAGCAAATAATCCTTTTAAATTAAGGATGTAAGTAGAAATCTAATATTTTTTATTATATTTGAACGTAACAAAAATATTTTTATGGTCTTGTTATAATATTAGTGTATACACTAAATACTCAGTTAAGTTGAAACATAAATTGTTTGAAGTTCTTTTAAAATATAGATTTCATTCCCGTTTATGAAGAAACCCCTCAAAATGATTGATAACTAGAATTAAGAAAGACAGTTTGATTTATATATATATGATACTGGCAGAGCTACACTTACATATTTATCGCTAAGCTTTTTATTTGTTAGTTACCGCCTTTTGCTAGATTTAATTAAAGAGTATTTAAGATCTGCAAACAGTAACATTAAGCTTCAGGCTGTAGAAACAATGAGAGTACTTCTATTGTAGGTGCGCGTCTTTGTTCACATATCTACGAATCCTATCGCTCCCTTATTACATTTGCCTGTTCGCATTCCGAGTATAATGGGGGTTCCCACACATAATATTCGTTTATTTGTTACAATGGTGATAACTCACAAGGGAGTGACCTCAACTTGCTTCGATATCGTTGTAATTGAGGTCCTGGGAACTTCTCATTCACGATGAATATATATATTCGGCTGTTGTGCTAATATAAGAATTAGATTTCTGTTCAAGATTGTGTTCTCGGGTAGATAGATCCTCAGTATTTTCTGATTGCTGTCGTAATTAATTATTATGTGCATCTTAAGAATACCGGGCTTGATCAGAATAATCTATACTAATATAATATTATATCAGAATAATCTATACTAATATTATATTTATCGAACTCATACATTATTAAATTATTTATTTTATGAATGTAGAAAAAATGCCACGGCATTTAAATTTCGTTTTTTCTAAATAAAATTATAATACCGTTAAAGTAACCAAAATTAAAATGCATGCAAAAAATAAATGTATAGGAACCGCCGGCAAACATAAATTGTAGAAAATGTCAAAACAGCTTTTTCTATTCTACAGTTTTTATCCAATGTTTTGCAACATTTTCCCTGACGTTTTCGATGTGAAAATGTCAGGAACAAACAAAAAATGTGTTGCAGTCGGTTCTTTATGGCGGGAAGTGCTGATGTACCGTGCTCGAGAGGAGGAAATGAAAGCTATAAGTCGCCTCATACGGTAGCCAGTTCGTTACATCCGCCATCAAGAACCACGCGTTACGACATCGGATTTGCCTACGAATAAAATTGGCTTGTCCGAAAGCAAACTCAACTCCCCAGGAGAGTACCAAAGTAGGGTGGATAAAATGTGGACTCACCCAACTCATCTCCTGCGGAAGTTGGCGTCTACACGCCTACATAAACAAAACAGACCGTAGATTGTTACAAAGATATGTCTTCGTATGAAGTTTCCCGCACGAAGCGTAAATCTTTAGCGATCCGGGCCCACATTATTTTAGAAGCGAAAAGTAAACAAAATTAAGCGAAAATGTAAACACTTAGGCTACTTCTTTGGCGTTAATTCGTTTCCTCATTCCCTTCATAGCTTGAGTACCGACCCACTGAAGTTAATGGCTGTAACAAAAAGGAATTAAAAATAAGCCTTCATAGTGGTGCTGTGTTAAAATGCTATGATTTTTCTTTATTCGCCTCACGTACAAATTACAGATGGAAGCGAGCGAACTTTGTGTATTTCTAACTTCAGGATCAGTTAGTAAATTTCTCTGTTCTCTCAACGGTTTATCAGAAGTTCACAATGTCCCATTGGGCGAATATCACGTAGCGATTGCGGTGATATCTATCCGTACTTTTTACCCGTTCCGGTGGCCGAGGCAGGAGATTTTATAAGGCATAAACCCTGCAGATAGCGGCAGTAAAACTTGGAACTGAGGCAATATGCCAGCTCCCTATTGCGACGCTGCTTTGTTTTTAAACCGGCTAGGAGGGTAACAATGTACACAGCCACAATATAAATAAAGATCGGAACGACTGTTTCGTTACCGACAAATCGGTGGGACTATCAACAAGACTAGAATTGTGAGTCAGTGTTTGTTTATCATTGTATTGGAATTGTCTTCATGCTTAATGTAACAACATCAAACATGTACGTATCAAAGTTATTCTATATCCAGCCAATTACGCTTCCACTTTACAATAAAAACTTTTGGCTGATGTATCCTAATGGAATGTTGAAGAATTAACAATGAGCTGAACATTTAAAACGCACCCGATGGACGGTGGACCCATAAGGTTCTAGATGCAGGCCGCATACAACCGGTCCTATTAGAAATCACTTGGAGAGACCTATGTCCAGCCTGGACACCTTTCGTCTGATATGATGATCTTAATGTAATTTGAACCTACCAAGTAAAAAATTAGGCTTATTTCTACTGAACACAAAACAACAGTTCGACTAATACAGATGCTTCCATATTTTAAAATCTTTATATTTTTGTATAATGAACTCTAACTGCCGTGGGTACCCGCAGAGTAGAATGACACAATATACACACAAAACACAGTAGCTTAAATAAAAAACAGGGCGAGGATAGGTAATAGCATTTCCAATGTGAAGCTACGCTCTGCTATTGCTACCATGCCTGCCAAGCACGCAGTGCCACTGCCATTATGAGCAAAATTTTACTTTCCTTGAAAAGACCTATGTCGAGTCGATGATTTGATGGATGAAAATTATAAATTTATTTATCCCCGCTATTTCACTCACACTCACTCACTTTATGTTAAAAGAAAGTGTCACCCAGCCCACACCATTTCTTCGTTTTTGCTTTAGGATTTTTCTGAACTTTTTCTTTTATGTTCGTCTCGTGATGTTCGTGGCGTCATGTTAAATAGGCTATAACGCCACTCAGAAACTGAATTATTAAGTACAAAAATATTGTTTCGAATGTAACTGTTAGTTTCAGAAACTCTCAAAATTTCGGTACGGTTTTATTGATTGTTTTCTTAAATTTATTAACATATTTTTTTCAAGGATCACTAATAATTTTTCTAAATTACCCATACTTAATGATTTATGTATGGGAGTAAAATTCCTTTCAGAATATATATTTTTTGATATTACAAGCAAACAGTTCAACTTTATTTGTTTATATAAAATTTGAAATTATGACATTTGAATAATTATCTACTAAAACATGTTATAGAATATTGATGATTCACGCGATCAAGTTTGGAGTGGTGTAAGTACATTATACCGTTCGATAAAAGTAAATATTTGCCGTTACAGTTCAAGGTATTGCTGACGGTAACATAATAATACGAAATGACACATAATATTTTATTTTATAAATATTGATTTTTGCGCTTTGTACACAACTTATATGTACTTATTAAATAAAAGTGACTCAGTAACACAGATTTGATTTTGCGACCGTCGGCAAATTGACGTAACAATTTGTCATGAGTATTTTTGTTATTTACAAACAGCCCGCCCTGACTTCGTCCAGGTATTATTATCCAGTTGACCCCCCGACATTGCGAGTATGAGCCAAACTTACCCCATGTTAACTCATGCTATCGACGTCATACAAAAACCGTCTGCTTCTTCCTTATACCGATGCAAGGCATAAAAGATTACCGTAAAATATAAGTTTACGGTTGCGACGATACGATTTTGTAAAAATAATTGTCTTAATAAGAATGATTCTAGTGAATTGTTACTACATTTTATAGTTTTTTTTTGTTATTGGGTAAAAGTAGGACGAATTAAATTAAAAAAGAACATTACATTTAAGCATTAAATGTAATGCTCTTTTTTAACTTTACCTTAAATATTAGCAAGAAATCCCATTAACGCGGATCATGCCCTTAATAGAACCTTGAATCACCATCTATTTCAGTTGTAAACTTAGTTTCAAGACCTGTCTGGTGCCGGCGGACTAGATTAAGGTAAATCTAATTCAATGACCTATATACACGTAGTTAGTACCTACGTATGAGTAACTCTCTAAATCCGATGAATTATCGACGTCATTAGTATTACGAACAACTTATTTGTTTCCTGGCATATTTCAACTGTTTAAATAAACTGAAGTTTAAATTTATTGCCATAGTAGTTCAATAATAGATTGAGTGAAAATATTTTCGTTAATAAGAAGGCTTGTAAATTTTGTATATACATATACAAATATGTGTATGCTATTTTTGCGATTGAAGAAAATCTATTTAAATTTTTTCGCTTGTTTAATATATATTTAACCGAACTAAAATTTATATAAATTAAACACATACATAAACTATGCTTCCTAAAGATTTTCTTTATTGTTATTTTTAATATATCATCCTTGTTTTCTTAACATTCATTAATACATGAGCAGATTTAAATTAGACCACCACTTGGTTTTTTCTAAAACTATCTTCAAATTTGTTAGTGCTTATGTTTTGAGTTTGGTATAAAACTAATAATACTCTCAGATACAATAAGTCCTCAAAAGGCTTTAAATGTTATTCGATAAAAAATGGGTACCATCGAAGTATTAAATCACCCAGATTCAGTACGATCATGTTTATGATGGTGCGTACTTGCATCTACAATACAACGGTTGTGTAACCAGGGTAAGTGTTTACCCTTGTTGTGTTTTGTAAATATTTCGACGTCACATTATGTTTATATATACTTTTACTAGTTACCCTGGTAAAGGTTGATCTGCCATATAACATTATTTATTATTTGCAATAAAAAAAACTATTGCGACTATAAATTAAGATATAAACTATCCTATCTCTTAAGTTTGATCAAACTTAAAATTACAATTAAGGTAAAAAAAACTTATACTATCTCACACGTTAATCCATATTAAGTACTTAGAGCACTTGTGTTACGGATATCAGACAACAAACCTACTACTACCCTTGGCGCACAAGATAACATACATTATAGACTAGCTGACCCGACAGACGTTGTCCGGTCTTAACGATGACTATATAATTTTAATTGGTATAATTAATCTATTAAAATGTGATGGCGTGACCAAGGGAAATAGGGATTCATTGTTATATATATATATATACATATATATATATAGACACATATACCTATATAGTTAAGTATTCTTAAATGTTATAATTTTCTGCTTGCGTTTTCTGCATAAAAACCATTTCCTGACAAAACATAACAAAGGAAGGTGAAATCTGTCCAGCTGTCCACGCGTGATATCGTGACCAAGGTAAATAGGGATTCATTTTTAAATATATAGATACATCGAGTCTGTCAATAAATGCACCTTGCATAGGCGTATGGCAAAGTCTAAATCTACCTGCAATAAATTAAATACAAGAAAAAGTTATTAAGCCACCTGGAAGAAAAAAGATGAAATAAATATATCATTGATTGTCAGGGATCTTATTCTCTTGTAACCCCTGGTTTATAAGCTCTGCGCACACGACTATTATTTCAAAACTATTTAAATTAATATTTTCAAAAAATATATATGTAAACAGAACCAACAAGGGTAGAGTTATTTCGCGATAATCATATTAGCATGAATCACGTATTACATACTGTAACCAGTTTATTATTACATAAAACCTCCTTAATAAAATTTTCAAATAACATTTTGTTAAATTCTCAAATAAATAACATTTAGTATATAAGACAGACGCTTGCTGTTTCTTTATAAGCTTACCGCTCTGCGACCCGTATTCATACAGATTAATAACATTTACAACTAGTCACTACACCAAAATGAAATGATCGTTGTGAAAAAGCTACAGAGACATTATATGTTGGTAATATTTTGATGCCCGAAATATAATATCATAACTTTTTATGAGAAAACCAAATAGTGTCATCAGTTTCCCGAATGGTCCTAAAGAAGTATCACTCTATTACGGAGGCATAATACCGTCCCTCCCAAATCCGTTTATCGCTACAGTGGTAAGACTCTCTGGGAGGCGTTTCGTCCTGTTTAGATACATTGCACTCGATATACTCCACTCAAATAGCGAATTTCGCCTCCCTTTGTACAATTTGGTAGGGACTTTCCGCGCACATAAAAACAAAATAACACTGCGCAACGAATTTAAGTGAGTTCCTTTGCTGTTAACTCGAGAATTAAGTGAGAAGTCAAATTAAAAAACAATTGCGTAGGCGGTTACATCCACATCGGCCGGTTCCAGAGCGTTTTCGCTGCTCGATTGGAAAAAGGAACTATCGATTTCCAAGTGAGGCGGGAGTTGTGTATTCGTAAAATATAAATCGAGGGTATACGAACCGTGACGACAGTGATACTAACTCCCGACTATGGGCGGTCGTAAATTGGAGGAGCAGCCGACCACTAGCGCCGAGGCCGCAACCGACCTTCGGATTTGCGTACAAATAAAAAGACCACTTTATCAACCGGAAAATAAAACGCTAACGTAGCGGAAGCACGCCCCAAGCCTACCTATAAGGAGGAAATAAATGTAATAATATTTTTCAATGTATTCGGAATGTTATATATTTTAATAAAGTATAGTTATCAAGATCAATTATAAGATTGAATATAAAAACAATAAACCGTTATCCAAGTACGCATTAGAACTTTATTTCACCCGGTATGTACATTATACTTATCGGATAAGAAGCAATAAATAAAAGGTATTTTGAGGCAGCCAATCGAAAGTTATTCTATACATTATTAGCGGGTTCAATTGGCATTATTCTTATGATTTACTCGGCCATAAGTCGTTCGGCTTATCTGACTGTTTGTTGGGGCTACGGAGACCACTTTAGTCTACGTAAAACCAGTGTGCCGCGATTAAAGATTTCATCCTCCGATATTGGCCGATCGTAATATTTTAACGGCCATCCCTGCAGCGACTCCTTTGTTTTATGCCTTTATTTTATTATTTATCGAAATATTTCATATAAAAGTACTGGTATTTGCAATTTCATGTGATAATTTATTGCCCTTTTGAAATGTAATGTCACACTGGGAATGTAAACAGTTAATTTTATTGCTACAGAAGGTGTGATAAATATTTTCATATCGGAACAACGTTTGGCGTAGTTCAGAACGCCGGTTCAGGCAGGTTCTCAATATTATATGACGCTTACTTAACATAAATTTTTAATGTTTGTTCTTTATTTAAAGGCTTTAGGTACTTAGATCTTTATAATTATAGGAATATCTTTGATGTATACTCACTTTCTCTTATTAAGACTCACATATAATAAATAGATGATTTTCCATGTTTCCAAATCGAGAACTGGATCTTTTTATTTTCTACCTAGTCAAAATCATTCAAATGTTCGTCATAACCATAGGCCTGTCATATCAAAGACTCAAGTAATGACTCAAAAACAACCTCACTCCAAATTAGTTTTGTAACGAAAACTCTTTTGATCTTTCACTCGCTAGCATTAACAACCTAGCAATGCTAATGAACAACCAATTTCATTGAAGCCGACCGTAATAAATTGGGTGCTCCTAAGCCCTAGTAGCCCATTTACTTTAATTTTACACAGGGGCTTTGTGGGAATACTTACGAAGAGGAGAATTATAAAATAACAAAAATAGACTGACTTTGACGACCCTGATAGCGTAGTAGCATAGAGCTCGCTTTAGACGCGAGAGGGCCCGGGTCCCTCACAGCCAAATCATGAAAATGTTCAAAAGTAATTTTCTAATAGAATATAGAATAGAATTGAGTATTTCTGACAAACATCACTGCTCATGTGTATACTCTCAAACGATCTTGAAAGATACCTAATTGTGAGACACGCATGTGTGTCACAATTAAGTAATTTTTAGTTTATAGAAATAATGCAATAGTTAAGTTTAAAATTTAATTTCTTTCATTTAACTTAATTACTTGCGTGTAACTTACATAGTTCAGGTAATATGCCATATTAATGTAAAAATATAAATAATAATCACTATATATTTAGAAGAAACGGCTATTCTGCTAATATTAAAAATAGAAAATTGATTTAATGTTACAATTTTACAATAGCTAGCAAAATGGATCTTTATGACACTGCAATTTATATAGTAGTATTATCAGAAAAACACGTAGTATAATTACAAAACATCCAACAAATTGGACAAAATCCGAAATATATGGTTATTCGTTTGGTTACATTTCGGATTGTGTATGTAAATATTATATTTTATATTATATTTATAAGCGAATGTTTACAATTATTGTTGCTATTAGAATTGTTAATTCAGTAATTACAGGTAATACTGGTCTACTATCCGGGCGAGTTGCCAACTAAATGCTATGGTTTTTAGATAGAATAGATAAGATTTTAGCAGGGAGGTCAGTCGAAACTTCTAGGCACTATCCAAGTTGCTCCGGAAAAGCGGTTGGGTGAACCAGTGGCCCGTAACCCAGTGCAGCAAAATTTCTTTTAACAAAAAAGTCTACAGGAACGCTTCACAATTAACCTAAATTCGAAACAGATTTACAGTATTCAAGTACATTCTAATCTAAAAAAGGCAGGATAAATTAAACTATTGAATCTGAAGGGTCGAAAAATTGTAAAAAGAATTCAGAGATTGCAATGCAAGTGCAATTGCCAAGTTATTCGAATTCGAAAAAGTAAATCACTAATAATAATAAAAATATATAGTTATATAAAACTGACTTGGTTCCACAATTGATCTCGAAACTTTGTTGCGACAAGAGAACTGCGTTGCAGATCTTTCATTTTAATTTCATGTCTTTGCTTGAATATTATTTGTATAAGGTCATGTTTAATTAATGTTACCATTTTATTATGTTTCAGGTTATATCTTGACATTCTTAAATCCTGATCCTAGTTTCTGAAAGATTTACTCAGAGGTTTAATGTTAACAATTTTTGACAAGTCTAGTAGGAAATGATTTAATGTCTATTTTATTTAGATACTGGTTCTACAGTATATAGTACAACATATTTCGATTTTGTTTACTAAAACGAAATAAATTTCAAATATCAAGCTTATGCGTCTGCTTAGATTTTTTATGAGTGCACAGCTTTCTTCGGCTTAAAGATAAAACTGGAAATTCAAGTTTCAATCAAGCTTTTATTAGCCAAGATTATATTTTTATTAAATACTACATACTTTCGACAAAAATTTTTTGTTTGTATAATTTGCCGTGCCTGTAGTATTTAAGGGGCTGTTTAAGCATGTGATTGTGAACATGACCACTAATTACATAATGTATTAAATGTATACAAAATTTAGTTCTCATTTAAATTGCCAAAACAAAACTCAATTTAGCATGACATTTATAAAAAAAAAATTCAAACCTGACAATGAAGGCAAGTCCAAGACTATTTGGTGAACTACTTGAATAAGTTGGGAAAAACTTGTACATATATATGGAGAAGCTGACTGACTGGCTGACATATCAAAGCAGCACGTAAACTAAAAGGGTAGAAAAAGGAAAATTTTGCTTTTTTAAAAAAAAAAAGGGAAATCTAAGAAAGGATATTTTAAAAAATCACCCCTTAAGAGGTTAAGACGGGGGAGCACAATTAGTATAAAACATTGAAATTCTATTTGTAGGTTCTTCATTGTAAGTCATGAAACACGTGTAAAATATTTTTTCTAAAATCATTTCATAAGGGCCAATAGGGCGGTGCAAAGTTGGTATGAAAGTTTTCTAAATCTATTATATATCAGGACAATCAACACATATAAATGCAGGCAATCCTAAATTACAGAGGTCAGAAAAAAGCAGTATTACATAGCCCACTTATTGAGAAAGGTTAAAGGCTATAAAGCTTAACGCTTCGCGCTAGGAATCATAACAACGGAGAATTAATGATAGTAGATTTGATCTACAAGTGTAACCGCGGGTCGCTGCTAGTTAACGTATGCGGTAGATTAAGCTAAACACCTAGATGTAGTTCAAATGTTAAATTTTTCATGGTGTTCTATTTCGTGTTGGTATACATGCCACACCCATTCATTCAGACAGCTGCCTTCAAAGGAGCGTGTTATAAGGATTAAATTCCCCAAAATAGGAAGCAACTAACTACATTATTTACGAGTCGACAACTACAATGTTAGTGTTGCTCTAATAACAACGTCAAAATGTCCATTTACAACGAGGAAAATGTTTTATTGTTGTCGCTGAACAAGTGCCCGACAAACGTTATAAAACTTTAACGATTTTGTTGAAGAAATAATAAAAAGTGCATACAGTAAAGGGATTTTTATGTAGCTAGATAACTAGCAACTCTCACTAATACTTCTGATACTATGTCGGTTCTGACAAGTTTATACATTTTATACACTGGTGTAACTGGTGTAGCATTAATTTAGTTTAACAATAGTACGTAGTCGAATCGGTTTTTTTATTTACTTCTCATTTGTAGACACTTAAGTTCGCAGGTTCGCCAAGGAAAAGGGAATTTAGCTCGTAATTGCAGCGCTGGGCAAACGTGGTGGCAATAGCAGAGCGTAGCTTGGCAACAAGAATGCTGCTGCCCATCCTCTCCCTATATTGTATTTTAGCTACACTATCTCGGATATTCCGCTAATAGATATACCACCATATACCGGTTCTGGAACTTCAATCGCCTAGTACACCTGGTACAGAGGAAGGTACTACTATTTTATTCTGCAGGTATTCCACAGCTTCACGTTACTATTAAAATTAAAATATGGTGGTTAGTATTAAAATTATACATTTTCAGGATTTCTTTAAGAATAAACACACTTTTTGCGCAAGAAAAATTTAGTATCGACATAAATATCAGAAAAATCTCAAATATTTTTTTCTTTTGTATTCTCCTATGAATGTAAACATAGTTTATAAGGAAAACTATCATAAAGGCATTATACACATAAAGGGCAAAGATTTAATTGTTTCTTTGGTTATTGGTTTAACTGAAAAAGAGAGAACATTACCGAGAACATCGGCTATTCTTTATTTTCGTAAGAAATTAGAGACTAACAAAAATAGAACTATCTAAACAATATTTCTATTTTTATACGTTTGTAACAAATAAACTCAGAAATAACTGCACTCATTCCAAAAACTCTTTTATGTATGAAAAATTACATTATCAGCCATTAACATATTCTATCCTCATGTTTGGCAGTCTTTTTATTTGTTACCTTCTCACGACCTTATCAGTTTATGGATAGTTTAAACCCAAAAGAAGCCTCTTTAGGCCTCACGAAAGTTCCTGCTGGTCGCTATATTCTCGTACCTAAAGTGAAGCCTGCGTGGCTGACGAAGTCGTGAGTAGAATGTAATATTATAAACTATACATAGATGTTTGTTGAAATTTGGTGCAGAGAATATTTAACCTGCCCTAGAGAGACATTGACTTCTATTCGAAATAACATGATTCAAGGATGATATAAGAAGTAAAGATCTTTCGGACCGGTCGAAAAGCTGGTATAAATGAAAAAGATACGTCCATCTGCCTAATAAGGTTTTGGGTCTGACGACCCAATTTTTATGAACGAAAATCATAATTTTGATCAATTTTATTTAAATTTATGCGTGATGCAATATATAGTGAAGTCCAGGTGAATAAAATCATGGGAACTGGTTTTATTTCCAAAATTCACAGCTTTAGGTTAGGCCAAAAATCTTTATTTCGTTCGAATCAATTATTTCGATCAATTGATGCAAAAAAGTAATTGAAAAAAGCAGATGCAAAGCAATCCAAGCATACGAGACTAATATAAACAAACGTGCCATTGTGTTGAAAATCACTTTTGCAAAATCAGCATTTTCTGACTAAGGTTATAAATACAAATTAATACGACAGGCGCGATTTGCATAGTTAACAGTTTGCTCGCGAGCTACCTCTGAAGGTACACAAAAATGTGTGAAAATGGAGAACCGAAAATTGTACTGTCATATTGTTTTTAGTTCAGCACTTTTGATATCTCGTGAGTAACCATTATATTTATATATTTTATATTTCCTATTCGCACAATTTTAATTGGCAATAACGACCGAATTATCTATCATTGCCAACATTTAAGAAAAGTTCCTTTTAAAAATTTTAAAAGTAACAACTGCTTTCCAAGTATCAATTAAGATGTAAATGTAATTAGTACATTATACAATTTGGAGAATAAACGAAGGTCAGCAACAACGAAGATACAAGACACGAATATATAAACATTCAGCTTTGTTTTTTTTCTGCGTGTCAAAGAACAAAACACCGCCTCATGATCTCCTCTTGCTCTTTTAACTATACGGGTGATCGGTTAGATTGTTGCAAATTGCAATTATTGACGACCATATTATTAGTTAACAATTTGAATAGAGAAGTTTTAGATTATTTTAAATATATTGAGATTACGCAGATATCTACTACTACGCCCATTCAAATAAGATGAAACTGAAACCTATGCTAATCATAGTTATATTGTCACTTTAAGTCTTTGACGCACCTAATTTTCCGGTGACGCGACATCATAATACACTAGGGTTCGCAAGATAAGATCGAATCTGAGATGCTATTTCCATTTATCTATCCTTCCTTCTCAAATGGTTGGAAAGATGAAAACTGCGGTTATGTTAAGACAACAAAACATTCAAACTTATTTTAAGCTGATTGAATGGTTGCCGAAAGCAGTCTGAAACATGGAACGTACAATACAATAGATTAACAATGAGCTTTATAAGAAAACTTGCTTGGTTTACAAAAATATACAATAACTCTATGCTTCTTTTTATTATTATATAAACAAGAACAGGTACAGATATATCTACATCATCGAAACAAATTCCAACTGCTATTTAAATGTTTAAATTACGACTTAAATAGTGAACTTCTTATTGTCAGATGTCTAGCTTATTGTAAATTATTAATTGAGAATGGAATAAATGACATCTTACTCAACGACGGATTGGTATGTAACAAGAAGAGTTAATACATACAATCATAAATGGTATAAAATTAGGTGAATATTATGTTTCGAGTACTGGTCTAGGTGGAATGCCGACCTAGTGAGCTAACCTTTTAAACAAATTTCCTTAAGCGCTTGAACAAGTTATCTTCCAGAAATACTGGACAAAGAGAGACCTCCTGGAACCAAACAATAGTAATTCATATTTTTTGTTTCAGTTATATCTGCGAAGACATTCTCCCTAAACGAAGCACTTGCTTCAGAGTCCAAAATAAAATCCGATATTGATACTGTACCTCCATCGCATCAAACAGGTAATTTTATAAGTTAGTTTGTTCGTTCATACTGCCATAAAAAATATTTTAGGCTTATTATATATATTTCATCCGTAGATTAGATTCATGTTTATAAAATAGTATGGTACGCAAAACAACAAGTAAATTTTGAACTTAATGAAAATTACCCAAGCGGTAGAAATAGGTTTACTTATTTGTACCGCTCTTGCGGATTGAAGGGTGAGAGTCAGTGAAATTACTGGGTAATGTGAAGTAATATCTTCGAGTCACAAGGCTGGCAACGTTAGTCTACACTATCTACACTAATATTACAAAGAGGAAAGATTGTATTTTTGTATGTAGCAAATAAACTTAAAAAGTACTGGACCGATTTTAATAATAATTTTTTTATTAGAAAGCTACATTATCATTGAGTAACATAGGCTATATTTAGTAGCAGATTACTTTAGAAAATCCTATTAAAACCAACCAAAGGTGTAAAAAAATTAGCTATAAAATGTCTTTCTTTAAAATGTCCTGCGAAGAATATTAATGATAGGACAAAAATTGTTTGACAATATTATAGAATATATCAATATCTACAAAATACTTTGCGAGATCATATGTCTAACTATTTACGTCACTATAACTACTTTTTTACATTTAACAAATTGATAGACATGTCGATCAAAATCAGACCGTATTATCCATACTATTTATATTTTTTTATTTAAATAAATAATTTAATATTCAAAACTGTCTTAATACCTGATGACTACTTTTTGAATGACTGAATTCGGACATTCCATTCAAAAGGTATCATGAAAAAAAATAAAAATTGGTTCCCTGTAAAGTCGGTATACGGGCGAAAGTTTTACGTGACAACGACTTTGAGTGGTAAAATAATTTTAATATGAATATTCATTCGTATAGTAGGAATAAGCATGAAATAATAGTAACAATTTAAAACATTTATTTATATAAAGAATTATACTTATAACATTAATTTATACAAAGAATCTCGCACTGAATTTCATATTAACAAAATTTTATTTTTACCTTTACACATACATACGTATTTATATACAAATATACATACAATAACTTGCAATAAATTTGCGTAACGCACGTCAAAATGAGAGCGAGTGAGAGGGACGCGTGCCTCTCACTCGCTCTCATTGTGAGCGCATAACGTGAGCGGAGCCTAACGCAGTTTCTTGAAGTGTCACCCGGCAAACCAATTTATAAGACGTTGTCACGTCAAAATACATGCTGGCAGCTGCCGCCACGCAGCGCATCGAATAACTAACTCGACGAGAGCAATTGTATTTGGCACTTTCTCGAGTAGGATATCCTGAAAATCAATACGCTTCGTTGTCACCTACAAATACTACAGCCAAGGTAGTGTACCGGAAGACTTTAAGATAAGCATATTTTTTTTCAAATTAGGGATTCATAGTAGTTTTAATTAGCATGCTTATTTGTGCGGGTTGATCTGTTGCTTTGTCTACCTAAAGTCGCTTATGAAAAATTTACATATACAATCTCTGCAGTACTCCACTGCTTGAGACATCAAGGTATAACTAAACTTTAACTTCATTTCCAAATAATGAATCCGGACTAAAAGTACATGTAATGTATTATTTTTATTTAAATCTAACTTTTTTTTTTGTTTTTATATCCTCCGGATACAATAAAAGCCTACCAATCACTCCTAATCCTTGAAACATTCCGCAAAATGTCAGGCAATAACAAATCGCGATCCCTATTGCGAATTAATTGATACGATAAATGATTGATTGTAGTCATCGACCAATGTTAACTCACATTGTTATGTTAGAATTTTGGAATACGCAATGCGTAATTGTACATAGCCTTGTACGTACTATGGTACGCACAATACTTTGCTGCAAACTATTTGTCACACACACATTAAGGTTTACATAAAAATCTTCTTCTATATATTTATATTTTGGCAAAAATATCCTACCTATTCCGAAAACATAGCTAACATGTAGTGGTTAGATGTCAGCAAACCATAAAATGTAACGTGGCAATATTTTGGGTTTAGCTTGAGCTAAACTAAGAAATTTATCAGCTATAATAATATTATAAAGAGGAAATATTTGTATTTTTGTTTGTTAAAAATAGAGACAAAAACTTCAGAACCGATTTTGGAAATTCTTACAATAAGGGAAAGCTAGATTCTGCTAGGGTAACATAGGCTAGGCATATTGTATTTATAAAAAGAAATAGAGACCTACTTAATTTTCCTACGAACATTAATTTTCGAAGTTTGTTACAATTAAACCTACCTTACAACCGCTTGACCGATGTCAAACTTTTTCTATGATAAAATGTTTTATTATAGAAATTATTTGAATATATACAATCTTTTATTTTTTTTCAGAGAAAACCGCACAACGTTTTTCTTTAAACAACGCCCTTTCACCGGATCCTTTGAATAAATTTAGGAATCTTAAATCAGGTTAGTGAATCCTAGTGATTCAAAAAATAAAAATATTTGTGCACCCATATTGACAAGAGTTTAAATGAACACGCTCATCTTGAACGAAGGAGTTTGTATGGATGTTTGTTACTCTTTCACAATAGATAAAGTAACTGTGGTGTGACTCATATCATCATACCACTTAGTTTTTGGTAGTTACATACCAATAGTAACTACCAAGAACGAGTGTTTATAAAACCTAAAATAACTAGCTTTTCTTTCTTATGAATTCACAAATATAATAAAGAAAAAGGCTTATGCTTGCAAGAAACGTTATGATATTATCTTTTCTCGCTAATTCGCTCTAGTAGCCTATTTTCTGTGGTCCTGGCGACGATGTATCTACACGTATGACTTGTTTTGCAGAAATTAACCAAAAAATATTGTAATTATTTTGTTTGGAAAAAAGAACAAAAATAAACGAAGGCCTTTATTAACATCAGTTGTATTAAAAAACATCAGGAACGTACCTAAATGTGAAAAGGGTTTAAATGCGTGGTTGTCGATTTTTCCGACAACAGAATTGATATATAAAGGGTGCCAAGTCCTGTAGATAATCTTGAAATTTGTTTATTACTTTTGTCGGAAAAGTCAACTATCACTCATTTGAACTTAGGCCTCTTTTTCACATTTGTGTTTTTGATGGGATATTATTACTTTTGTACATAAATTATTAGTAATAAAATTAACACATAATGGTCTTTGTTAAACAACTGTATTTTCCTACGTTTACTGGGTGTAATTGTTTTTTCCGTATTGCTTTGTATATTTTCTTGTACATTTAAATTATTTTCATTAATGGATAAATAGAGGGTCCAAACGGTTCGTGTAAAAAATCACACGGCTGCTGCGTAGCCAGTTCTTTTTTTGAACTTGGCTGACCCCTTTGCAGCGTGTCTTGATGTTTGGCGAATTTGGCTTGAGTTAGAAAAAAACAGCAGTACCTAATTGCGCTTACATTTTTAGGTATATCTGGGAGCACTGGAAAGCTGGCAAATTTAAAGATCATAAAGAACAAGCATCGTGTCACGGACTCGTTGAGAACAACAAAGTTAAAAAGCTTACTCAAACCATTACAAATAAGAAAAAAAAGTTCAAAAAAGAGAGAAACACTCCACCACAATGACAAAATTAATCGGAAATATTTCCCAATCCTTAAGAATTTGGGTCTGTTGCTTGATAATCTTCTCAACTCGGAGCCAATCGATTCCTACGAAGTCACAAAAAGTAAGTTCAAGCGGCACAAAAATCCATCAGAAAGAAAACGTGCGATCGTATGCAAATGTGGCCTTCAATCCGACGCCGAAACTGGAGAGTCTAAATCGTACAAAAAGACAACTCTTATTTCCAAGACTATCTCCACTGAGATCCCGTTTACCGCCACGTCCGCCCCTTATACTCCCATTGGTGACCTCAGCTCTGACGGACAAGATAAGGACATATCCCTACTACTTCCAAGAGATCCCGTTAGCAATAGGAGAGACAGTGATGGATACGGTGAGGGAAGCAGCGCCACACTTCACAGAAGCCTTCAAAGAAATTTCGCCGGGAATCTTAGAAATCGTAAATATCATACCGAACTCGCAGAGAGACAACTCAGTGCAGAAAGTTATGAGGAAAATACCTACAGTGATTCACGAAACAATGCAGGTAGCGATGAATACAGAAGAGGACCATATAGAAGAGGTGATGCCGATTATCGAGAAAGAAACACATCCACCCAGAATTCAAATCACGCGAAAAACAAAGAAACCAATGACGTTGTTAGAGGAGACATCTTTGAACTTCCAAGAGAAACTAAACTCAAAAATAGAAGAAACGAAACAAAGAGCAATGAGTTTATACCAAAATATATTCGATTACGAAGACCAATATCCAAAAAAAAAAACAGTAACGTCGTCAGGATCTTATCCCAGGAAAATGATGAGAAAAGCGTCGTCTATGACGCACTCAATAAGCCCAGTGATAAGAGAGTCATTGACAGAAGTAGCTCAGATTCCGCAGAAAATAAAAAAAATTATGATGGAAATCAGACCTTAATATCTATAAAAGATTTGTCTGATGTAGATCTCGCTCTTCAGAAGAGTTCTAATAATAAAGTGCCTTTAGTTACCATCATTGATGGATACAGTGTTGCCAGAGATAAAAATGGTCAAAACAAATTAACTGAGAAGGCAATACATATACACACATAGTTTTAAGCTTCTAATTCTTACTATATTTAAAATTTTATTCTTGTAAGTATATAAGGTTAGGTCAAAAATTAAAATAATTCGTATGTTTAAATAATAAACTTTAATAAAGAGAATAATATTTTGATGGATGATGACATACTCAATTACCTACGCCCTTTCTTTCCTTTGCTTTTGCTGCTGGCTTGAGCTGGTTGAGGTTGTTGTTCAGCAGGTCTGAAAAAGGATATGATAAAATTTATACCAAGATAATAATAAAATACTTTTCTCCTCCCCAATAAAATTATAATAATATCCCCAATAATAATATAATTGAAAATCTTTCTTTACTTAATTTGAAAAATAACTAAAATGTTAAATATAGACGCCAACACTCAATGATATGACCCTTTTTCACATAGTAAGAATTATAGTTTATGTTTCAATGTAAGAATTCAAGCCTATTATTTTTTGGTAAATTATGTATAATCTATCGTAATTAAACTGTTAAATCACAATATATTGCTCGTTAAATTTTCTACTGTTTGTAGGCTATCCCTGATTCGCCAGTATTACAGTAGGCCAGTCTTACAGTAGGCCAGTCTTACAGTAGGCTATTCTGTGTCCATAGAGTTAGAATCTGTCTTGTCTGTCTGTAATAGCTTATTGTGTGGACACAGACTGGTTACTGTAAGATTCACCAGTCAGGAACAGCCTTAGGACAGGCAAACTTAACACATGATAGATTGTGACTTAATAGTTTCATTTCAATACAATTATTTAAAACAATACAATTATTTAAAAAAAACAATATGTTAAACTATAGGCTGTATATTACAGTTTACAATCAATATGCAAGATAGATTATAATCTCACAATATTTACAATTTTACACTGTCAGAAGTATCTTATTTATATATCAAAATGTTGCCTGAAAGAGTAGTTTAAAAAAGTGATGCCACTTGGCAACAGGAACATTATAAATTACTTCTGTCAACCATTGTTCATGTATAATTTATGGAAAAAAATTTAATCACCTATTTTGACGAGTCTTCAATTTTGGAATAGACTCTCCAATATACTTCATAACAGATTCCCTGGTGGCTAATTCAGGTTTCAATGGAATTCCATCATCATTTTTAATCTGGACCCTTATTCTGCCTCTATACAGAATTTCCTGAAAAAGAAATAAGAAACACAGCCAAGCATATTATTTATTTACTAAAAATACATCTATAACAGGCTTACACTTATTTACTTTTATTGTAAACATATTGTATACTAATAGCTCAGAAGCTATCCCTAACAGACACTAGCAAAAGTGTACCTATGTTCCCAGTTTCCATTCCCATTATAGTTACATAATTACATTCAACATATAATAAACATTATATTTTGTTTAGAGTGATGTTGAGTTTAGATTGTGTTAAGAGTGATGACAATAATACAAGTTAAGATATGAATAAAGAGTGACGAAAATATTACAAATTAAGATATAAATAATACATTAAAACAACATAGATAATGTACCGTACATATAATTACCAATAATAATTAAATTAAAATCATTAATTATTTGAATTGCAATTTAAGCTTATTATATCATGTTTAAAAGCTACACTTAACAATGTGCTTTTCAGGTCAACTTTGTTGACCTGAAAAAAGTTCTTTGTAGTTGATCGCCTTCTGGCATTTGATCTCCTTTTACACACATTGGCAAATACAGATACAATGTTTTGACTAAAGGAACTTAGATGTGTTGTGTAGTTCTGTGCACGCTGCCTTAGGATGCTTGCAGGTTGTATGGCTTGTGCAACAAATGTACCTAGCATTTGGCCAGCACAGCAATAGCTCTGCGGTAAATGTGTTAACCAAAAATATGCAAATAGCTTTTTTGAAACAATTAATCTTCAATTATTTTACCTTGCTTTGTTCTCTTGGATACAATTTATTTTCGACACCAACTGGCAATCCTGTAGCAACCAGAACATCCCTTATTTCCTGATGTGTGGGATTTTCAACACAACTTTGTTTTGATAGCTTACGTCCTTGAGCAAGAGTCTTTTTATTATTTATGTATGCTGGATAAATGCAAATCCATCTAGAAAATTGGAAGTCATATATGTAAAAACAAATAATTTATATACAAGGAGCAAAAATGTATGTTATACCTTTCCATGTCACTGTGTTTTTTTTCTGGTCCCCAAGAAGAAATCATTCTAAGACTATTTTTTTTAATACTTTATATATTGTAGTAGTAAAACTTTATTTATTTTTTAATCAATTTAAATTAATATTAAATCAAGGTAGGTAGCAAGGAATTGACAGGTATGTGCCACAATGCAAACTGTCAATGTCACTCATCCGATGACTTCGATTCATTCCTAGATGGATATATTAACAAAACATGAAACAGTTTTGTAGTATTTCATTATTATTTAAAAAAGATAATTTGCGTATTCATATTGATGGTGCAAGATAAAATGAGCTGGATAACTTTGAATTAAACATATAGGTAGTTTTATTCAAATTGCAATGGTTCGATTTAGAGTTGTAGTCAGAAGCAACTGATGAACGTTAATATGACTGACACTCTAAGTAAATAGGAAAATACTTTCGAGCCGTGCTTTATAGTTCTATAACCTCAAAGTTTGTTTGAGCGTTACTTGTTATATCTGTGATAATTCTTATTGGATCACGAAAATCTATTTTTTCATAAGTTTAAGAAAATTATTATGTCGTGCCTAGCAGTGAATGACAATATTTTAGTGGTTGCCAAAGGCCTACACGTGGATTGTTACGATTTTTCGAACCACAATTATTTTGAAGTTCCAGTTACGTTGAGTGAAGACCAAATATCAGATGTAAACATTTCGCCAGACAAAAAGTATCTAGCACTTATAACGTCAACATCAAAGCAATTAATAATCTGCAGACTACCACTGTTAGAAAAATGCGCCAATTTTACTGTTCCCAGAAGTACAAGCAAGCTAAGATTTACATCAAATAGTACCCAAATATTAGTTGCTGATAAAGCTGGTGATGTTCTTATATATGATATAGAGAAGGAAAATTCGGGAACTAAAATTCTAGGCCATTTGAGTTTACTTTTAGATGTGTTGCAAACAAATGATGAAAAGTTTATTATCTCTAGTGACAGAGATGAGAAAATTAGAGTGTCATCCTATCCTAAAACTTATAATATACATACATACTGCTTAGGACATAAGGAGTTTGTTAACCACATAGAGATTTTACCACATAACTACCAGTTTCTAACAAGTACTTCTGGAGATGGTACAATAAAAATTTGGAATTATTCTAACGGTACTCTATGTTACAACATCAATGCATACCTCGATGTGGATGATGCCAAGCTGTCTGAAAACTTCACAAAAATAATGGACAAGGAAGGAGTTGAAGTATCTACATTGCCAATAGTTCACTATACTGTTACTAAGTTAAATGAGAATGCAAGTTTGCTGGCTGTTGCATTTTACAGTTACAATGAACTAATATTTTATATATTGCAATCACATGATAATAAGTTCAGCCATAAAACATTAAAGAAGTTGACAATGCATCAATTTCCTAATGCTATAAAACTCAATCACTCCTCTCTTTTTTTGTATTATGATTTAGATTGTTCTGTTACCAAAATACTAATCAATTCTACATCAGATAATATATCATTACAAACAGATGATACAATCAAGTTTTTTGAAAATAAACATATTGTTTCTGGACCTAAGGAAAACAATGAACCAATAAAACTGTTGTATAAGAGAAAATTTGACAATGTCCAAGAATACCGTGAAAGAAAAAAAAAAAGGATAGAAAATGCATCCAAAATAAATATATCTTTTTAAATTTTAACATTGTTTCATTATAATCTTCTGATCTCATACTCATTTTTGAGGTTTATGAGCAAACATGTAGACAAGTAATACATTAATTGTGTTTATTATTTTATGATTTATCTTATGTCAATTTTCAGTGGAGGCTGGCTCCTGACATGCCATGTCTAATAATGATGTAATCACACAGTTGTTTGTTTATTCTTCCATTCTGTAATATAACTTTAAGTCAGTAGCCCAACATCCTGGAGTAGGCACCCATTCGCATAGATTTAATTAAAACTTAGTATATATAGCTAGAATCGATGCCAATACAATATTTCGACAACATTATCTCATCATCCTGATCAGAATCTTCAGGATGAAAGAAATTACTGTGTAAGAGTAATTGAGAGCACACAGCCTGTGGATGCCTAATTTCCAGCTCAAGTACTCAGCTATTGGAAATTACTTGGAGAAGTCTATGTCCAGCAGCGGATATTTTGCAGCCGATGATGATGATTTTGAACAATGTGTTGTGCATTTTGCCATTTTTAGAATACTAGTATTTTTTGTTCGTCATTATCTTCACATAGTATTAAACAATATTTTTTCTTTTTAGTTTGATGTATTTTTCGTTGTGGTTGTAGTTCCAACCCAGACATTTCATTTCAGTAACATATTTATTTCACAAGATGTATCTTGTGAAATAATGTTTTGGAATTATGATTTGATTTTAATAAATATATTGTTTAATAAGTAGTTGCTTATTGAGTTTGTAAAATGATAATTTTTTTAGTAAAATTTTGTCAAACATTTCAAATAGGTATATTTTTCAAATTATTGGATCCCATTAAATTAAATCTGTACCCTAGAAATAAATGAAACAATATTTTCAACCAGGTAATGTTTATTACAGTTCAAACAAGAAATGTGAAATGTGCAAGTCTTATTTAGTTGTACAAAAATAAATGAAACCTAGATAATGTTTCAACATTATTAATTAAGCTAACAAGTTATAGTCTAAGCCTACTTGGCCTAATTATTACATTATACTAACAAAAAAAACTAAATATCACAATTTTAACTAAACACAACAAGACAAGTTGATATACCTAAAGTAGATTCTGATATTTTAATACTTATTGCTTTTTATTCAATTAAGAGCAATAATAATAAGTCGTATGGAGGCCGAACCGCTTAAATGATGATCTTACATATAATTTGTAGGTATATTTAATACATGATCAAACATCTAGTTTTCTCATTTTCCATAATATCTAAATGCAATAAATACATCTGGGTCATTTTTGTAATTTACCTAGACTTAAGCACATTAGCAAAGTTTCGAAGTTGGGAGCCAAGGTTATCAATTTCACACAGAACACTGTCTACTTCGTTCTTGAGATCCATTATATCAGGCAGACTGTTGCAATCTTGCACATTCAATAATGTTGTAAATATCTTGTCCCATAATGCTACTTTCATGTACCTTAAAACAAAAATATTTTCTATTACTCTGATTAGTCTAGTATGAACATTTACATAAAGCGGAGACATTAAACGAATAGAATAAATGGGACACTTTGTATTTTTTTTTATTTGTTCAGGCTAGTTAGATAGGTGTTAATAAATGAAGTGCAATATGAAACAACGCAGGTACTAATTCTCGTCCTGAATTGCCAGGGGCGCACAAACAATGTAGAGAATTTACGCAGTTTATTATTTTAAAAAGAAATTCCGAAAAATAACTCGCAGACTATTTTTACTTAACATAGCTTATAGATAGGATAATCTACATGTTCTTTTATATTTAAGTAGCCGCGCCCCGCGCTTACTTGAATATAAGAGAATATGTAGATTATCCCACCCGCGTGGTTCCTGTTCAGTGAGAACAATGAAAGTAACCTTAGTGACTCCTTATAACATCTTCCAGTTAAAGTCCTGTTAAAATCTGTCCAGCCATTTCAGCGATTAGCCAGAACATACAGACAGACAGTACTATACTTTATATTCATTTAGTATAAGTTTTTCGGAATTACAGAAACTTAAATTTTATTTATATATATACAAATTCAATCTCAAATATATTTACCTCGGCAATTTTTTGTCTATATTCCATTGACCTAGACGATTCACTACCTTCATGTAGCTACCCATCAAAATTACATGTATCGTACCAGCCAGGCAGTACAAATCAGTTTGATATGTCCATGGTTTCCCTTCTCTCATTTCTGTACAAGTGAAACCTTCTGTTGCAATCAACTGAAAAACAAAAAAATTTCAAGTCAACATGAATATATTAATAATTAAATGTTACATAATATAACATGTTTACATAATATAGGAATATATAAATTAACTAGCAGTGCGCCGCGATTTCATTCCGTTATATATTTTTATTTGGTAGTTCTCTATTTTTTCTAACTATTTTTTAAGGGACAGTTGCTAGTCAGTACGTTCTGAAACGACGTGTGAGATCAGTACAACCGGCTCCGCAGACATCAGAGAGCTGAAGAATGTGATTGCCGCGAAGTGGGAACGTATTCCGCAAGCAAGTATCCGGGATATCCTCGCTAGTAACCCAGACGAATTTAAGCTGTGATTTCAGCTCGGGGGGGGGGGTCACATTCGATACTAACATTTATCTGCTTTTACGTTATTAAAGAAAAAAAAACTATTTATATTTTAACTTTTACTGCACGAGCATATGCACAACTAGCGAGCATACACTACTAGTGAACTTTGATTATTTGCTTATTAATTTACAAATTTATGTATATATAGTATACCATATAAAAAAGTACTACATTCTAAACTGAAAAAAACAATGTTGTCAAACATTACCTCTCTGAATGTAGTTCCTTCAGGGAATAAAGACATATCAATAGCACATCCTAGATCAATCAACTGCAAAGACGGAGTCCGCCATTCTTGTGTTGGTCTGTATAAAACAATAAACCATATTATGACCATATTTTTAATAACATATTAAAAAATGCGTGAGTTTGTAAAATCAAATATAACTAGTACTTACATTTTCATAAGTAAAAAGTTATCCGGCTTTATATCGGCATGAATTATTTGAGCTTTATGAAGATAATGGACTATGGACAACATTTCAGAAGTTAAAAGGATAACAATAAATTCATTAATACACTTTGAGGTAGCAATTCTGACTTTGTTGGCGACATCTAGTAACGATCCGTATTTCGAATATTCCGATACAAAAAGACTGGCATTTTCTCCCAAAAATCCAGTTGTTATGTCCATATATCCAGGAAGCTAAAAAGAAAGATTATTTTAAGGAAATTACAAACAGCAATAGAGTTAAATAAGATAGCAATAACAGAGATATTTACCATAAATGGGTCTTTTATCCTCGCTTTTATTTCCTGACAGATATAAAACTCCCAAGGTCGACTGGGTTTTTGATATTTGATAGCAACCGATTTATTTGTATGGATATCAAGGCACAAGAATACTGCACCATAATTGCCTTTGCCTAGTTGTTTCTCTATTGAAAACTTGTTGTTTCCAATACTAACCATTGTTGCAGGTTGCAGCTTCGGCACTGATCTTACTTCGATGTAACCGTCGGCGTGAGTTTTGTTGGGGAATTTAACGTAATCTAACAAAGAAGCAATGATCTTCTTATTAAATGGATCAATGACCTTAGGAAACTCGATATCCGCAGGTCTAGGTATGTCACTGGTTTCAACCAAAGATATAGAATGCGTGGATTTGAAAGCTCCACATTCCATTGAGTTCTCACTATCTACATCCATACCATAACCATCAGAATGGAAGTCAGACTGCCTAGAATAAACCGAGGAGATTCTGCTCTCTTTGCTGACGGAGTCTCTACTATCTTCACTCTGCAGATCAACCTTATGTTCAAAGTCCAACTGTCTCTTGGATATATCTTTTTGCTTCTCAGGAACAATATGAGAAACTTTGGCCGACTGAATAGGTGTGTTTGTCTGCCCAGTCATTCCGTCCTTGCTGTCTGAATCAGAAAGACCAGATGAAGGCGGTATTTGAGCCTGTTCTGGACTGGACACATATAGATTCTTATGCATTTTCTGAGAAATGCTAGGACTGTTTGTAAACTTAGGAGTGTTGGCATTATCTTTTGGTTCATTCCTATTAGAAATAAAGTTGAGGAACTGATTGGAGAATCCAATATCAGGCGAATTCTGACCCAACTTGACATTGGGCTGTTCATGCCTAATATTGCGTAAAGCTGAGGTAGGGCTCTTGTGAGCCGTAGCACCTTTTGTTTGCTGAGTTTGTTTATTTACATTGTAGTCTGCGGCGGCTGATTCTTGAACTTTCAAAGATGCATTAGAGTGGACTTCTTGTTTAGCTCGAGGTTCAGAAGTCTCGGCCGACATGTTAGCACTTTGGGCCCCAGAATTCCTGTAACTGTTCTGCGATTGTTGGGGGCTCTGATACACATGCGATTGTTGATTATTTTGTACACCATATTGAGCCGCATTATCAGGCATCTGTTTACCCGTCTGCCGGTAAGGGCTCTGTATATTATTATAAGTTTGGCTGCCAGGATGATGGTTGACATTGGGATACATGTTAGCATTATTATATTGGTTATGCATGTTAGGATAATTCTGTTGACTGTAAGCTTGATTTGGTCCTGCTGCCACCGGACTAGGTCTTTGATAATATTGGTTATTCTGATATTGAGGCTGATGTGGAGGACTTTGGAAGACAGTAGGCGTTTGTTGTTGATTGGCATAAATGTGCTGACGCTCAGGTTGACTAGGATAATGATAATCTTGTCGTCCAGCATAAGAGTGCTGAGGGCTCATCATTGGATGTCCAGGGCTATGGTAGCCAAGTTGATTAGAGTAAGTAGGGCTTTGGAAGCCAGGTGGTACGGATGGGCTCATAGCATGAGGACTTTGCATGCCAGTGTGCTGTGGACTGTGGTAAGCATTAGGATTTGGACTAGCATAGCCTTGTTGTTGCTGTTGTGGTTGTGATTGCTGCTGTTGATTTATCATCTGATTGCCAGCATAACCCTGCTGATAACTATAGGTCTGCTGGTAGTGCCCATGCATTGACCTTTGCGGCGAATATCCGTTGTAATTAGAAGGCATAGGTTTCTGATATTGATGATCATGGGAGAGGTAAGGCACAGTAGCAGCATTTGGCATTGATTTATTCTCAGGCTGTTCACGTTTCTGAGGATAAACACGCGCGAATTGTCCACTAGGCAATCTGGGCTGAGATGTAATAGAATTTCTTTTAGATGTTGTAGGTTGCTGCGATGGATCATTATGATTGTTGTACATAGAATCAAAATTTGTTGTGTAACCCGTAAAATTGGTTCTTGTTGACTGGCCAGAGGAACTTGAACCAGATTTACTGAAAAAAAAACATGAATTAGTATTTAAATTATTTTATTTTCTATGTAGTAGATTAGACATTTTAATACATACCTATTGTATTCTCTCGTTGCCTCCATAATGACGGAAAGCCCACCTCCTTGATTATCAACAGTAGCATGCTGATCTGTGCCAATCTGTCTAGAGTTCTCATCTTTTTTTACTGAACCCACCTCTTCATGTTCAATTACACTTTCGTCAATACTGAATTTAGGTATACTCCCAAACTTGGACTGGTCAATACAACTTGCTGGTTTTTTGAATTGAGACATGTTGGGAGTACTGGCATCCTTAATATTAAAATTAAATACTTGAGTACAAGATGGTTCTTCATAGTAAGCAGTTCTGTTAACCTGTATAAAAATATTAACTCACATTGGTACTTGAAGTTGCTTATAGCTAAGCTATTTATCTATATTAAATAAATTCCAATGAAAATATCTTGTAATGTCATAAACAATAATAGTTTAATTCACCTTTTTTTTCTTAGAATTTAAATAGAGTAAAGGTTGATCATATTATGTAAGCATTCAAACAGTTGATTCATTGTAAAGAGTTATTATTATTACATATCAATCATATATAATGTAATTGTAGAATATCTTGATAGTCAAAGTAAATGATTCCATACTTAAGAAATATTAAAATTTTAGAGATTTAATTAAATATACAATTAGAATAACTAAATAAATATAATTATTTCTACGTGAGACATCAACTTACATTTTGCGGAGGTATGGGAGCTGGCACAGTAAACTTATTTCTAGCATTTTCTTTATCTTCAGGTAGACCTCTTAAATCTGCAACTTCTTGTTTTTTCTTAGTATTGATTGCCATTGTTATGGAGCGATCTTCGTGAATATCAAAGTTAGGAACTTCAAACTGTTGCACTGCAGATTGGACTATAGATGGTTCTGAAAAAAAAACATTTTAAGATTAATGCGTTTACTACTCAAATTAAACTAAAACAAGTGAAATGTGTCAAACACAAAATCTTAAAAAAAAAGTAAATTTTTATTATGACTGACTCTGAGATAATTCCGTTAAAGCAGGAATATATTTAATACTTAAGACACAGAACAACCACAAATGTTCAATACATATAAGTTGGTACTGGGTCGGGCTCGAGCCCACGACATTAGACACACAAGATAGGATCACTACCATTTGCCACATCGGGCCAGTCAAAGTAATAGATTTACTAATTGTTCAAATAAATTAGGACAGTTGTGACAGAATACCTTTATTTACAACTATAAAAACATTATCCTTTGTTTATGAAAATATCATTTCTATATTTTACTCAAAAATGAAATTTGAACTGTCCTTCACTGTCCTTAATCAGTCGAAAGCTCAATCTGTGCGACGAAATATATTTGTCGTTAATTGCATTTCACAAAAAAAACTAAATTTCAAAATTAGTGCTTAAAAATATTTATGAAGATTACCATTAGTGCCATTGTCGTTAAACAAGTTTCGTAGTTCCCATCTGGCTTCTTTTGTATTAACTGTTACCGAATCACCAAGTAAGTTACCCATAAGACTTCTATTAAATTCCTCCATTAAATTATTCTTGACATAGCTTGGTCTACCATTCTCAATACTGTAATTTTCGGGACTGGAAAATTTACCAGCTTGGTTCTCTTTGTCAGAACCAGAATGCGATATCTTTTGAGAATCATCATTTTTCTTGACACTCAATTCACTAACTTCTTTAGAGTCCAGATTGACCAAAACTTTTGGCTCACCAGGAGAGTGCATATTTGTAACCTTCGTTATTGTTTGTAAGGTTGGTATGGTCAATGGCATAAGCTGACCCAAATGGTCATGTTCAGGATCTAAAGCACAATTAGCTAATGTTTCTAATGCACTGCATTGAGCAAAAGTAACATTTATGTTATCATAACTTTGCTGAGTTTTCTTCTCTGGAGTGACATTACTCTTTGCTTTTTTTATCAGATTATATTTTCTAGATCTGATTTCTTCTAAACTGTGCTCTTGATCATTAACATACACCTAAAAGATAATTTGTACACAAATTATTTTGTTGTTTCGAATAATTATACAAAATATATAAAAGAATGAGGAAAATAATTACCTGTGACTTATTATAACAAGGGATTTTCGTAGGGTCAGAAGGATCAGGTACACATAGAGGCACATTAAATGACAAGTCCTCTGAGCAATATGACATATGATTGGCTGGAAGCCTTAACACATCGTCTTCATCTTCATAAGCTGTAAACACAACAGAATCTATAAAGCATTTGAACAATATGTGTTTGATGAGAGACATCATTGTATGAATATGAACAACCCATTTACACACATTTGCATCATACATTTACAGTATCTACAGGTAGCATAAATTTCCAATTTTGATCCATTTCCATTCCATCTACTATTTATTTAAAATTTGTACTTACGAGTAAACGGCAGTGCTTGATGAGGTACTATATTTGTATGTACCATTTTAGTCTTAGGATTAGTCCAAATTCCAACTTCTTTTTCATTTTCAACATTTCCACAAGCTTGAACTAAAGATGCTGGTCCAGGATTTTCACTAACAGGTATTGTATGGGAAGTGGAAGGAGCATCCTAATCAAAGAGAAAAATATTTATTTCACATCTATTAATTGATATGCAGATTGTTTTTTTTCCGATTTTATGACTACTAACAAACTGTTAAATTCACAATTAAAATCAAAAACATTTTTTATTATTTAACATGTTAAGTATTTAATAATATATGTGTTCCCCATGAAGGTCATATTAAAATTCAAATACTATTAATTATATTAATATTTCACAAGAAAGATAAGACAAAAAACAAGATCTGTCAAATATTAAACTACAGGCCCTGTCAAAAAAATTATGGGTCATTCGAACCACCGGGTGACCTATCTAGAACGATATAAGAGCATAAAATAATAAGATTCACCATTATATTGTCACTTGTAAGCTGTCCAAAAGCAGGTGAGAATTCAAAGTACAGGTATAGTGCTTTCATTTTGGACATATATTTTTGTACGGCATTCTTACCATTGATAGATCCATGAAAAAGAATAAGAATACGCGCATTGCCTTACAAAAATGGTGCACAACAAAGTCGATATTTTTTTTCGGGTATTTCCAGGGTAAATTTGGTCATTTGGTTTGTACGGCATCAGTTTCATACTATTTCAATACTGCTTCTAATCAATTATTCCGCAACACCGTACAAAAATCATGCGACAAAGGAAATTTTCCCCGAGGGTTGCAACCCTTCTCTTTCCGTGGTCCAGGGGGTGATTTGACACCACTTAAAATTAATTTATTTTGAGAGTATTTTATGCATAGATAATATTTTTTATATGCCGAACATTTTCGTTGGTCTAAAGAGGAACAAAAAACTGAAAAAGATAAAATCAAAAAGAAAAAATCTATATAACGAAATGAAAGGTGAAATTCATCACGATATTTTTTTATACGGCATTTAGAGGCAAATAAATCTTAAGTGGAAACGGAGCGACTCTATGTTACGATGTTTAACATTCGTCGACAATATCGTATGTTCGGCTTGGACCAGAGTAAGGTGTTTGTATAGCGCTCTCGTCTGTCGTCGTCATCTGTCATTACAGAAGTATCTGAAAACTATACCTGCAGTGCTCACGAAGACGCTGATACCAATATAGTGTATCATGTTTGCGCTGTTGGGTAAAGTACGAACATTTTGAGTGTTCCCATGCAGATATCTCGTAATATTATTAGCTTATATGAAACAAATCCTAGTAAATGTGGGTTAGAATCAGTTCAATGTCGATCGCAAAATTTGGATGCAACTCGGACCGGTAACCACGTTTAAAACATTGACGTTTGTGCTGTGTACAGGGACTTGGGCGAAAATCTGTTCTTCGTTGGCTGCATTCCATACTTTTATAGGAAGGGTAAAAACAGACCATTCAAAGTATTGGAGAAATCAGAAAAGTTCCAAGACGCATTTATTAAAATAGGGCATAATACGTTTGTTAAAGATCTACTACTCATAGAACAAACTTTCAATGTTTTGCAAGAATATTTAGGTACATATGCGTTTTATGTAACGTAAAAACAAGAAGAACAGACAACGAAGCAAGGTGTATCATATTCGATAAGATTTATACGCCAAAAAGCAGTAATGAAGCTTTCAAAAAGACAAGTATGAAATTGAAAGCAACGTCGTTTTCCCCTTGTTTCCGACAGTT
This sequence comes from Heortia vitessoides, assembly GCA_020976665.1. Lineage (NCBI taxonomy): Eukaryota > Metazoa > Arthropoda > Insecta > Lepidoptera > Crambidae > Heortia > Heortia vitessoides. The sequence goes on along the minus strand of JACJUM010002878.1, from coordinate 12,041,959 downwards.
AAAAGAACATGTGAAGAGAAGTACCTATGTAGCACAGATTTGGTGTAATGCCTACAAAAATACTGTCGACCTTGTTAGCAATAAGCTATGGATGGATTCTCAATGACGGTTCGATTTCCACAAGTTCCACGACGAGGGATGCCCCCAAAAATTCTGTGACATAATGGCACCGGATGAGGAATCAATAATGTTTGAAGTATATATTAAACCAAAAAGTATCCAAACTGTTGATACTGGGATTGAAAGTTTAAATTTTTATAATAATATTAATATTTCAGTTTCAGTTCAGTTAGAAGTCATAGTAATTTTATCATATAATCAATTGTTCTCTTTCAAAATATGTTAATACCATATTGTATCAGATAGCCATAAAGTACTCTTAAAATTGTAGTGTCATTATCATCAGCCTAAAAGATGTAAATGGTCTGCATTAAAATGTACAGCAGCATTTTTTCCTAATTTATTTATTTTAAAACTAATAAAGTTAAACAAGAAGACAAAACAAGAGACAAAATGAAGAAAACTGCTATATTTCATGAATGTATGATATTTAAACTTTTGCAATAATTTCCAAAATTGGAATTTTTGTATTTCTCTATAATTTTTTTAGAAGTTTTTTTTGAACGGCAATACTATATAACAATTATATTTAACAATATCATGTTAAAAAAAAGTTCCCGTACTCCCGTTCCCGGCTCAAATGATTTTACAGCTTTATAAATCAAGTAAACAATAAAATTAAGATAATTATTGATACCCTCTGGACCACGGAAAAAGAAAAGAGTTGCAACCCTCGGTATTTTCCCCTTGTCGTATGAATTTTCTACGGTGTTGCGGAATAATGGATTGGAAGCAGTATTAAAACTAATGCTGTACAAAATCAAATTACCAAATTTACCATGGAATTTGACAAAAAAAGAAATCCAAATTTGTGGTGCATCATTTTTGTATGGCAATGCACATTTTCTTATTATTTTTTATGGATCTATCGATAGTAAGAATGCTATACGTAAATATATGTCCAAAATGAAAGCACTATACCTGTACTTTTGAACCCCACCTGCACTCAGTTGTACAGCTTACAAGTGACAGTATAGTGCTGAATCTTATTATTTTATGCTCTTATTCTAAATAGGTTACCTGGTGGTTCAAATGACCCATTATTTTTTTAATATGGGCCTGTAGTCTATATATTTAATGTTAATTTTATAATTTGAATACTTTTTTGAATATAATAACAGAATATATATAATATATAACAAAATTAATATTTTAACTTCAGTGTTTCTTAAAATTTTAACAATATTAATACTTTTGAGGTTAAAAAATATTTCCTTTTTCTATTATTGCAAAAATATAAATATTTTTTCAAGTTTTGAAAGAATAATATTTACTTGGGTCTTTACAGGTCGGTCAAACTAGAGGCAGCCTGGCAAAACAGTATAAAATTTTCACTTACCTCAAAAACATTTACCATAACATTAGAATTAGGCATCCTATTGTCATAGTTCTTAGCCTGTTGCCTCACTACCCCAGGAGTAGTACTTTTAATACTTTCTCCTATTCTTTGCACTGGAACATTGGCTATGTTCCGTCTTTTAAATGATTTAAGGGATGTTAAAGCCATTCTAGTCTCAGCCAATGCAGATGCTGCTTTTCTTTTTGTTGGAGAATCATCATGTAGCATTCTCTGAGCAAAAAATAGTTGGAAGTTCCTAAAGAAATACAAATATATGAATAAGCATATAATAATACTTATAAATAATTTGAAATTTTGATTATAAATTTAATACACTTACATATGAGCTTGTTCAAGTTCATCTAGTGGCTGAGCTTTGGCTTGAAGTCCAAGCATATACACCTGGTTAGCTTTTTTATAATCCCCTGATTCTTCACAATAGCAGGCCCAGGCTCTGTAGAATTCTGAGCATTCTACACCAATTCCAATGTTATGCAACCTTTGATAAATCTCCAGTGGATTAGAGAGGCAGTCAACCTAAAAATTATACTCATTTTAATTATAACAGAGAAGTATTAAATTTATTGGTGAAACATAATGCATTATATATTTTTAAACACTTACATATTTAATCCACAGTTTTACTAGTCTTCTATCTTGAAAGTATCTTTCATCTTTCTCAAACAGCTGCAAGCAGTCCTTAATGATTTTATCAATATTGCCTTCATGACCATGTTTAGGAAAAGACTGCTCTACCCATTGTATGTAGTTGAACCAAGGATCCAGTGGATCTGGACCCTGATAATGCCTTACAGCTGCTTCGTGCTCCCTAAAAACACAGTAGCTAAATTGTAACATGTTAATGACGGTTAAACAATCAGCTGATTCTACCTTGTAAACATTGATTTCTTTAATTTCTTAAAACTTATTACCAAAAGTGACAAAGTAAAAAGGAAACATTCTGTAGAAATAATCAGAACTTACTCTTTCTGCTGCTGCAGCTGTTTTTGAGCATCAACATCTGATTGTGCTTGCAAAGCAGCTCCAAGCTGCATAAGATTTCTACCGCCTCTCAGAGGCTGGATATTTTCTTTACTAATATCTATGTCCATCGTAGTAATGAAATAGAGCCGAAATATCACAGCATGAGGAATAAACACAGGTCACTTGGCCACAAATAAGCAATGTCTGGGACCTAATTTCCCGGCTCTAAATTATGATTTATTGATCAGAACTAACAAATACAAAATCACAAATAAATATAGGATTGCTTCGTGACGTAAAATTACAAGAAAAATTGTGCTTTAATGCTTTCAAAATCTAAAAAAATTAGTGTCTTCCAACTGAAGCACCAAAGACTATCCCGAAACTGACAATTATGCTATAGATATGGGTTGTCTATGACAAGATTCAAAATTACTAAAAACGGTCACCGACAAATATTTGGATATACTCGTTGGATATATTTATTGTAATTTTACACGTAAAGAAATCATAGCTCGCTTTGATATAACAACAAATTGAAATATAATCCTTACTTTTCTTAAATTTCATTGATATCCAAAAGATATTTTATAATTTGCTGTTAGATTGTAAAAATAATTGTTATAATCAAATTATATTAACGAATTATTAACTTACCATCATAATACTTATAATAATTGTTATATAGTTTATATAACTAACAAAAATATTTATGACAAACCGTCAAATCAAATTGTAGGTGTACAAGCATGCAACTACGCTTATGTGTTGAAATTGGTTTATGGTGTATCGGGAACACATACTAATGGTCTGCATGACGTTTCCAACATGTAGATAACTACTTTAATTTAATTAATACTCTTAATATAAGTTTCAATTTTTATAATGATGTAAACATATTTAGTGATTTAAGAATAGATTTCAAAGCGTCATGCAATAAATGTCTCAGAATGAAATTTATACAAAAATAGAAAACTTCATGTACCGACATTTAAAAAAAAAAATTAAAGTTTCGTTAACTCACATTCTGTTTATTCTGTTTTATTGGACTCATCTGTCTTAGTCCACAAAAGTTCTTATACAATTTTACATTTTATGCAAAATACTGATCAATTTTCAATCGAGTTTGAGAGATTGAGTTGATCAACCTACACAAACCTGTCATAATTTTACCGATATCGGTTACGAAATTGTGCATGTATATAAGATCTCAGATCAGAGAATTGGTGTAATCTCTATATTTTAGTACAGCGTAAAATTCTATCAGATAGTCAATAATTTGGAATTGACGAAATAATTGATTGATTGATCAAAATTTTACTTTTGTGTAGCATTTTTTTTTGAAGGACGCCTTTGTTTTATATCTAATTTCCCAATAAAATTGAAATATAGTTGAACCAATCAAAACAAAGCAAATTTAAAATGTCATGTTCTGTCATACACTACTGCCATCTAATTGATGCATGCAAAAACCTCTGAAAGCTACTAACTAATGTTCTTTATGTAATGAATATCATCTTTTACGCGGTATAATTAAAAGAGGAAGGAATGTATAGACTCAAGTTGTTTTCACGCATCTACCTTTAAGGAACCATTGACTGCAAAAAGAAGCATGTTGTTAAAATGTGACTTAAGTGGTTTTTGAATTGACCGATTCAATTAAAAAAATATATATAGGCAACTGTCATTTTTTTTGTATCATCACATCATATCAGCCTTTCCCGTTCATCTCCAATAGGACCGGTTGTATACGGACTGTATCCAGCGAGATCCTGCGGTTTTAGTCATTATTTTTTTTGTTTATTGACGTTCGTAAATCTGTGACTGTCAATTTTGACAAGTTAATACGAAATAATAATATTCAACGTAATACATATTTAATCTTAACTATGTCGTCATTACGAATGCAGATGGATAAAAAAAAAGCTCAAGAAGAAATGCGCAAATTAATGGCTGAACGGCGTAAAAAGGATCAAAATCCGATAAAAATTGATAACCCTCTTGCTAAATACAATAGCGCTGGACAACTCTTATGTATTCTTTGCTCATCAATAGTAAGATCGGAACAAGTATGGACTGTTCATATCAACAGTAAACAACATAGAGAAAATGTAGATAAGGCGAAGAAGTTGAAAGAAATGACTAATAATTTTACTGTAGGAAAACTAAAACACAAAACCACTGACCATTCAGATGCTCCACCGGAGAAAAAGATAAAGGGTATTTTGAAAAATTCCAGCAATTATGTCAAACAGATTCCAGAGAAGGTTAAAAATAGTGTTCCTCAAATCATATCTTTTCATGACGAAGAAATCAAAAGAATACCATTAAATTCAGTGGTGTTGAATTCCAAAGATGGTAGGCATTTTTAACTATAATTTTGTTTTATTGCTAAATCAATTATAATTTAATTTTTCAATTTTCCTAATTTACAGCTTGAATTATTTAGTAAAATCATAGTCATAAATAGTTTTTCCACATCAGCTAAAATTTATATAATTACAGAATATAAATGTAAAGATTATATTTGTAAATAATTAATTTTCTTAGTAGGTTTAAATAACATAAACATATCTTAAGGTGAGTGCTTAGAATAAGTGTAATTTATACTGTGGTTCTAAAAGCAAAAGAGTGCAAGGATTGTGGTCTGCAGTATTGTAAAAAGGTTGCGCTTCCTAAACCTAGGTTTCAAAACTGAATTCAAAGGTGTTTATTGAGAAAATTTTCATAAATTACTGGTTGCTTTACAAATGTGAGTTCTATCAAGAGCGATCCAGCCCTCAAAAAAGGTTGTGGTCACAGCTGCTAGAAAATCGGCTAAGTACGAGTCGAAGCATGAACATGCTCTTTACCAATCATGCAGGTTGCTTATGAACTTTTGAATTAGATTATTTTCTTTTTCTGAGCATCAGGACAATGGCATTAGGAATGGAAATAAACTTAGGAGGAAGTTGGACCCGATTTCTTCACATTAAATAGTCAGTTTCGATGTATACCTATTTCAATCAATAAATAATTTTTTTTCTTGTAGCCAGAGGGCCAATATAGGGACACTAGACTAGGTAAATAGGTACCTTGGTGTTGTATCAGGAGTAATGTAAGTGAGTAAAGTAAATTTTACATTAAACAAATTTATTTAGGTACTTACTTAAATTACAAATGCAAGCTAATGTTTCTATTTTGCGAAAATGTTGATAATGTCTTTGATATCCAGGTTCTTTGTGTATATTTAGGAGAGCTAGCAAGAATAATCTTTCCTGTGCCATTGAGGCACATTTTTAAATTTTATTATAGCATATTGTTCATTATCATCAGTATCAATCTCAATAGACTGTAAAAGTGTGACATCACAAGTCTATTAAGGTTGTGGGCATGCCCATCATGCCCACAACCATGGTGGATCCACGCTTGAGCTCTATGTTATAACTGATGCTATAATAAAATTAAGTAATAAAAATGTTACATAATATTCCAATCAAAATTTTTGGTGAAATTATACTTAATAAATATAATTGAACAGAATCCTCATCCCATATCAGTAACTCTCCTTAACAATTTCTATAATATATTTTGAATATTTTATAGAAGAGCTAGCTTTATCAGGCACGCAGGAAGGGGACCAAAAATCACTACCTATCCCTGATCAACCAATACCTGAAGGCTTTTTTGATGATCCTGTATTGGATGCTAAGGTATGTAAAATTAAAATATTTTAAATGAAAACAACTTAGTTCTGGGAAAAAAGAAGAAATGATCTTAAAGGTTAAAATCTTTATTTCTGTTGCACTAACCAATAAATAGTGGTTAACTATAATAAGATCTTTGTATATTTTTTCCAATGCTACCAAGTATTTGCAGTATGGCAAAATGTTATTACCTAAGGTACCATTCTTAATTATCTCCCAAAGTTAAACCGCTGATCTATTAAAATGGTTGGGACCCTAAAATTTTTAAATGTGGATGAGATGTTGGCAAAATGTTCTTGTCATATCAATTTCACACTATAAATTATGAGAGAAAGTAATGCATTGCTTACAAATACAATTTTCAGAATATTTTAATTAAGTGTTGACTGCCTTGAGACTGTAGAAACATTGTGTAAATAAAAAAAGTATATAGTGTTGAACTTTGACAGAAAATTGTATGTATCTAATAGTGTAATGGCTGATTATTCATTAGTCACATGATGACGGTCACTAACTAAAACGGTTCACAATTTTTGGTACAAAGTATGTTAAACATGTTCTGATTGGTATCTTTAAGTACAGGTATAAATAAATAAAATAAACAATTATGGGATCAGCAGTAAATAAAATATTATTATACTGATGTTTAAATTTTTGTATTCAATTTAATTCTGGGAAATGGTGCCAGGAATTATTAAGGTCAATACAGAATCACACATACTAAAAAAAAAAAGAAAAAGATTATACCCACTACTTAAATGTTCTCAATGTTTTTTTTGTGACTATATTTATTTACTCATTATTAGATGATTTAGATTAAAATCATATAAGATATATTAAGTAGAAAAGAAAACTTTCAACATAAAACCATTATTACTCAAAGATCCTTAAAATTACACAATAGTAATCTTATTGCCCAAATGTTTCCTCAAATGCTTCATGAATGTAATCTAACATATCAGATGCTAAAAGACTGCGACCTTTACATCTGAACGCTTTTTCATTACATTTCCTCACTAAAACAGAACCAGCATGACAAGCAATTGATGCTGCAACCAAGTCTCTGTCAAATAACTCAGTTTCAGTGTTTTTAATATTTTCTAAAGTCCAATGCAGGAATGTTGCAATAAACCCACTCAATAAATCACCTTGTCCACCACACCTGCGTCCAGATCCACCTGAATTTGATTTCCATTGAACTTCCGAATTGACACTAAATACTTCATCAATGGCACCCTTTCTCAATATAGTTACTGTTTTACCAAGCTTGGTTAATTCTACCAGCCCATTCAATTTATTACTCAGTCTTTCAAATTCAATTTTGTTTGGTGTCATAATTACTGGGGAAGTAAAGTTTTTGATCAATTCAGGCTTTTCTGTGATAAGAAAGAGTCCATCTGCATCAATAACTAAAGGAATCTTTTTGTCTTGAATAGTTTTCAGCATATCTTCTACCACTTTAAAGGTTTGTACCTCTCTGCCTAAACCAGGTCCAATAACTATGGCATGCAATCTATCAAGCCATGGTGATATTTGTGACACCGCTTGTAAATGGTCTAATAAGGGATGCACAATTAACTCGGGGCTGTATGATTTGATAACAGTAGCAGCCGATGTAGTGCAGAATATGTGTACTAAATCTGCGCCAACCTAAACAAAGCAGAGTTATAATTAGAATATGAGAAATTCTATGGACTTAATAGAAAAAAAAATAATAGAGGTACACAAAATAACACAACTACAGATTTTGATTACCCGAGAATAGCAGAACAAATGTATACTTTGCCAGATCAAAATTTTCTATGAATCTTTAGTTAGGCTATGTCTAATCGATAACTTATCAGACATTGAGAATTGAAATTTTAAGAATGTATATTCGGCAGTTTGCGATCAGAAAGAGCAAAAATGTTTAATTACTTTTAATGCACTTATTCCAGCAAAATAAGGAGCTCCTGTGTATTCCAGGGAACCTCCTACTATACCTATGCGGCCAGCTTGACCTTTGTGTTTTGTTCCATCTAGAGGTGGAATACAATCTTTGATTAATTTAATCATGCTCGTTTGATCCATATTGTACAGACGTGGATTAAAATAATGTCTACAAATTAACTCAATTTTTGGTAATACTTTTTTGAACAACATCAGCAGTCAGCACATAAATATGTGATCTACAATGCGTTTTTCCTTAATTTATTTGATATACCTACATACATAATTTAGATACACACTAAAAATAGAAGTCATGGATGCGTTTCAAAACTAGTAATATCTGTCTTCCTTTTTGCTATTGTTACACTGGGTTATTTTACACAATTGTAACTGTTTTAGGTAAGAAATATCGAATATAAAGATCCTGTAGAGGAAGAATGGGAACGATTTCAAAAGGAAATTAAAGAAGAAGCTAGTGCTTCAGCTGAAATTATTGCCGGAGAACAAGAGGAGGCAACTGCCGAACGACAGATTGAAGAAATTGATGAACAAATCAGAAACTGGTCCAGGTAAAAGAAATATTTAACGAATGGCGTCTATAGCCTGCACCGTAGTATATTTTTATTAAAGTTAAAGTATCTTAAAGATAATTTTTATTTTACAGAGTTTTAGACTTAGAGTTAAAAAAAGAAGAAACAACTAAGAAAAAGCAGGATATGGAACAAATGAGTGAAGATGAAAATAAGGATTCAGAAAATGAAGATGATATTGACGAATTTCTAGATTGGCGAGCAAAGCGAGCTTAGTTATCAACTTAGTTAAAACAGTTAACTATTATATTTAAAGTATTATCATGTAAATAAAGAGAAAAAATGGCAACGTGTATATCTATCTATGTTTTTCCTCGTATAACATTTCTACAGGCTAGTTAAATTTGTGGTAATACGGTAAACAAATTTCTATCCTTTATTATAGGGGCTGGAGAGCTATAAAGAGACAAAAAGTTGCCTATGTAACTCATTTATATATAAACAATTCGTTGCTCCGTTTTGCCGTGAAAGACACAAACAAAAACGGGCGTGAGTTTTTGTAATAAGCATTTTGTTTTCATTTGTATAGAAGTTTAACAAGTTTTACTATTAAGTTGATTGTGGGCATGTGGGTAGAGTTATAGTCTGTAACTTTGTTCAAATATAGCTCTTGACGGAACGGTTTTAAATAAAAATTTCTTACATAAAAAACAGTTTTGCCCTAAAAAAACATGTAGGCTTTGAAACGATTGGTTGTAGCACTAGGTACTCCTTTGAGCTTCGAGCTAAGATATAATAGTTGATAATAGACGGATATAATGCAAAGTATTATGTCTGGTTTGGGGTGTTTTGTGTATTATGTCCGGTTTGGAGAATTGAGTGAGTAAAACCATTCTGATGCCACCATTTATTTTGTTGCATAAATTAATATATTTGTCCTTCTGTTTATGTGAATAATTAAAACAAAATTTTATTTTGAAAGTAATAACTCTAAATTTCGTAATTATTTTTGATTGTTACGAATATCAGCAGGAGCATTGTAGATACATATGTAATATATATTCTTTTATAAATTGTTCGTTTCAAAACATATTTAGGATATTAAGTGACAAGACATATTGAGTATAATTTACGATTTGTCTATGGTAAAGAAAAAGTACTTTTAATAAACTAATTTATTAATAAATTGAAAGTTTTTAAATATCGCTAATGTTCTACCGCATATTTATTTCATAAAGGCAAACATGGTCTCACCTGTTGCATATTCTGACTTATATCGTCAGGTTTTAAGAAAATTACAGCAAGATAATGATAAACTGGCTTCTTTGAGAGAATTGTGGAATTTGTTCACATATAAACCAGCTATGGAGACTACGGACACAGTTAGGAATGTTGGGATTAGTAAAATACTTCAATGTTTGAATGTTGCGGACAAGTAAGTTAAATAACATATTTCTTAGGAAACATTCGGCTTTACTTTGTTTACTTACTAGTTTGTTTTTTAGAAAGCACGTTGATTTGACTTGTGAAGTTATAAAAGCTTGTTTTGACAAATTTCAACCAGGAGATTTCATCAAAAATTATACTAGCAATATTATGTACTTACTTCGTCACGAAAAATCCTGTGTTCGTAAACTTGCTGTTGATGAGGTAACATTATTTAAATATTGTAATAGATATTTAAGAAGAAAGAAAAAGATTTAAATATCATAATAAGTAATAATAATTTAGCTAACACTAATTGTAACTTTTCACAGGTTTATAAGGCAGTGGCACTGGATGTTACTACACTGCCTTTTCCACAGTATATTGATGTGTTTGTAGTTGTTGCACAGCTTGTATGTGATAATGATATAAGTATATCAAATAAGGCTATTCTGATTATTTCTAATTTGTCATTTGATGCCTACCCCAAAGTATTAGATGAAATGAAAATTGCTTTGGAATATGATGCTAGGACCAAGTGTAATGCATATGAGGTAATGTTTTGACTATTAAATTTGTAGTTTAGATACTCAAATTAGTTAATATCTTTATTTATTTACTTAAATGGTTGAATGGATTGCTAAATACTATTAATGTGATTATTTCAGGTAGTAATAAATATATCTACAAAATCTTTTGAGCTCTTTGAATTGTGTGTTGAACATGGATATATTATTTCAATGGTGTCTGAACTCCAGTCAGAAGATATCCTATATATATTAAATATTGTGGAACTGTTATCTAGATTGGCAATTAAACCACATGGAATAAATTATCTCATTCAGGAAGGAGCCCTAGACAAATTATCGGAATTTATTGTTAATCTGGATAATTCAAATTTGTTATTACCTGGTAAATATTATGAAATTTGAATACTTTTTCGTCTTGTAAATCAACTGAATAATTGAATTTTGTAATTTTTAACAGGTTTAATGACATTTTTTGGCTGCATCGCCCACTATTATCCTAGAGAAATATTTAATAAATACCCAGTATTAATCAATTTAGTATTTGATGCACTTGATCAAGGTGATCAATCATTACTTCCAGTGACTTTAGACACTCTTGGTTATATTGGAATCACAGTTGAAGGAAAACTATGTCTTGCTGCATTAGGTAATATAGTTTGATATTTTAGTGTAAACACTATTGATAAAAATTACTCAAAAAATCTCTTAATTTGCAGGTGGCAAATACACACAAGGTGTTGAAAAAGTTGGAACATATATTCGCAACAATACCTCAGAGATTAAAGTGCGAGGTCTTAATTGTTTTGCTAGTTTAATAAGGATTGATAAAGAACTAGATACATCCGAAAACAAACCTGTGGATCAAAGAGTTACATTGATGACAAGAGAATGGTTTAGAAGTCTGAGCTCTCAACCAACTGCTATAGCAACTTTGTTTGAAATCTGTAAAAACCCTTTTACTGATTTAAGGCTTGCTGGCTTTTTATTATTAGATGCTGTATGTCAACATCATTGGGGTCAAGAATTAGTTGCAACTACAGCAGGTAATATAGTAGCCAAACATATGCTACAAATTTTTTAAATGTATTAAAATTAAATCCATATTGATATTTTCAATGTGAAAGTATGCCCAATCTGTTTGTTACTATCACAGTTAAAACACTAAATTGATTTTGCAGAAATTTTGCATTTTGAACCTCAGGGAAGTTTAAATTGAAAAGTATTTGCAAGCCAAGCCAGTGGAAATAATTGGAAATGGAATTAATAAATAGGTTTTAACTACTTTAACTATGATAGGGTTTATTCTGATATATATATATATATTGTTTATTTAAGGGTTCATTGAATATCTACTGGATAGGACAGTTGAGTATACAAAGGAATGTAAAGAAACTAAGTTTGGCATCATCAAAAGGCTTTCTAACTCACCAGCTTTTGATGCACCGATCATCTCAAGAATGCAGACATATGTGGAACAAGGACCATTTTATTCTGAACTTGAGTTTGAAGTTACAATGGAAGAGCAGGAATAAAATTGTATATATTTTACACATATTTATTATTCTTGAGATAATTTTTTGTTCATTTAACAGTATGAGTTATTGGAAAAATGCAATAAAATTATAAAACATTACTTTCGACGTTTGGTTTTAGCTGCTGGTCCTCCTTTAGATGCTCCTTTTCTTTTATTTTCTTTTGGTGTTTGACCACCATATTTTGCTGCTAAGTCATCAATAAAGGAATCTACTTGTTGTGCTCTAGATACTTGTCTTTGTTTTATCATAAGTTCTAAACTGTTTTCTCCTGAAAAAAAAAAGAATATTACAACTGACTGACTGACTGAGACTGTAAAATACAGATAGTATTTTACACCTTTAGGTGTAACAAAACAGTTGACAGGGTATAAATAGAATATTTGTACCTGAACCTAACCCCATCTCATTTTTCATTTCTTCTGCTTCTTTAGCCTCTCTATTTTCCTTGGCAATTCGGCGCTTTCGTTTTCTAGCTGGTTCATGTGTAAATATTTTGAATGAGGGGATTTCGCCAATTTCTATCATTTTCTGACATGAAAATAAAAGTAAAAACAAATTTTATTATTTTATGAGTACCCACTTCCCATTAATTTTTCACAATAATTAAACCATTGAAATGCATATAAAATTTTGAATGCTTATTTCTAAATTGGTTTACTTACGGTTAATATGTCTCTAATTCTAGGCTCATGCTCTGTTCTTGCAAACTGCACTTGATCACATATGTAATCCATGTCTCCTTTACCGGCAATATAAGCTTCTTTGAGATCCTTTTTCTCCTCTTCTGAACCTGTATAAAAATAATAAGGTTAATTTTAAAAATCTAACAAAACTTTGTTGTAATTATAAGTTTTGCTTTAAGAAACATACCAACATATTCTTTTTCATAAGCCTTAATGTCTTCCACAGTAATTTTTTTGAACAACATTCGCCAGTAAATCGTCCAGTCACGATCAATTATTACATTATAATCTTCATCATCAACTAATTTAGTGTTATCATACAGCGCTCTTTTGTTTTTATCACTTAATATGGCATGTATACTTCCAAGTACTTTGAATTTTTCTGTTGCCTCAAGTTTTTCATTTTCTTCGACGCGATCGGGGTGTACTTTTAGGGACAGCTTATGGTAAGCTTTTTTAACTAAAAATAAAAAATTTTCTTATAGTAAAACAAAAATATTTCAGTAAGTTGCTAATAGGATGACAATCACCTTCTTTTTCAGATGCTTTTTCTGTAATACCTAGAACAACATACAGATTAGTCGTTTTGAAATATTTTTCACATAACTCTAACAAACCCATCGTTGTGTTAAAATGGTGATTTAAATGATCTTATCTGGTTTATCAAATAATATGCTTGAGTATTTACGCGCGAATCGGTCGGTATTGACAATTCAATTTTGCATCTGTGAGTGACAGTGACGGATAGTTTTTTTACTAAACTTGTAAGGCAACGGATGTGTCCATATGAATATAATGATTTTTTGCATATAATATTATCTTTTATTAAATACCACTTCAAAGCTAAAACTGCAACAAATATACTAGTTTTTACTATTTCAAGAGTATTTTCTGTGGCTTAATTACTCTAAATATAGCTTGATTAGAATAACTGATATTAATAAACGTCGCACGAGTTATTTATATAGCATCAACATTTATTATTGTCGTTGTTTACATTACTAAGGTTTCATATATGAAGAATAGGTAAAATCAACCTAACATTAAAACAAAAAACCATTAAAATAATTTGTAAATGTTAGTTTGACAGCTGTCATTATGATCAAGCTATATTTAAAGAACTATAAGTAATGCGTTATTATAACGTAGGTACTTTAGATGACGATTAAAGTATTATGTTTTTAAACAAGGTCCATAGACAATTAATTATATTTGTTAGAGATGAGGCATAGAAATATAGGTAAACTGAGTTAGTACAGTACGTTACAGCAGTTGTGTAAGAGTCAAAGCAATAGTTTGCGAGAGGTAAAGATAGGTTGATGATATACATATATGTTTTTTTTAAGGTCAGGATTTGATCGATGTTCATATCGAAACTGGTCGAAAGTAATTTCTTCTATAACCATTCATTTTGTCTTAATGGAATGTAGTTCATTAAGCACATTATAATAATTTGACTTTGCAAAATTATCTAGATTCGTTCTGAAAGAAACATTATTACCTAATGCCGAATGACTCTGACTTTAGACCCAGCGTCACCGGGGGAAATATAATATCAATAGTAAATAGAGCAAAACCGTTCGTTTCCAACTCCTAAGTTGTTTAGTTAGAAAAAAGTCTGAAATAATTGTGTCTAGTCTTTGCCTATCTTCATAAATAATTAAATTACATCTGAGCTCGATAGCTTTGAATTAATATGCAGATTATATTTTGAGAAATTCACGATATTTATATTTTATCAAACCTAGTAGGTACTTTTTATTTGGAATAGACAGGTTTTTCGTTATGGAACACAATGAATTGGACACAAATGATATACATAATGCATTGTGTTCTATCAACTCTGTAATAACAGCTAGTCTTAACTAGCCTACTAGTATCTTCTTACGATAAAACTCAAAAAAGTATGTGTGAAGTTTCAATACTCATTAATAAACTTCAAAATAGGTACTGGCAACTGATATGACATTACTATAATTTAACGATTTATTTTTCTATTTTTATTTAAGCATTTATCAGAACGTAATATTTTACAAAATGGTCTGTTAGTTTTGGTGGAGTTATACAGAAAATGGCTTCTGGAGATAATGAGATCGTAAATATATCGGAAGTGAAAGGTGAACAATTTGAAATATTAGGCAATACAATTACTGATCAACACACAAGGGAAAATAATTTGAAACAGTTCACGCCAGAGGCGGTCGAAGAAAATGAAAATAAACTAAAAGCAAGAATTGCACAATGTAAAGACATTATAGAATCTTTAAAACTGGAATTAAATAATGAAAAATTAAAATTAGAGAAGGAAACTAATATGTCTGGGCAGCCGTCATTTTCCGAATATACAGGAGTGCATGCCGATTTGTCTCCTTACGATGTTTTAATTGGAGATACGGAATACACATCATCTAACACGTACAGTAGACGTATTGAAAGCAAATTAAACTGCGATGAAAATCTAATCGAATATGAGAAACAGCTACAAAGATATCAAAATACTTTAAATATGGCTCAAACAGAAAAGAAAAATGTTATTAGGAAACAAATGTTGACCAAAGCATTTAAATTAAAATTGTTAGAAGTGGAGAATCAATGTAACATAGAATTGCTTCGGGTTAAGCAAAGTCTACAATGTTTAGAGCCTCTGCAGATAATTGTAGATAAATGGAAGGCCTCTTCAAACAATTTGACTTATGATTTGGATAACTTTGACTTAATTCCTAGATTTCCAGAGCTGAGTGCTGATTCTGGCAGTGATATAAATGCTTGTCGGGATGAATGCGAGAAGGAGGAGGACTCGTATCAAAAAACAGAACTGACTGATATTGGGAAACCTCCTTACGAATTTTAAAAATTGTTAATGATGACATAATATACCTATACTTAAAAGGTTTTTTTTTGTTAAATATGGAGATACTCATAAATAAACAATTTTGTTTTTAATAGCTTCGGTTAAGTTGCCTAAACTTTTTTAAGTATTTGCAAATGCCCGTTCCAATATAGTCGTAGTCTTATGACGTATAAATATGATTAAACTTTAGTTTGATCAGAAGCCCCAATAAGATTATTTATCTATTTCTAATGAGTTCTTTGCTGGAATTATCTGGAAACTAAATTCTGAGTTCAACACCATCCAGCTAAATAGTTTGTTGTATCCTAATACTTTAAGCAGTATTTAAATAGTCGCCGAACTACTAGGGAAAATTCTTTTTCCTTCGTTTAAAGTTCCAGAAAACAAGGTCTCTATTTGTCATTATTACTAGAATAAAATAAATGCAGACATTCTTAAAAACCTCCACGAAACGATTTCTGTATGCGAAAAATTCAATTTGCAGAAAACGGTGTGAAAGTTTGATTATAATAAATCAAAAGGCGAGGAGGACCTCCAAAGTAGACCACACACATCGAGGCACGCGCTTCGAATGCTGCCGAGATACCGACTTTTTATTTTCGCCGCCGCGGCTTCGATCGGATGTGCTCGGATGGCGTCGGCAGCTGTTCGGATTTCGGGGACTCCGCGCTGACATCACATGCGTCTGCCTGCCTGCGCCCGCACACTTAGAAACTTGAACTTTATTTTAATAAGATTCCAATTTGTCAATTAGAGGGCAGTGCATGAACCGAACTGGTTTGACTTCTTTACACCTTGTATCTTTTAAGTTGAGCTTTAAAAAGCACTTGAAACCGATACGTATAGACAATTATTTGGTCCTAGTTTTGATATGAGCAGATGATCTTGAGGGATTATTTTCCTTATTTGAGCCTTACAAAATAAGTTAGATGTGGTAAAAAACATATTATGAAATATATTTTATAAATAAAAGCAACGCGTTCGATGTTGATTGGTAATTATACATTCGACCAGTGTAGCAAAAATTTATGTCAAGTCAAAATAAAATAATCGTTTTGGTAGAAGTAGACGGTATGAATGAAAGTAGAATTAGGTAAATGATCTTAAATTAAATAAAGGTTAATGGAGTGGTGGTTGGCAGAATGTAGGGCCGACCAAATTGAAGACGAAGTAGTTTGGAATAATGAAAATTGAGGAATAAGGAAAGTACCTATATGAGGTTTGAATCAAATGGAATTGGTGTGCTTTCTCCGGTGGGAAATATACGTGAGCTTATAAATATACGATAGTGTACTTAAATATATTTAAATATAAAAATAAAATTGTATTAAACTTAAAATAGTAGCTTAACTAAGTTTGTTACTATATAATAAAATTACAGCTTGGGTTTTTTTCTAGGAAGGGCCAAATTAAGATATAAGTTTGAATCTGGTTATGGGTCGCAATCTAAAATCTCTGTGGCTGTGGATCAGAAGACAAGGCAAAAATTCGTAGTTAAAATTTAATAGACATAAATTTCACTATAGTCAAAGGAATTTTTTAAATGTATTGTTATTTAAGTACCTACTCAAAACGCTCTATTGCGTTAATTTTAGCTTTAGATAAGATGCTAAATAAATGTATAGAGTATAAAATACGCTTGTTTCACGGTTTATTATTAAGAGGTATTTTAGAAAAGAATTTTCAAATCTATTGGGTAAATTAAATCGTTCTATCTTGCGTATATTTATAGTGGATAAACAAAAGTTATAAAATCGAAATTTGGGTAAAAAAAATAAATAAATGTGATCTTTTCTGTTGAAAGAGCTATGCCGGCACCGGGCCCATATTCAAGTATGCAAAGTATTTTTGGCAACCTGAAGAGCCTCAGTATTTAATAAATTCTTTATATTTTGTTTCGTATACGATGAAACTTAAAACGATTAAACAGATTTATCAAAATTTATTTGAAACAAATTTTGTTAAAATTTTTTTATTATAGGTGATAGATATATATTATCGAAATATTGGTAACTTTCTCTATAAAAATTTTACATACAAAGCGATGATTACTACCAAAGACACTTATTAATGTTTTTTTTTTATATTTCACTAGGTCGACAAACAAGCATACAGTCTGCGTAATAGTAAGCGTCAGTGTAGCCTAACGCGTTGTCCACCTTGTGACTTGAAGATATTATGTCATATTGCCCAGTAACATTGTGTCTCTCACCCTTCAAACCATAACACAGCAATGCGAACACTGATATTTGGCGGTAGAAATAGATCAGAGTGAGGTACCAATGCAGAACACTTTATATGAGGTCTAACTCATGTAAAATATTATGTAACGTAACAAGCATTCAAAAGTATTGTTTTCTATGTATTCTTAGGTAAAAACAAAATTCTAATATATTTTTAATTTTGATGTCACCGGCAAGTAATTTTAACCTGACTAACTACCTGATGTCAAAACGTGAGCAAGTGTGTGTACACACACCCTTGGTGTTTGTTTGGTTCGGGAGATCTCTTCATCCGTGCCACGGAGACACGCTGCCGCGTGTGAACGCGAGAGCTTTATGGAAGAGTAAACAATTTAAAACACTAGAGGCCGGGTATATTAGTCCAGCACTACCATCCATTAAGCTTGTGCCATAGTCAAGCTTGACTTACTGATCTTTTTGTTTTTTTTTTTTGTGAATAATAGGAAGTTATGCATTTGAATTCCTCAGGGTTCGTGTTCTTGATACTTATTGAATTTAATAGCATACTTGGATATGCTAATAAACTCAATAAATAAGTATCAAGATTGAAATGATTTAAAAAAAAACCGTTGGAATTCGCCCATAATTGCAGCACTAGGCAGGCGTGGTTGCAATCGCAGAGCGTAGCTTCACGACGGCAAAATTGCTGCACATCCTTGCCCTGTTGCATTTGTTCTACATTGTGTTAGAAGATCTTTATTCTCATACGAATCTACATTAATTTATAATGAGCTATTACAATTATAACAAATAATATACAAATTAGCCGGTACTCGACTCCAAATACAATTTCAGCCCATTCCGAAACATATACTCAGCTGTGAACAGCTGTGCTCCTCCAAACAGTACAGTCTTTTTTCCAGAGAGAGTTCTAGGAGCTGATAGTTGTACTTTATCATTAGTTCGGAGATTGTGGGGTGTATCTTTTATAAACAGTCTTATATTACTTTTGATAGAATTTGTAACAATTTTTTTTACTGACATGCATGTATTTCATTATATACATTCGGGTGGATATACTACTTCAAATCGTATTTGTAGGTGTCGAATAATAGACAAAGATGCGTCAGTGGTACCTGGAGCATTTGTTTTGACTTGGCCTACCTAGCAATTGAAGTTAAGGTCTTTACGTTTGGAGCGAACTTCGTGCTATTACTACGATATGAGAATTAGTAGACAAATCAAATGAGTAGGAAGTAGACTGCCTTTCATAAGCATACATTGAAGGCAGTCGATTAGCAGTCTACAGGCCGTCAATGTTTCCCTACTCGTTTACCATGCACTGCAGCGGATGCCAACACCTCGGACTCTTTGTCGAAAATTTTGTTTGCCTTTGGAGCCGCGCGAAGGTGGCGGCGTGACACCGGGTCTTGGTACAGTTTGCCTTACACTTTGGGGGACTGGTAATCGGCTTGTTAAATGTTGGACATAATAGAGCGATTGTATCTAAAGGTAATTGGTTAAAAAAAAATTGTTAGCGTATTTATTAGATTTTTTTTCCTAAAAGTTCACGTGCTAAACTACTTGAAAGGTACAACGCAACGCAATTTTGGCAAAATATATTGCAGAATAGTTCAAATAATTTTATGCCAACATAAATATATAATTTTTATAGCAACATAGCAACCCGCAAATAAAAGTAAAAAATATATATTTAAATATATCCTTTTAGCGTCCGGCTACTCAAAAAGAGTAGAATAGTATATGGGAACCTGTTGTACCTTGACACCCAATGTACCTAGAGCCAGTTATTTTTTGAAATGTTCGTGCCTTTTTTCCGTCTCTTTGTCTATTGTATCGTGAACTTTAACGAGACTAAGTAACATGAAGTTAGTTGCAGACGGCAATTGCATCGAAGTCGCATGGGAGTACATTTTAACGTTTTCGCTGCAAAAAGTAAGATATTTAATATTTTTAATTTCTTTCATTACATAAATTTTTAAAGCCATTTGATTTAAACTAGTACTTTAGCCACGTTTAGAATGTAGTATGCTAATTTGAGTTAATCATAACCTCCAAATTTACATGTGCAATTAAACATAAAAGGGTAGGGGTGTTGTACCTTGACCATAGTAAAACAGATATACCTTGGTCATATGATCAAGATACCTACATTCAAATGTATTTTGTTAATTCTGGTTAAGAACGTATATACATATTATTTTGTTGTATTTTGAACAGGTAGAATGCCTCTTAGCAAAAGCAACATCAAACAGACTCCAATTGCTAAAACAGCTCTTTCAAGTGCAATAATACTATTAAAGAAAATATTTATCATTAAAAGGGGTTGCCAAACATTTCAACTTGTCAAGATGTACTTTAAAGAGGCATTATGAACACTGCTTAAAGACTGGTAAAGTTTCGAGCGACCTACATAATAATTTAACCGTGAAAAAAGTTTTTACAGGTGACGAAGAGCTCTTGCTTATGGATTACATACAAGAAGCAGTAAAGTTACATTAAGGACTTACTTAAAAGGACGTTAATAGGATTGCATATGAGTTCGCGACGAAAATCAATAAAAAATATCTAGGTCAATGGGACAAAGAGCGAATGGCTGGGGAGTACTGGTTACGTCTTTTTCGTAAACTACATCAAAAGCAGTTAGTTAGCTTTATGTAAACCTGAAGCCACTAGCCTTGTATATATTAGATAAGCTTACAAAGATATTTATAGAAGTGTTGAAGCTGGAAATTATAAAAATATTTGCTATTTGTCGAGGAATTTTGGTTTTTACTTGATGAGTTCTAACTATGACCAAGATACATCAAAGGCGGATGTTATACCTTGTTATACCTTGATCAATATTACAATTTTTTTTTAGTTTATGTAAAACCTGTAAAAAAGATGATCTATGCTTTTGTATAATTTATATTATGATTCTCATTAGTTTGTATAACAGCTAAAATTTGTTTAGTCACGATAGTAATAAAAGTGTCCAAGGTACAACAGGCTCCCTTATAATAATAAATTCCCACAACATTTCATACATTGACCCGACTCCGTGGTAAGTCGCTTTAAGCACTCGTGTTACGGACGCCAGACAACAGAGAAATCACAAATATACTAGTTAAATATATGTATTTAACATCCAGATACAGAACAAACACAAATATAATCATATAAATATTTGTTCCGGGTGGGCATCGAACCCACGGTCCCTGGCGCACAAGATATATTATTATTTTAATATTTTTTTTGTTATTACCTCCTTTATAATGATTATATGATTACAAATATCTAATATTATTTATTCCCATTGTAGAACATTTCAACCCCTATTTTTCACCATAGAGGAATGAATTCCAATAAACCAAGAAAATGAAATTAAAGTTTTATTAAAATCGTTGCTAATTTAAAGACTTTTCCATACGAACTTGCAACCACCTGTTTCATATAATTACGACGTTTTTTTAGTTTACGT
>JACJUM010002878.1:11777350-12020580 GCA_020976665.1 Heortia vitessoides | reverse complement strand
ACAGTCAACATTAGACGTTCTATGTCTGCTATGATGACGATGAATCACATAAAAAGGATATAAACGCAATAGCTACTTTCTACTAATGACTGTACTGTTTGTATAGTACCAAGTTGAGCTACCTTAAGTAAAAATACCGCTTCGCTAATTAGCAAACCAATTCCAATACGATTTGTGGAGACTTTGGCAAATCGATTTACACACCACTTGAGAAGTCTTTTAGTAGAAGAACTCATTTACTAAGAGCCACGGGAACTTACTATTTTCTTTAATAGTCAGCTTTGGCATATTATGTATCAACATTTTCTGGTACCTCCTAAAAATAGTATTAAAATAAAGTATCTTACAAATATGAATTTATCTGAATTAAACTATTATTATTAATAATAAAATATTAAACAAGTTCAACTTTCAAAAGAGGTATACAATTTGACAATATTCCTAATATTATAATAATAACCTTTGCCGTGAGGTAACGGCAAGTAGAATACCTCCCACTACATCAGGAGTCGTAAGAGGCGACTAAGGTACCAAAACTAACGGATGGCGGTATATCCATCCAAAACAGTGCAGCTCAAATGCAGAAATGCAAATGCGGGTTAGGGCAGCAGCATCCCCACCGCAAAAGCAAAAAACACGCTTGCCCAGTGCGGCATTTATGGGTAAAAAACCTCTTTTCTTGGAGAAGCCTTTGTTCAGCAGAGGACTTTTAATGGTTGATATGATGATGATGATGATGAACCTACCTACGCGATAAAAATGCATGATATGGTCAATTTAGTGATTTACGTCATATTAAATAGAAGATATATATAATAACTATTATATAATTGAACTCAATTTACAATATTTCTAAAGAAATATCAGTAAATAACGATATAAAGCTGAATAAACTTTTTTATACTAAAAACAAAATCTATACAAACTACACTACTAAAGATGCTTACTCTAAAACTTTTTTCTATTGATCCCTATACCCTCAAAATGGCGTCGAAGTTAACAGCAAATTGATAAATTTAAAGCGGATATTTACCTTTGAACATGCCTTGAGCCTTTATGTTCCGACATCCTTTGGAGTCATGAACGAGCCGGTGAAACCACGAATTAAAACAACAATAGTGCCCATTTATTGAGTTACTTTATTGTGTGTAAACGTTACATAGTAGAATTGAACAGGTAGGGTAATTTGCCAAATATATTAAATTAGTAAGTGTTTATTTTATGAATACACTTATAACTACTAACTTTTAAACGGCTTCCAAATTCGGTTTATTTCAATTCTAGTACATTTACGTGGTGTACCTAATTACAAATGTTAAAAAGTATTACAAGTCCTCATAAGATAATGTTTGAGTTGTAATCTCCTGCGACTATTACAATTGCGAATGTAAGGGAAAATAAATGTGTTTGATCAACATCAGAATTATCATACAAGCCATTGAAATTCCACTGCTGGACATTGGCCTCTCCAAGAAAGGAGATTTTTTTCCCATAATTGGCGCACTGGGTACGCGTGTTGGCAATCTCAGAGTGCAGCTTTCGCGACGGGGATGCTGCTGCCCTTACTCGCATTTCCATTTGTGCATTTGAGCTGTACTGTTTTGGATGGATATACCGCCATTATTCATCATTGATTTCGTATATGTACTTATCTCAGAATAACATCTTAGGCAATAATTTGTTGATAATTACGTTGGCTAAGTCCCGAGTGACCACTAGTATCAACACGAACTTTCACAGAATAACTACTAATCACTATAAATAATTAACGATAATACTTTATTTTTTATAAAATACTGTATAAATTTTACGAAAAACATTTCTATTGCCTGCCGAAATATTAAGTTTACTCTGTTTCAATCACTATGACACGGTGATGGCTCAGATAAACGTATCTGCTGTTTGAGATGGCGCCGTTGGTGTAATTACTAATAATAATTACTATGCCAATAGGGTTTACTTCCTGTGTGTAAATTTTATCTAAACTTTCTTAAAATGTTAAATGTTCTTTTGTATTAAGTGGATAATATAATCGTATTTGATTGTTAGATTGTGTTGTTCATACATACAATAACTTTCGACCTTTAAAAGTCCTTTGTTAATTTGCGTAGGAAAAATTGAGGCTGAATTTGACAGTGACATGATAAAGGTGGGGCTTTGAGCAATAACTTTATAGATTGTTCTTAATACCATTCAGAGCTGTGGTATTTAGGGCAGAGCGAACACATACATTAATACAAATTTTCAAAGTCATAGTATGTCTTAGAAACTCAAACTCTCAAACTCAAATCAAGTGTAAATTATGAATTAAAGTAAAAACAAATTATATTCTTCACTTCATAGTAAAAACAAAAACAAATCGTTCTCAAAATTGAAAGTGGTGAATTGTATGTAATAATGTTCCCTTCGTACATCTCGACAACTGATAAAGTAGGTGATTCATCATAGGTAAAGAAAAAGTAGTCCTACTGTGGCAAAGGCCAAGGAGAGAATTGAAATGTAGGTTATCTTATCAATGGTTAATGCAAGTTTTTGTGTTGGAAGCGCGAGCAGTTTTTGCACCCTTTTGTTCAAATTCCGGTTCACACGAACCTGCACATAATTCTGAGTAACGCTGATAAGAAAGTGTGAAGACTTGTTTTTGCGAGATGAATTTAAATATTTGTACTGTCAAATTAAATTTTCTTTGAAGTTTAGATAGGACTGTAGGCCAAAGACGTCGTTTTATTTACATTGGTTATGGATGCTAACAGCCTACACAAAAGAAATAATATTGGGAAGAAAAAACACTTAAACGATTAAATATGAAGTTAATAAATTAAAACACTTCTTGTAAAGTGGCTCTGCACCGTTGTTAGGTTATATTGTAACAGTTTTCGTATTAGTATAATATGTGCCTCCAGCGTTAGAGTGGTCACAATTTTGAAGAATGGTATGCTGTAGGAAAAACAAAACATGTAGTAATGTGACTTATGGGAATTTTATGCAGGACAATATTTTTATTGTATTGATATAAGACTTTGCGTTGCTTACAAATCGTCCTAAATAGGCAGTTTGTGTTATGCAAATGTGCATATAAATTTTCCCGATAGAGATTCCTTTTTTGGGTCAAGTCTGAAAGGATTTAAGTCTCTTTATTGTTATTTTAATTGTTTTGAACTAGTGTTATTAAGAAGCTAGTGTTATTCATTTTCTGTATGAACGTTTCTAAAGTTAGTCGATATTTTTAGTAAAAATCTAATAGAAAATAGTTATCTTCTCACTGTATATGGCGATTGGACCGAATTCAAATGATTGAAATGATTCGTGCTAGTTTTCAACTTAATTAGGTCAGAAGAACAATACTAGCATTAATGTTGCAATATAAATCAAGGTGCTGGCTTCTACTATTTATTACAGTTTATATAAGTTTGCTTTTATTCTGTTCTGAAAATCGACGCAAAGCATGCTAACAGTAACGAATGTAGTTAATACTATATAGTAGTTATAATTTTAAGACGGTACTTTCAATATTACGAAGAATGATGCCTATCTAAATTAGGACTCCTTGTAGGTGTATTCACACTTATCTAGAATATAAGTTCATGAAGCGTTATTATTAAAGAAGATCATACCATCTAGATAGTCGCGCACTTAGACTGTAATCTTGAAATAACGTCGTGAGTTGATTACAGGCCTCTATGTCACAAGCGTGCTGGGACTCATACATGCTTGTCAGTAGTACCTAACAAATTTAGAGTGTAGTACCACTTCATTAAAGATATTAGAATCGTCTTATCTTTACAATGAATAGAAAACTATTTCAATGTTCTCAAAATTACCTGTACGAATCAATCCAGCATGGCGGGTTGATTATATCGATTGAAAGTCCGATATATAAGGGCGCCTCAAGGTGCTCTGTAGTCGGCAAAAGATGAGCAGCGTTTCAACAAAATTATTACCTACCACCATTTAATAAGCAAACTGTCAAATTTATTAGTTTCTAAGTTTGCTTCGGATACTTAAGATTACTTTGTAATGTTCACATTCGAATCCATATAAGCGTATTACAAAGTACTGTTTAGTATCTGCATTTATCGAGACAAAAGGTCGTTAGTTTACAAATAATTTATTATAATAATATTTTACTTGTACAATCCACTAACTCTGATAAATCATTACATGTATGCAAATAGTGGTTCTAAATGAGCCAAATCAGTGAAGAAACATCAAATAACTTGCGGTCAAGTGTCGGTTATATGTTTAAACGACATATGTTCTATAAATTGAGATAGTATGACATAATTTGAGTTTTATATTATTTGGCCTAGCCCACAATTAAGTGGAATAAATTGTAAATTTTATTTTTATTGCATTGTCTTATTACTTATCCGCTCAAATATTGGCAAACTAATTTCATAGATATGATTAACTGTATAGGCAACAACAATAAAAACTTGTTTCATAATAAGCATTAGAACTGGACTATGCCAGTGTATTTAGACAAAATCGAACACATAGTAGACTGCTCGCTACAACATCAATACACAATATTTTAGTATTAGACCGAATAGGATAACAAGCCAAAAACCGAATAAGGGTCGAATATTCGTTGAAATAGACTTAAAAACTATCTAAAAATATTGTAGAATAAGGTTTAAAACAGATACAAAATTTACAGATATTCAAAATAAAACATATATTTATGTAGTAATTTTTTTGCAAATCTTCTGGTATTGTAATTGATGGCCTGGATGATGGTTATTGATAGTTCGTAATTCGTACGTTTTCCCTAGAATCGTTCAACCTGGAAAATACTGTAAATTAAATAGTGTAAATTATAAGAATATACAAGGCATTACCCATTTCTTATGCCATTAGACGCTTATATGACGGCACTAAGTGTAGTAACTGAAAGTACAATATTTACTAATTGTTGTGTGTTATTTCATTTTTAACGCCGGGTAATTATGGTCGTATCCATATGTAGTTTAAAAATGTCTAAAACGCTCAATAATATTGATGATTTTCTTCTAATATTACTTATTGAAACTAATAACAAATACCAATTATAGCACATTATTTCTGAATAACTCATTCGAGTTATTCACAAATAATGATTTAACTAAAATATAAAACAGAATTTATTATGTTTTTTTCCGGGAAATATTGCAACCATGTCCATATGATAAATATCTATATTTACTTTTAAACGTTGTAAGTGTAGTGTTATAACCATTTATTTTTTACCATAATGAATGTGTGTATTAAATAATAAAAAAACTTGCATGATAGCAATAGTTTACAAAATTAAATTGTAATGGCGATGCTTTGTTCAGTACAATTGTTTAAAATGGCGTGTGCAACGTGTCGGCAAAGGAAACAATGAGATTTTCCGGTGAGATGAAAGGCGGGCAGCGGTGGTGGCGAGCTCTGAGCGCCGGCCAAGGGATGCAGTGGCAATGGAGGACCGATCCGAGCGACTTAGTGTCGCACTAGACGCGGCGCGCGGTGGTCGTGCGTCGAACGCGCGTGAAGTGATGTCTACGAGATGAGGCTGACTCTGGTGCTTCTGTGGCTGGGCGCGGCGGCGGCGTGCGGCCCCGGCCGCGGCTACAACCGCCGCCACCCTACGCGGCGATCTTACCCTCTCGTCTATCGCCAGCACGAACCCAATCAGAGTGAGATCAACAAATCCGCCAGTGGACCCCCCGAGGGCGTCATCACCAGACACGACGAGAAGTTCAAAGACTTAGTGCCTAATTATAATCCGGAGATAGACTTTAAGGACGACGAGGGCACAGGTGCCGATCGCCTCATGACCCAGGTGAGTTTCCACAATATCCAGTGATGTGCCTTCGTAGCTAGTGCAGTGAGATAGAAGTTTCGTTTGTTTCTAGAGAAGTGCTGAATGCGGCCTTGTTATAGCTGTTGGATGTCTCTTAGACAATGACTTGATGTAGTGTCCTCTGTTTTGAAAACAGCTCCTTAGTGCGCGGGTAGGGACAATCGTCGATGTAAACATTACACCTGTGGAGTGGAACAATGAGCACAAATTGCGGGCGTTACGGTAGCTTCGTAGCGAGTGTTTGATTGTAGCACTGCAATTATGCAGGTTTTGTCAACAAATATTTTGGCTCTGTGACTAATGGATGAATGATAGATCCTTTTCAATTGTGATGCTGTTTAGGTGAATATATGGTTGCCATAAAAGTTGGTGTCGAAGGCATTCTCCGTCATGCCTTGTCGTTCATGATGCTTTGTGACTCTTAAAGATAACTTACGGGAATCTTATTGTGTAGGGTTGCAACATTATCATGGTTGCGCAATGTTTGTCAATTTTTATTGATATATTGTTATTAATTAAAGTAACCACAATTTCAATTGTCTTTTTTGATAAGATCGAAATGAGGGTAGTTCTTTAAAATATAATTGTCACTTTACTTTTTGGTTAAGAATTTTCTGTCATGTAATTTTATTATTATTGATAAAAATTGTCGTCGTGCCATTAATTGAACTATTTAATCACATTACATATTGTTAACTGTTTTATTAAAGCATAAATATAACCTCGTACTGCAAATTAATATTGATAAAATTTTAGTAGCTGTGTCAAAGACAATGAGCCGGTATTTTTTCAACAAATTGCCAATTTATTTATTTATTTTATATATGATTTTTTAATTTAAGTGAGAATATATATGCAATGGCACAGTTTAATAAATTAAATAACGTTTGTCTTTTTTAATTATAAATAAATGATATATTTCATCAGGCGACAGCCCGCTGTTTTGTCCAAAAATCTTTTGTAATTCTATATGTAATAATAAAGCTATAACTTCAAGGAAATTATGAAATGTGATTTAACATCCTAAAAATTTGGCGTATCGTGGAAATTAAAAATAGAAGTGTATCTTCTCAGTCAATTATTATTTATCGCGAATAGACAGAGACATTATTAAAATAATATCAAGCAGTATTATTACATCTATCTATTTTGTATATTATTTTATTTATTTTTACATATTACGTATATTAAAATCACATGTGAAAGCTGTACATATAAATGTGATACTAAGAATGTTAAGGCCATGGTTCCCGATTGCAAGCCACTGCTTCTGTTAGGCGTGAGTAGTAAAACGCTGCAGTTAGCAGCAAACAGTCGGTCGTTGAATTTAGTGCCTGTTCGGTAAAGTTTAAAGTCTAACTGTCTCTTGGCTAGGCCTATTTACACATTTTAACAGTAAAAATTTAAGTTGCGTGTAATTTCATGATCTAGAAATTAGCTTATAATAAAGGAACTTTTAAGAAACTTACGTACTTGTTAATATATCATATTAGGTATAATTACGCATAGCTTAGTATATCCAATATAAAACCAATAGAAATAGCATGACAATATTCATAATAGAATACAAGGTTTACCGCCTTCCATGATCTAATGAATGAAAAGTTACATTTCATTAGGAATGTCGGTCAATGGTCAACTTGTAGGTAACATGTGAACAATTGAGTCATTAAATAATTTATCATTTTACTATTTTAAAATAAGTACCTAGGTCATTTTGTTCATCGCCGTTGTTTACATAAACGGACATGAGTCAATTTTTATTTTAAAATTTTCTAAGTTTACATTAATCTCTTAAACATCAGCATATTTTAAATTGGTTATTATTGGTTATTCGAATACAATATAATTATATACTAATACTAATAATACTTTTTGTAAATAGGTAAATTTCGTATTCTAAGTGAAATAAATATAGAATATAGCTGAATATAATATTTACTGGGTTGTTAAAACGGATGTGGATTTTATAGGTTTATAACATGGATTTTAAAATTTGTCTCTCTATATGTTTCTATACTGGGAACCATATAACAATTAAAAAAGTCGAAACCGAAATTTGGATAAACAATAAGGCGTCAAACACCATCATCTGTATCGGAAATTGAATACTAATAAAATAATAGCACTTGGCTCTAGCTGTAAGATCAAAGAAGCATACTTCAAAGAAAATAATATATATTTAGGAAAGATACGGTCGTTTTTGATGTAGACATGACTGAAATTAAATTAAATATACATTTAGCTTTATTATGTAGTATGTTAAAAAAGACGAAACTAAGATAATATTATAAAGAAAATAATAGAATGCCGTTCCTCCATACTTACAAATTGTTAAGGTAGGAATTTTCTATTTTATTCAAGTTTTAATTTGGTTTAAGTAAAGACAAAGTGAATTGGCAAATTATCTACAGCCTAGACTAACTTGCTTACGATCGATCAAAAGGACCGCGCTCACTCGTCAAATATATGCTTAGGTATATTAAGTATTTGCTCAATATACACATAACATAGACACACGTACATACCGGTCAGGAGGCATTATTATTTAAAAATTGTTGAAGTAAAATATATTGCAAAATGAAACATTGACCGCTTCAATTTGAATTAACCATAAAGAGCAATTATAACGTTCCAAAAATATTAGCGTATTCTATGTTACTTAATTTTAGTAATAGCATCTTTTAACATATTAATGTTACTTCCAAATATTAGAGGGACGGATAAACAGAACCAAAGGATTTAGTTCGCTTTTAAATTTTTTTTAATAAATTTTATTTTCATATTTCCTACTATTACAAACTGACCATTATTGTTTGTTAGACAGTATTGAAGACGCGTACTCACGAATTCATCTGCTTGGACTTTATTTTATATCGCGACCCGCAGAAGTATACTCGGGTTCAAAGTATTCTATATCCTTTCCTATAGCTAAATGTATCCATAAGGCTAATTTTATCAATTTAGGTTCTTCGGTTTACCCATAAAAATGTAACAAAATGACAGGGAGACATATACACATCCAAATTTATTATATAAGTATAGATAGTTAACTAACTAAAAGCTGTACTGTGCCAATACACTACGATAGAAGTTATAACGGAATAACGAATCTCACGAGTCGTGATAGCCTTTATTACTCCACAATCCCACGCGAGTGATGCTGTCGGGGACATAGAGTTTGTTATAATTGCTTAAAAATAAGAAATAAAATACTTTATAATTGGAATATAAGATGGGCACTTCTGTATATAAGAATATCTCCGCACAGCACAAACAATGTTGTGTACGTATAAACATGCCCACGTATTAACCCTTTAGCTAAATCCATCGCAATATATCGCTGTGACGCGACAGCAACTCAGTCTAATGGATCCACAAACATGGCCTCATGTTGACAAACAAATACACATCCACTCCTCCTTGTAGGTCATTTCCTCAGTCATGTAGGTCATATTATGGAATGAAGCGAAATGTTTGCCAATTTTATGTTAATAAATTAACATCTAGACACAGAGTAAACACAAATGGTCATCACATAAATTTTGTCCTGGGCGGGGATAGAACCCACGACCGCATGGCGCATAATGTACATATACTACCGAATGCATCATAGAGCTCATTAAAAGTGTAAAAAAGCCTATTCTAAGAAAATTTACTTCAAACGGTAATTTTCTAAATATGTATACTGAATAAATACTTGACGCGATTCTAAGCAAGACGCAACGCATTCGCTAGTTAACCCCAATGTAGGTAATATACAACGTACTGATAACCTGTCTTTGAAATGATTTACAACTCTTTGTAAGCAATAACAACGAAAAGTTTGTAAATTCATGTGCAAATTCTACGTAAGTATTGAGTACTAAGGGAACTGTGCAATTCTGTTGATTTAATGATATAATTTTCCTTGAAATATTTATTCTGAAGCGGTTCACAATAACCAAACGTTCACTCGATAACCTACTTCAGCAGTTAACGCAGTGATGACGTGAAATTATGTACCTGAGAATTAAGGATCAATCAAAATGTACCGTCACGAGATTACATGTCACCTAAAGTCTAATGACATGTTGATCGGTACGTCTATTTCGGATTGCAGTTGTTGCAATGTCAACAACAATCGGCGAACCCAAGCCGATCTAGAATATCGGGCTCGGTGTTTACTCCTCGAGAACTAGACCGAGTCCAAAGTTGGATCGGCGGACGTCATTGTACTTCGTCAACCCGAATACTGAAATAGTGGTCGCTGCTCAAAGGATGTCATTGTTTACCCTCTCATTTGCAAATAATGACTCGAATAATAAGTATGAGAGGATTTGCACGGCAAATATTTTAATAGCCTAATGTACCTTTACGTGGAATCCAGTTATATGGAGATAATAATCTGTATAAGATGGGCCGTGCGGCAATCGCAGGTGTGTGCGTGGAAGAAAGGCCGGCGCGAATCTGCCGATGGTTACGTTATGTGCCCGCCGCCGGCACCACATAGCCGCGGCCGACCGAGCAGCCTTGCATTCGTAAAAATCTCCAAACCGGTTCGATGCGCCTCCATTACTTTCTTTCTGCCTCCGCCGTGCCTCCCATTTTAACTCGGGCCCACTTTTTATCAGGAATCGGTATCTCCGTCTAATAGTATTATTTATTTCTCATAAATAAGAGGGAATATAAGTAAAGTTAATGCGTACGGGAAGCGGTACGTTACAAGCAGATGCATCTGAGATAAATGTGTTATGCTCTTTCCTCTGGTTGTTGTATAGCGTTGCGTAACTTGTGCGGTGATAGTTGGGTATTTATGAGCTTCTAGCGTGTAATCCTTATTTACTAACAATTTCACACTTGACAATCTTGTGATGCTAGCCATTAGTGCGAACTGTGGAGCAATCATAGTGTTACTTATTAATGATTTTAATAGACCCAGTCTTTTATTATTATGAAATAGAATAAATGGCGTTCATATAGCAGACAAAGATAAACATGTAAATAAGAGTAAGTATTAGCGTAAACGCAAGCCGCCGCCCGGCGCGCAAGCCAGCAAACGGCAAACCGCAAAATAGATGCTCGGCCGCACCGCTGCGCTCCTTCGATTCCAATCGAAATTACTTACCATTTTATGTATGTTTTTATTTAATATTTTATATCCCTGGACGCGAATAAGGCCGTGAGGAGTGAGGGGGTATGGCGGGCGGGGCGGTGGTTGAGGGACATAAATATCTCAGTGATTTATGGGCAGGGCGGTCGCGGGATAGGTCAGCATTATTCAATTTCGTATTTGAAGCTCGGGTTACAATGAGCTTTTACAGCGGTGCGCGCGCGCAGATAGCGAGCAATCCCAGTCGCCACGCCGACTTTTGTTATCTACTTTTTTAAACCCCATTGTAATCCTCAGATTAGCTCGCGTTTAATGTTAACGTCAACATCTCCTAAATTATTCATCGCCCAAAATTCTGTTCCAACTTGTTTAGAAAAGTAAACAAACGGTTATAAGTTTAAATTGTTTTAAAGTCACTTAATTATCGATTGTTTATATTGATTTTTATTTCATTAACAGATACGCTAAAGTGGTTTAATTTGTTAGCGGCAAAGACACCGCCGCCCAAATTAGACGCTTTAGGGCTTATTAGCGCAGGATAAAAAACGGAACGAGCTCCAATCGCTTTGTGAATAATTAACCATAATCAAATTAATCCTAAAATTCAACGGTGGGTTTACAACGTTGTAAAATGTTTTAAAGATCTCCTAACAGCCGTATTAACATTTTGTATTAGATGCTAACTGGATCCTTTTATTATGTTTGGCCAAAATAATGTAAACTTACATAGAATAAAAAATAATGTGTTTAATAATTATTCACTATTAATATACATAGTTATGATAATTTAAATATAATAAAAGTTTGTTAATCACTCGCTAATCATCTATATGGTGATCTGGCCTGTATAATTAATTATTACATGTTTTTATGTCATCAAATTCAGTCAAAGTCAAAAAGCAGCTGTTAAAAAATCAATTACATGTAAATTATTAGTGCTTACACACTATCGTAAAGTCGGCAGATCTTTTAAGGTCATGCAACTAGAACAGCAAAACCACTAATTACCTGTTTATTACTAAAGCTATAAATAATGTATCTAAAACAAAAATAACTCAGTGTAAATTTTGCTGCAACATACTTACAACACGTTAAATTAGCGTAGTTTCAGATGGAAGGGCTTGTAAATATTTGTAGATGTGTTTCGTGACTAAATAGTTTGCAGTGTAATAGAAATGGGATATGTTACATCTATCGCTAATATCGAGGTAATATTTCTTGTACGTCTTTGTTAATTTATGCTTTAATTATTGTTAATTTGTTAGGTTCAGACTCTATCTCAGTATTAATACATATTATACCTAGAGATTTTTAAGTAACCAAATGTTTTCAAAGAACTTGAAACATAATAAGTAAATATTGCAGTACTTAACATTAACATGTCTGTCGTCTTTGTATGTAATTTTGCATAAACTTAGAAAAATATTACAGAAACACTTGTGCCAATATTACGTTTTACACAAAAGCTAATTCATATGGAAACACAATTTTACACACAATTACACGTTACAGTTTAAGTGAACAATCTGTATTATATGAAGCATAATATTGAAATGATATAAAACTTTAAGCTCACATATTACTGGAATAAAATTAGATTACTCTTAATAATAAGAAAGCGTCGATTAAAGATTTCATTACATTTTTGGACAGGCAAGCAGATTAATGTAGTTTTTTTAAGTAACTATTTACTAATCGTAAGGTCAAACCTGTTTTGATGTGTAATTCTCTTAGGAATTATGCAGGAATATATGCTTACTGCTTATGCATTCAAATATTATGTCTATAATCGGGCAGATTTAACAGATCTTAGACTAAAAACTGTACGTTGTAATAATTATTGTAAAATTTGTGACTCAAGTTCAGGGCTCGCCTTCAATCTTTTTGACCTAACAAATTAGACGTCCCGTACAGTCAGTTGGTATCTGAGCGAGACGAAAAATAGCCTTGACTCGAAAGAAGTAAATGGAAAGTCAGGCTAGGCCCTTAAGAGATAGGTCTTTGAACTTAGTTGTGTTTGCAGTTTGTTTTATATAGTTGCTTCTTAAGGTGGCGATGAATTAACGATTTGCATCTCTTCAGACAAAGTAAACAGTTGTGATATATGTAAACACAAGTGCGTTAATATCTGTGCAAGAATCTTAGGCATCTTGCGAACACACTGGCTACGGCTAGACATCTGTTGTTTATTTATCTAAACAGCTTTTATCATAAGTGCAGTTCTGTAGCGGTGTATGATATGGACAATGATTCCTATGACTGAACTTAACCAGATCAACTTAAACGGGATAAAAAGAATACCAAACCTCGTTCAGGTGAGAATTACCTAAATCGTTTCTTAGTACGCATATACGCGAATAGGAGAATCTATGATTTCCAAGACCAGAGATGAGCAACCAGAGATTATAAAATATATAGATGATGAAGATTACTATTTATTGGTGATTCGTCCGGTTTAGAAGATCAAATGTTTCAAATTTTAAAATAGGTACCCAGGCAGCGGGTGGCACAATGCTGCGCTATGGTTGCATGCCAGCCTGCAAGATGCGTCTGTTTTAATTACTCGCGCTAATATTTGCTAGGCCTGGTAGTACCGTCTGCACAAAAAAAAATGCGACTCAAGTGTAGACATAGATCATTTCAACGACTTTGTATGTACCCTTTTCGCAGAAGGCGTGAAAGGCACAATATAACTAACGTATCGTTTTTAAACTGTTAATGTCTGACTTCATCTTCTTACCTCTATATAAACTATCTAGATCTAAAATTGCTAAATAAGGAGAGTGAAGATTTCTCTTTTTATTCATTTTTGTCTCTAATTGTTCACGTTATTTGACAATTACGTTCAAAATATGTAATTTAACATGACTTTCGTAGTCTGCGATAGTGCGACAAGTCCAGTGGCGCATTTGAGAGTGTCCCTATCATGTTCTTCAAAAGTCACGGATTTTATGCTCCACGCAGAACGCACGTTTATGCGATTAGTATTAAGGTATCATAATAGTAACTCCACTGATGTCTAAAAACATACTTGCTTTAAGCTACTTATTTCAGTTTCCGATTAATGTATGAGATGTTGTTTAAATTAATTTTTCATTTATTATAAATTATAATTATGTACATCTATTTTTATATCCTTTTTTTTCGATACATTGAAATTAGGAGTAATATATTTTTGTTCAGGTCTGGATTATAGTAAAATAAATGTTAACTTTCTTTGCTATTCATACAAGCTCGTGGTTTATCTTCACCTTATCTGTCAAACCTCAGTCAATGCTAAGGCACGAGCCATGATAGAGAGTAATTTCAGAACAAACAAAGATTATTAAAACAAATATAACTTTCAGAAGATATGTTAATATTCCATATCACGATAAAACGCTTCTAAACAATACAATAAAAGTTACGTTAGTTTGGTTGAATTGTGTAAATTACACATTGTAATTTTTAATGATAACGTAATTAATATAGACGATATATTAAATTTTGTTTTTTGATGCGGCTTTATATTAATTCTTCTAAAATATCCAGTACAGTAACATAGCCAATTCCTCCCACATTAACTTCAATATCCTCATTCTCATTTAGTGTTAGCGTATTGATGGCCTTTAAGATCTTTAGTATGCTTATTAGTATAAGTTTGCTAAATATTACAACTATATCCATTAGTTCTGTTACGAGCTATGTAGTCAGTCATCTAATTTAATGTGTACCTACATACTTTAAAATGGAACAACTATTCTCGATTCCGTTTATCCCTGTAAACAGGTAGATATTGCAATATTTATACTCTTCCAAGTGTTACTCAT
The DNA here is from genome assembly GCA_020976665.1 of Heortia vitessoides. Classification (NCBI taxonomy): domain Eukaryota; kingdom Metazoa; phylum Arthropoda; class Insecta; order Lepidoptera; family Crambidae; genus Heortia; species Heortia vitessoides. The sequence goes on along the minus strand of JACJUM010002878.1, from coordinate 12,005,852 downwards.
TTTGTGTGTTATCGATGGCTATTAGTAATTTATTGCTTTCAAATAGTGAGCGCAATATATGAGCTGCCCTTTGATATATATGAAATAAAGGTGATTCACCAAACTAACTGAGTGATTTACTGGTTTAGGGACGCTTTCATAATCGATAAGTGTTGTTTGTAAAGATTTAAACAGTATGGACTTGAGGCTCTTGGCGTTGTGAAAGTGTTACAGCTATTTCCTCTTAGATGTTGCTTGTTTTGAATAGAATAATGTTGTAGTGGCTCAGTATTATGGGTCACAATTTATTCTTAGTCTAACATTGGTTAATTTAAAATTGTACTGTTTATTGTTTTATTGAACTTTATTGATCATAGTCAGCAATAGTCTTTGATTTTGTTTGATGAAATCTTTATGCTGATTAATAAGGTACATACCTATATCTATTTAACATTTTTACAATTGAAAATGTCGTAAAATCGGGCCGGTCTTACTCGGCACGTCAACCGGCACTTAAAACTTACACCCAATAAAAGTGCACCTCTCAAGGCAAGCCTCGTAATTGGTCCTCCTGAACGCGATTTGCGCTGAACGGGCGAAACACGGACATACATTTACGACTCTCATTGGCCCCGATTAATGACGTGTGACAAACCGATGCGAACAACAATTGCCATGTAATTGCGTTTTTACATTGAAATACCAAAATCGCTGTAACGGTTACTACTTTTTTATTGAAAGCATTGTCTTTAAGTTACTTGAAATTTTAAATATCACCTATTTTGAATAGGATTACGACCCAAACGTAACCTTATTAGAATTTTTACATTAGTCAAACTTTAGAATAGTGCAAATTGATCACAAATTAAAGTTAGATAGGATTTAGAGGTATATATACTTAAAGAACAGGTTCTTACAGTATTTTAACGGTTAACTCATACTATTAGAAAGTAAGAAAAAGAAATGTAAATTCTTTCAACACATCCCAGGGTCTGAAGGCAGGTCGACACAGGCGCAGGCGCCGCGGGATGCCGCCCTCTCCCCGCTCTTCACCGCCATCACCTTTATTTATATTTATTTACCTTCCCTTCATTCAAGGGCCGCCCTTTCGGCCCTTTTTGTCGCCCGCAATACGGCCGACACAAATATTATGAAAGAACCTGCGGCTTCGGTTTATTGTTGTGTCTCATCAGCCCGTTGTCATATGCCGGAAATGTGACAAAAATAGTTATAGTTGCGAAAGAACATTTTGTTTTGTTAAAATTAATTGGTTTTTGTTTATAAACAAATTTGCACCCAATTAGATAACTGTTCACTCAAGCTACTTGAGTTCAAAATTTCATCCGCAGATATCTGCCAAGAAATGGGAAATATTCTTCGTTGTAAAAGATCAGTTTTTTTAAAACATAACTTGTAGTTTCATACATTCACCGAAAGGCTCTGCAAGACATGATGTGCATTTACACAAACTACAAACGTAAACCTCCAATGTTATAACAAATCATTGGCCCCAAGATCAAATCTTCACCCCATCTGAGCGGTGTGACGGGTGACGTTCACGTGCATCAGTTATCATGATAAATGGCATATTTATTTATCCGACGAGCTTAAATAGCTATGGTAATATTGGCCCTACAACGGCACAAAAGGTAACAAAACACAAAAGTTGAAAAAGGTAAACCGCGCTATTTACAAAGTGGCTAGAGGGGACCACACAGCCACAATCGCGCCGCGCGTGCGACTCGCCCGCTCCACAATAAAAAAATCATTCCTAACATAGATCTTTTTCGGGTATAGATCTCGTATTTTGATGGTGTGATTTGTGACTTTCGGAAACGTTAATAGCACCTCCGATTGTCTTTTGGTTTTTGCCATTGTTTCAGGAATTTGATTGGATTAATCGGAATATTTAGTTAGGGGGCTGTTAAAACATTAGATCTAAATTGGTATTAGGAACATTTGATGATCATATTATTACAGTAGTATGAGGCACAGCTCCAGTAAAAACGCGAACTGTTTAGTAGAAGTGCGCGGTTCTGTTTACGCGATCGGCGCGGGCGCTGACGGACGATGAACAAGCACACAGTCTTTGACACACCAGCGGGCCTCGGATTCTGCCTCACGCTATATTTAGTCTTACTTACAGATTGTTTTGCTATTTCACCTTTTCATTTGGACGATGCAAAACAATGGCATATAGATTATAAATTATTAGTATGCAACTCCGATATCACCTATCCCATTATCTTCGGTAAACCTAGGCAAAAATAAAACAAGTTGAATGCTTTTTTTCTCGCTTACTTAGAAAATTATTTTAATAGTATATGATGATAGATTCGATATTGTATCAAGAATATTTTGTCTTTATAATGTAGATACCTATATGTGCACACTACACACACAGTGTGAGAAGTGGCCGTAGTCGAAACAATGTGCGGTATGCGGTTGCCTCAATATTTTTCCGGAGATCATTACACGTGGAAGTTCATAGGTACACGCTATTAGTTGCGTTTACATATGCACATATGCGCTACTTTGGGGTTCATCTAATTGAATGTGGGCGCGGCGGCGGCCTAACCTAATTTACATTAATGCAAACGAGAAGCATTGTTCAGGTGTGAAACGCCAGTGTCAACACGAGGCCTCTGCTCAAATAGTTTATTAGCTCCACCCAGCGGTGTTCTGGCGGACAGACCTTTGTTGCACTGACAACCCTTTAAAAGACACGCATACTTAACGCTTAAATATAACTATTCAACATACCGCGTCGACACACATTGCTTGAGCAATAGGTTAAACTAGCTGTCTGTCTACATATCTTGCATTGTGTTTCTATACTTGTTTTTAAATATTCGTAACTACGGTGTACTAAAGTAAGCGTTTAATTATAATTACAGTAGGTATGCTTAACATACTTAAACACTTATCACACACTCCGTTTCACATTTTCACTAAGTGCATCAAGGTTTTATGAGCCCTTTACATCTACTTTATAGGAGTGTTTCAGTTCCGATTTAACGGCTATAAATGATTTGAGTGCAACAAATTGTGTTGGTCAGGGTGTGTCGAGGTCGTTGACTGAGGTGCCCACGGCTGTGGTCATACTGAAACACAAGAAGATCGTAGCGGTCACCAGTTTTGTATCACAACGTCCGAGCACGCAACTGACCGCGATGTGGTCATATGAAAACATCCTACTTATTGTTAGTCTAAGGTCTGCGACTCATAAAAATGTGTGAAGTACATACGTATTTAAAATGAATATTAAATACTATTCTTTTTTGGTCCATTAACATAGAAACATTAGTCAACAAACACGAAAATATCACTCAAATCTCGATGATAGCTAACATTGCATTCGAAAAAGAACAAGTTGTAATTTAATCGGACGACGATTCCTCAACGAGTGACGTCATCAAAAAGACAATGGCCCATCATATATTATAGTGACAATCTGCCACCTCGGAAATTAATCTTTGCATGTTGTGTGTCAGTGGAACTGTCCGTAAACAGAAAAATTGCCGATTGACTCTCAGCGGAAGGTAAAGTGCATTCTTGTGTTGTTGCAGTCAATTCGCGGACATGTGCGAATGCGAATGTGTTACCGGCGGTTGTTAATGTTGTTATTAGCCATCAACGTGCTATATTAACATATTTTATAGTTATGAATCATACTTTATTCAGAACTAATTTGGCAGAACCGAACATAATTTTTTTTGATTAAGAATTGAGCCGGTTCTATGTATGTACTTATATTTAACGTTATAAAACAACTGAAACCGAAATTGATCGGTTTGTTACTTGTTGTTACTAGCAACGTATATACCAGCGTATAAAATAATACATACTAATGTCTATTTGTATTTTTTCTGATGAAAAATGACACTTTATATACTGGTTTGCAAAAATCTTATTCTTTTTCTCTATCTGCAATACAAAACATACTACTGAGTACTGAATTTATTATAACCATATTTTACAGGGTTCCTATATTAAAAATAACATTAAAACTAATCCAGAAATTTGGTTTTGTCATTTATTGAAGTATTTTTAATCATCAATTTCTTTTTAATATATTAAAATATTTTTAGTTAAAAATAACATAGATTAATTAAATAGTTTGGTACACTAGTAGTTTTGGTGGTCACACCGATAATATTCCGATTGGCCTGCAGATTACTAATAACTCAGCCGAGGTGTGGGCGCCGGCTGGTGTTTACTTTATAAAATCTTCGATTATTCATCCGCACGGTACGTTTACAACAATACCTGTGTAAATCATATGCGTAAGCAACTGATGGGCTTTTACTTTATAAACCATAATTTGGTTCATAGATTGTACAAACATTAGCTGTGCCTTTTAGGAAAATTATGAGAATATAAGAATATAGATACACTACTGAGAAAACTAATTAAAGGTAGTCCAATAAATAGATCAGTGACTAATAAAACAAAGAATACTTTCATTATAAATTTTGCACGTTTCAGTCGTAACCATCATATTGGCTTCTAGTCTTCATAAACTGGCAATAACTGCCAGTCCTACAAGTGACTCACAAAGTTGTCATAAACACGACATAAAACAATATTACTACCAAACTATGATACTCACGAAGTATTCAATGATTCTCTGTTTATTTCAGCGTTGCGTAATTCATGAGTGTCTAATGATTCATATTACATTATAAGTTCTGTTTACGTCAATGGATCTAAGATAAATGTTTATATAACAAATATAATATTTTTGTGCATCGGATCCTTATGTCCAAGTAACAGCTTAGCCATCTTTACCTCTGTCAATTTCTTCTTCATTAATTTGACACTAAATGCCTGAAGAATCAGTGACACTTTTACATTTATTTATTTGATAGTCGCTGAGAGTGAGTATTGTTCTAAATTATACAATTATATAAATAAAATTAAAATTTTTTTACATACATAAACAGATTTGAAAATAGGCATATAAAAGTATGTCTGTTTGAGGTTAACTCCGAAACGGCTAGACCGATTTAAACATTTCATAAGGAGTAACTTATTTTATTATTTTTTCTTCTTACAGGAACGGAAACTACTCGTATGCGAGTGAAGGCGCGAATTGCTACTTTATAAAAATATTGCATACAAAAATATTATTTGCTGATTGAGAGTGAAACGATCGGATTTGCCTAAAAAGACTTCTGCATTACAGAAGATATGTTAAGGTGAACGAATGTACACTATGTCGAGGATATTTCAATGATACGAAATACCTCAGGTTTCATAGGCAGATTTAAGAATCCTTATTTCAGGATTTGACGGTTCAATTCAATTTGCCCTAGAGTTCGTTATAAAAGCCGCTTCCGCTTAATTTAAATGTTTATCACTGTTCTCTTCATAATTTCGAACGCTTTCGACAATTTGAATGGATTAAACTTTAATTGCAAGGGCGGACGATAAACGATATAACGAAACGTGCATCTTTTGTTGTCGATGTGGTTTCATGAGCATATAATTGGTTTTCTTTATGGCATTGTTGTTTATATGGGAATGCAGTCGAGCAAAGCCCTGCTTGTTTACGACCGACTACCACATCACATTATTCGTGAGCAAATCATATCGAATTCACAGCGGTTTGTGGCCGCTTGTTCAGAGGTAATTTCGTATGGAACAACTGTTGACGGAGGTTTACATGACGGAATACACACACTGGAGTTGACTGCACATATTCTTATTTACAAATGCCTATGTAATAGGTGGAAACTTTAACAACGACTGCAGTATTTATGGGTGCTTGCCAGGCTCCGGGCGGCCCCTGCGCGGGCGCAACCGCATACGTTATGTTCTCACGGTGCTTGTCTTTACGTCCCACTCACTCTTCCGGTAAACCTCAATGCACATCTTTGTCATTTTGAAAACCTTCGTTGACTTATCCCTTTTTGATATTTATAAGTTATTTGCTTACAGCATGTTCTGTTCTTCAGTTTTATGTTAAAGAGCTGACGTTCAAGTGAATTAGCGTTTTCTATATTTAATATACGCGTTGACTTACGATGACCTTTTACGGATATGTCAATATGTGTTCGATTAATCTGACTAGAATCACCTTGAGGGGGGCGGTCAGTAACAGACTGGTCGGTAACGCAATCCGTTTAGTTTTTCTCGTTACGTCGCCTCATTTAGGTAATCCGAACCGTCGTTATTTGGTCTAGCGACGATTGTCCCCGGTGGAACAATGGTCGGCCTGCTCGCGATTAATAAACTAATGGGTATAATTGTTACCCCGAGGCGCCCGCGGTACGCGTCATTATTTTGACTATGACCGATCGACTTCGTGCCCCGATAAGGCTTGCTCTCGCCTTGCCATTCATTTCATTTTGTTATATAAACTGTCCTGGGAAATCAGACTTCCGCCTACTTAAACGATATTTATATTAACTGTGACCCATTATTTATTTTAGTCTTTAGATAACGTGCAAATATGATAATTTTATAATTCATAAATATGTTCATACTTTATCATCTAGTGAATCTTGTAAGTAAGAAGAGGTGACAAAGATAAGCATAAATAATTCTACTTTTACTAAAGCCATTAATACAGAGTTATTGGTCATTGTTTTAATATAGCGTCCGGCTCTGAGCGAGCACAGAGTCGTAACTATTTAACAATCCAATGCGTTGACCCTAATTATACATATAAGTTTTAAGACTGTATAATATTTGCATCTTTTAGAACAAGGTACAAATGTAATAAATAGTTTTTATTTAAATTATTGTTCCCGCCCTACACTGATGATATATCCGTAGCAATAAAACAACAGTTATAAATACCTGAAATATGTAGATACATATCTATGTACCATATAAATGTTGCTAGTATCCAATATATCGTAGGTATGGATTACAAAGTAAGAAGTTCTTCAAGTAAATTTTATTTACCATAAACCATAAACCACACTGACCTAATTAGTATTGTCGTTTAGTTTTATGTTGTCCACATTTGTTGCTCCTTTACGTATTTATAAGCACTTCACACCTATTTCACGAAACAGCGACAATGTGCTAAAAGGGTAATTAAACATGTAATTTAAAATCATATTACGCAACTTGGTGGTTACCTTTCAATGACCAAACATTAACAGTCAGACATCATTAGCTAGTAACTTCTTTGGTTATTAACAACTACGTGAAATAGTTATTGTATCACATTGTGTCAAATATGTTATTTTTTATAATTTTGTATTTACATGAGGTAGGCCGTGTGCATTGGTATCTCACTCTCACCTATTTCAACCAACCGTCAAATAGCAGTGTCCGCATTACTGTGAAGGGTGAATCGTATTCCGGTTTGAAGGGTGAGAGAGGCAGTAAAATTACTAGGTAATGTGACATAATATCTTCAAGTTATAAGGTTGGCAACGCACTGTAGGTATGCATGTTTGCTGAACTGGTATAAAAAAATGCGTAAATTTCCAATTTAATTTCCAAGGGGGCCCTGGCCCCTGTAATGCCATGTCCAATGCAGTGACGCACTCACTCACTCACGACACTCAAACTAGGTACAACTTTTCGAGTCGGTAGCCCAACATTCTGGGGTGGGCCCGTCCGGCCCATCTTTATATACTAGTTCAACAGTTTATTTGCAAGATTAATTTTAGGAAGATCACAGGCTTCTACTGATCCAATATAACATGCATCAATGAGTGTCACTCACAAAAAATATGTAAATTTATTTTCAAAAGGCAAAAGCAATGCTACATCTAGAATTCAAAATCGAACGAAGGGCGTGGTCAGTTTATACAATTTGGAGTCACGTTATCTCGTTCAGTTTGTAAGCGCTGTGTTTGTTGGCAATAAATTATGGTGTCGGAACACAAAAGATGGCATTGTGGAGTCGACAAGGCGACGGACGATAAGCATCGGGCCGCCGCCGCGCACCCGAGCCTGCGCCTGCGCAAGCTCGCTAATCCTTCAAATTATACACCCGATGTGACGCAAATTATAAATGATCGTAATGCGAACGTTCACATTTGATTCGATAATGTTTTGACAGCAGTTAACAAAAGACTTGCTTGATTAACGAAATTGTCATGTAAATTGCACGTTATAGTGTTAAAATGCTTGCTTTATTCGAATAGTTTGTTACCTTTATAGCAGATATTAAGCGCGGCTATCGACTTTATCTAATAATTGTGATATATGAATTGTACCTTATTAAAAATTTTATTCAGGCAAAGTACTGTATAAAAATTGCAAAACGCTAACAAACCAAAATAAATTCAGAATAATAAATTAAACCAGCTGACTATTGTTTATATTACTAAGTAGATACCCTTTTCAAGAGCAATGCTTTGCAACAGAGGAACTAAACGCAGTAAAACATTGCTCATCATCCTATCTCATAAAATCAATCGCAAAATATATTCTATAAAGAAATACGTTTAATTAAGGATGTTAAGTGTAGTAGTGACAGCCCTTGATAGTCGGATCGCGTCGCGCGACCGACGGCACGACACTGGGCGACGGCGACACGGTCTTGTGTTCACCGCGCGTCGTTTTATGTCCAATTAATTTAAATAATAGCTGCTTCTCGACCTACCTGCGAGACTACCACGACCCTTCTCTCGTATCATACACACCGCTATATCTGAGACAAACCAAATGCTTTGAACGCCCTTTAAATTCTTTTAATGTATCTAAACAAATTAATTTATACCACAAAAAAGGAATGCCACTAGTTTCGCGTCGAGCCAAAAGGTTGCGTAAACGCCTATAAACTTACTAATATTGATTTTGTGCAAACTATCGTTACACCAATTAGACGCGTTGTTTAGATCGATCTCTGATTTTAGTCTTCTGTCGTCCATATAGTCCCACAACAATGTAAACTTAGTCTTTGTTTATTATTTTTTAAAGTATCGTATGGGGCAGTTCTTATTCATATATGCACATCATTACGGCCCTAAATAGCGCTCTAGACTTTAAAATTAGCATGTCTTAAAAGTGAATTTATCGTTTAGAGGTCGCTCATTGTGTTCTCTAAGGGGGACATTTGTCTACATTATTATTTGGTGCCGGTTTTTTCATGTACCTGCCTACATGGCGCCTAACTATTCATATTCAAATTGGAATTTTGTGTTGGGTAATTTTTAACATTTATTTACAATTGTGTAAGGTGTTCGGAGATGATAAATTTAGATGAAGGGATATAAATTAATGGCTTTCCCATCCATAAGAAGTTATTCGAATTTACATAAAGGTTAATGAAAAAATTAGGAGAGTGTTGGTCTTTATCTAGAACGTAAATTTTCAGATACTTCAGTTACATATAAAACTGTGTTATACTAGTTTAAGGGTCAATAATGTTTGCGAAGTTCTGCGGGACTGGATGACAATGAGGGCTAGCGTAGATTTGTTCACGGCGCACACGCATCGGTCAACCAGCTTATTCATTAGCGTACTGTTCCTCCCACCAACGTCGGTCATTTTAGTTTATTTATGACCGCCGAGTCGAGGTGAGACCCCAATTTCGCATGCGCCTGTGGCTTGATAATTATACCCTAGCGATGGCTGAAAAAGGACGGGCATTTTATATTGAATATGAGGCTTGCTCCGACAGCCTTGGATCCCATAACGTGACTAATATGCATCTTTATGGGTTGAAAACTGAAATAAATTTTTGCGCCATATTTAATATTTCATTTTTGGTTTAAATATATTTTCGTTTATAAACATAATAAGCATAAAACAAAGGAATCCATGTTATAATCCGTGTTTTAAAAAATTGGAAAAATCAATTAGAGTGACAAGATGTTGCGGTGATTCATAAATATTTGAACCTAACTCGAGATTTATAGAGTGTCACCTAAAGCCGAAGCAAGAAGGTCAGATGAGGGGATCCAGTGGCAAAAAGCTCTCTCATGTTTGCGATGTTCAGATAACCCTAAACTGGACATTTGTTATCCTTATCTGGAGCTCAAGCGTGGCTAATGTGGCTTCAGGCAGATAGCCGATCGATTTATGTTGTCCTGGCACCCACGACAAATTGATAATTAATTTTCGAGAGACGCCTTTGATCCGCCCGAGGTATTTGCAAGCTTTCCGATTAATTTTGACTACCGTTAAAAGAGTCAACAAAGAATAAATCGCACGAAAGTGAATTTCGTGTTTTGTAGATAAATAATAGTTAGGTACTTAAAAATGAATCATAGGTGTAATATCTTTCTCGAAACCATATAGAAAAGCTTCGGGCAACAATTAGTAATGTGAAACGCCTGGACAGTCATAAATACCTGTTCATTGCATAATTTGTTTAGCGCTTAGTGCATTTCTGTCTTCAGCTTTATAATTTATTACTGAAAATATGAACGCACTCTGTTATTAAATTAACCTTTTGTATATAGTTAGTGGTTATTCACAACAAATGGTTTGGACAGGAACTATTGCTGGAAATGTCTTACAGTTTCTAGAATATCAATTCTTAAACATATACCTACGTATCTAATAAGGAAATCTCAGGAAATAAAATCACGCAAATCTAAAATATGAATACGTTTTATATTATTTTGATGGGCTGCTTCTGGTCACTTATTATTTTATTAAAATTTTACAGTCCTTGGTTAATAATAGTGCTTTTAAAAAAATTATATAAAGCAAGTTCCAAAGTTTAAAGACTACTAAATCGGAAATCTAAGTAGCAACTAGCTGCCTAATCTTAGGAAGGAAAATCAAGCAAATTTAAGAAATCAACGTTATAAATATTATTTGACAGCTGGTACAGGTTGTTGTCATGTCTCAATATTTTTATATAATTTTTAATGATTAAAATTGATATAACCCAAGTTTGGAGAGTTTAAGGACCAAGAAATCAGAAGTCTAAGTAGTAACTAGCCGCGATATCGTTTGAGTGATGCTCGGGCAGGCGCGCATTGTTCCCAGATAAGCGGGATAAATAAATCGGCCCTCTCCACTGACGGACAGACTCACGGAATGTTTATGTTATGAGAATTGTTTTCTATTTCCATGGGACACGATGCGCTTTTATTCCTCCATTTTGTGCCGTGCCTCTTCACTTAAGATTATGACTTCTATTGTATTGCTCACGTAAAGTGTTTAAATTGACTTTTTGCAGGATACAGGCTAATAGATAGTTATATGCGCATCTAAGTACTAAAAGTCATATTTAAGCACATAATATTTATTAAAATTATAATGATACATTTTCCACATATATAGCTTTCGAGGTTAGTCTGTTTTTGCGATTGATCCCGCTGAATTCCTTGAAAGTACTGAAGCGAACATTAACCTAACCGCAACACTATAGTCATCTCCGATGTCAAAATGTCCCTTCAATAAAATATCAATCGGTTTGAAGCGCGTTAACGTAAACCAATATGCCATAGACCTTCAAAAGACTTCCTGGCTGATTGTAAACTATGTTAAATTTAAGCACCAGGCAATAGAGTCCAATTTTATCTTATTGCAAAGTCTAACATTACAGCTGTTGACATGGGTCTATACAAAAAATCTTCACCTCTGTCATCGAGCAATTTCATCAAATTACCAAAGATATCGATTTTGATATGGGCACCGAAAACATCTGAAAACTTTAGTTCTTTTGTGTAATATGAGACCGACCGCGGGCGCGGGCGTGAGGCAACTCGTCACGCCGGTCAAACCGATAAAAAAATTGCCAATCAATGTTATGACAAGGCTTTGTCTGCTATTCACTCAAAATGCTGTATTCAAAATAATTGGAATGAGTAAAATGTTTATAAATTCGACTAATGACAAAAAAACAGACTCTGGAGTTTGTATAAAGAACAAAAGAACCTTACTGAGCCTGTGACACGGTAGTCGTTTCACACTGATTATTTAAAACGACATGTGTCATAAAAATATGCGTGTCGAGCGACACGTCGCCCCACAAGGCATCTCGTAAGCGCCGCTCTAATCCCTTAAAACAATGCTAATGGATCTACGTAAAGCACCGCCGTAAGTCCTGTCAGCACATCAAGCTTCAGCCGATCGCCTTAACGCTCCGCTTGCCACCAATAAAGTTGACACTAAATTAGAACATACTTGTCCTTTTTCGAAACGAAATCACAAAGCTGTAAATAAATATTTTATTATACGTGTTCACTGGACGCATTTTAGTGTGAGCGATGAACACGGATTCACGTCAAAACATCTTTATCGGGTTATTTGTCTTATAAAATATTATCAAGAGCCTCTTCGGGACCGTCAGCAAAAGAGGACATGCGATGTTGACTTTACGCCCACGCGATGTGATCACTTCTGCTCGGGGCGAGGGATAAACAATGAAAGCGGCGATTACATGTCAATGGCGTAACAAAGATAGTTTATCTTTCTCCGGAGATGGGTTCTTGATGAGAGCGGTTTGTTAGGTGTGAACCGTGTCGGCAGACCGTACCGCATGGAGATTAGTGCGAGCGCAGCAGCCCGTACCAAACGCGGCGCGACGTGCGTCCCGAGGAATTACCTACTTGTGATGTGCTGATAAATCAATAACTCACATTTACAAACGCGCAGCAAATAAATAATGTATAGTCTTCACGATATTAAGTTCACATTACTGTGTTATTTAAACGAGTTTATAGGATTTATTGAAAGCTCTACATTAAATACTGACTAAGGTAACAGGTACCCATTATTTTGACACATTGATTAATCGTGAATAATTCTGCACTCATGAATATTAATCAGTGTGGTGCGCAGAGCAGCGTCGCTTTCTACATGTGCAAGAGCATATACTGTAAGTAGATAATTATGTAGATATTTATGATGGCCGCAGGCAGGGAGTAGATAGACAAAGTAGCTTAAGGGCGCGCGCGGCGCGTCGAGCGGTTCGTTAAGTAGAAGGTGGCAGCAACCAGAGACCGGTTGCATCGGAAGGGGCGGTCGCGCCTCCCGCAATCACGCACTTGTCGCATTTTCATCACCTACCTGCTAAAAGTGACGTAATTACGGATGCAAATCGATCAACAGCAGTTATCGACTCGGCGAGGGTTGACGCTGTAAATTAGCACGATACGCCACTTAATGTTTATAGCCTTCCGCGCGAAAAGCGATTTAGCGAAGGGTAATTGCAAGCATAGGCGTGTTGGTGTAAAGTTTAAAATTTTTCTTTTATACACGTACTTATCTCACCTCATTTTGCTGGACGCTTTTAATACGAAGTTCATTTTCATAAACGCTTTAGTTAATTATTTATGGTTTGGATACAGCTATTTGTGACTTTTAAAATAATACCTGTATTCAAAGATTGTTTATCGGTTATGATATTTTTCATGACATACTGATAGAGAATCGAAACCTATCGGTAAGAAACAAAGGGTAAATATGAATTTGATCGATGTCGGAAGCGTGGATTCCATCGCTCATTTAGATGACTTGCAAGTAGTAAGCATGCTCTCATTGACTCCACCATTGACCTCGCGTCAACCAGCGTTAGCGATCCCAACAATACAATGGAGTCGCATCCTTCGACCATAAACATTCACATTCTTAATAGAAAACACGGGTTTAAGCGATCGTTCCCCAGGGTGGGGCCCACAATTGGGACAAATGAATTGAGAATGAAGAATAATCGGTTTTTGCACCTGGTACTACACGGAGGATTTATGAAGTATTCTAAAGTCGCTAGACACCATTCATACGGACATCATTGATGTCTGTAAGCACCAAGTAAAGCGACTGGCATAAAACGGACGTCGTTAACTGGAATTCCGTTTACTACTCCCGAGCTGCTAGTGCAGCTCTGTGAGTATGTTGACGTAGCATTGTTCCTTTTTCTAACATGTGTGCATAGTAAGCTCCATTATGGTATAGACACTTGCTCCAGTTGAGTGAATGAAGTGTAACGTTTCATTAACAGAGGTCTGTGGCAGGCAAACACCGCATATCGGTGTCTTGTTTCAAGTTTTTTTAACTGGTGAAAGGCGCCCGCGTCTCCTTAAAAGCCTTGTGGGCTGCGTTCGTTAGCATACCTTTACACGATATAGCGCTCAAAATATACATCTTGGTGATGGATAGAAAAAACATCTATTACCTGATAGTTCTTCACGTGCAAGCGCAACTTTGTTATCCTATTTATTTTATGCCTAAACTGTCTTATTTTCATATATCGTGAATTCCCCTAATCAGCACCAATATCTCAAATCAATTGTTTATAAAGTAGTGTTGTGTACTAGACTGGTAAATGGATGCGGTGGCTCGCCGCAACAGCCGCATTATGACAACAAAGGGTGATATTTTTCGTGGACAAACATCAAGAGGCTTTGAGCACACAAGGCACAGGTGATGCATCTCCACGATGCATATTTATGACGCGTTCGACAGCTAGCGCGACACTAGGACTTATGGTTAATAAATATTTGTCTACAGCCTCAAAAGTTGTACCCAGTTTTCTCTGAAGGCAGGACATTTTTAAAGCATGTAATTACTATGAAGCTTACGTCAAATAGATAAACTTAGGAAATGAACATTACAATGAAACGAATCGAAACTTGACTGATTATTCGTCGATTTGCAATAGTATTATTTAATAGACTATTACGTTAGTCACCAGTTCTATCGCTGACAAATTATCATAAGAAATTGAAAGCGGTTTCATCTCAACCGTTTAAATATTCAAAATGGCGGACGAGTGATTCACACTTTGTGGTTTCTGTAACTATTTTGTGAATGAACTTGCGGAGAGGATTCGCCTCCGGTCCCTCCCAGCCTATCATCCACCAATACGAAAAAATATTCCATAGCCATAAAAATAAGGTGTTACTCAGGCATCGCATCATTCCACCTAAATTATAATTTGCGTCGCCGAAAATGTTGTTTAGGCCGGAATGAACCTCATGTTTTAGGAGCATATTATTTTGCAGGTAGAAACTTAAATATTGTTATAAAAGCCACAAAGAGGTTTACCTAAACAAAACTTTATGTTTTTTTAGCAGTTTAATATGTTACTGTCATCATTTATTTAAAAATTTATATGTGCATTATTTTCACATTGATTAATATAAAAAAACAGCAACAATACGGTTTTATGATTATTTCAATTTATATGTAAATTTTAAATAATTTAAACTTGTTTCTTTACATTTGTAAAGCTGCATATTGAATTATATGCACAAGATACAACTATTGGTGTATTTAACAGGCTATATAAAAAATAAAATAGATACGCCTCACATTCCCATGTCAAGTTTATATAATTACTGTTTTGACATGTTTGCAGGAAATTCAAAATCATGTTACGCCATACAGGATGAAAAAGCGGTTCGCGTGAACAAAATGAACGGTCGACTTCACAAAAAACCGCCCTTAAGCTATTTGTTGTGGTTTCTATAAAGAGAAAAAAATGGAACATCAAAAACCAGTCAGCATTGGTCGGTGCTTTTCGACTCCAGTGGCCTTGTATAAAAAACGATGTGTTAAGGAATGTAAAGAGCCATTTAATTATCCTAATATATTGTTATGGTCGCAGAGGGAGGCGGCAATAAATTAGCGGCGCGTCCGAGGCGCGCGAGGTGGCGAATGGTCCCTCCACTTGCTAAACGACTTATCTAGCTAATGCACCACAACGCTCATATATTTTATCCACCATTATATGCCTGCTGATTTTGAAAACGTGTGAATCGATAGATCGGATGTTATTCTTGCGTGTATCGGCCGCGCACAGACGCGTTCTCACGTTACGCGGCCGCTGTTTCAGTGCGATGATCCTTAGAGTTTTTATTTCATTTTTACCTCAATTCCTTCGCGCGGCCTTCATTATGCGTCCGCAAGTGCTTCGGTCGCCACCGGTTCAGGTAGCTCGCCGTTTCGCTTCCAAACTTGACCTTAGGTATTCGATTCGCTTGTTAATTTTTTGTTAATCAATATGAGCTTTTGATGTAGTGTAATCTGATAATTTGCGAAATTGAATTTACGTGAATCGAGTCGGATATAAAAACTGGTTTAATGTCGGGCGCCTATCTCGGTAGGTTGATGATAATCGTGACGTTAGGGTTTGGGTAGAGTCCGGGCGGCGGGCCCGAGGTGTCGGGGGCAGGGCGTCCCGCTGCGCCTGAGCATTGTGATCGACAGCTTGTTTACTAAAAATATGCATAATGAATTTATAATAGCCCGCCCGATCTGTCGCGTCGCCTCGTTCTCGATCCAGGCACGCTCATGCGATCGATAAAAATAAACATCCACTCGTCCTATCTCTATTTATTAACATAGAGATCCGAGATTCATCAGTACGAACCGTAAGATTGGAAACATAACCTTAAGTTGCATTAAATTTGGGGAATGCTGTCGAATGTAAACAGTGAAATTGAACAGTGGAAGTAGTTATGAAAGCAGAATCCCAGGGTTATGATGGGTACGAGGTGCCTAATTGCACCTCGATGTGTTCCCACGTTTAAGTGCACGAAGTGTTTGAGGTTGCATTTAGCATTCGATTGTCTTAGTGCGCACCGAGACCTCCACAGCAAACATTGGGCTTCCTGACCGCCTCCACCGGTCGGCCTCCCGCTATCTGGTATCAATCAACCTTACTATAAATTACACCTCTCACTACACTATTCACAGGCACATACTAATACTCAGGAGAGAAAATTTGAAATATATTTTTTTTACTATCCTGTAATATATGATTCAGTATTATTATAACTTAACAGATATATGTTACAATGAAACCGGGATTTAACGCACTTTGTGTAAACACAATACACATGAGCGGAAAATTGTATTAGATAAAATGGTACCGTAAAGAATTAGGCATTACTGGCGAATTCAAACATGCTGAAGTTCTCGCAACTCTTTACTAGGTGGTTGCTGCGTTCGTAGAAATAATTATGTACGGTTCTCCAAAGTATCTGGTATGTTGAATACGACGAGAGCGCGGGGCGCCCGTTCGGTTCGATTCGTTACGTCAATCTCACAATTTTTTCTGTTTTAAATCTGCATAAAGTGAGTTGACAACGAGCGACAAAGCTGACACGCAGCGCGTTCCGCATTGTCCACATTTCTTTATAAATATTTTGACATTTCCTCTATTTGTAGCGGAGTTTCACAAACGAAACTGTGTCGATCCTTTTAATTTGATTTATTCGTTCACGACAAAATGTCTGACATCCTGTGTTGTCCAGTCGTGGGGCAGCAACGTTTGTCAATTTGTTAGCACATCTATTGGTGTTTTCTTTAGTAGGTGCAAACAAAAAGCTTTGCATGTTTATACTGTCGATATTGTACCTTCACTTCGATTCTTTTAAAGTTTGTACGGTGTCAATTGCCTTTTTAAATTGTGACAATTACTTAAAGCAGCAGGAGTGACTTTTTACAAGCTTCTTGTTCATAAACTAGATGAATTTTAATGGTACTGGACATAATATTTTACATACTTTTTTAATAAAATTGTCATTATCAGCGAAATTTTACTAAAACTTAATTAAATATGAATTTCAGAGATGTAAAGAGAAGCTGAACACGTTAGCAATTAGCGTGATGAACCAGTGGCCGGGCGTGCGACTCCGGGTGATTGAAGGCTGGGATGAAGAAAACTCCCATGGGGAAAATTCGCTGCACTATGAAGGGCGCGCAGTGGATATCACTACCAGCGATAGAGACACCAGCAAGATCGGCATGCTGGCGCGACTTGCGTATCAGGCCGGCTTTGATTGGGTTTACTACCGGAGTCGTTCATACGTCCACTGTTCTGTTAAAACAGGTATGTATACTACTCCTGTTACTAACCATAATTATGTTTGCTTTGTTGAAACTTTGAAATGTAAAAGTAGGATTCAATGTAAATGACATATTCTCATTTTCCAATTAATTAAGAATTACAATTTTTTGTTTCCTAAAAGCCTGGATTAAAAAAAATATTGTAACAAATTACTAAAACTCACATCTCGTATCAACAGAAAAATATACTCAATGAGTGATACAAGTACCATTTACAAAACTTACATAATTTTATAATTTCCATTAGAATGTAATGTATTTTCAGTAAATGAAGTTATTTATGACTATAAGAATAATATTACAAAGTGTACATAGCACTTAGACATCTTTAACATAATCAATATTATTGTTTATTAACATGATTAGTAAAGAATACAGTTCTGTACAACGTGACGCGTTTATGTCTTTTCTATGAAGCTGCATTTAAGATCAATATTTGTAATGTAAATGATATTTAACCTGTTTTATAGCGCTAATATTTTGCAACTGTGTTACTTGGTGTGGTAAATCACATTTTGCAGAAATCAATATGTTGAGGTAATCATTATAAAAAAAAACATAATATGGGTAACCGCTAAAGACGAGGAACCTGTCTTCCGTAAGATTTGCTGTGAAAATTGGTGTTATTATCAAGTGACAGATACATAATTGTACAAAGTGGGCTACGGAACGCGGTCGGTCCAAATATATAGTTGAACTTTACAAGAAGAATGCACCTCAGACAGCTTCCCGCGCCCGCGCCCCGGCGGTGTCGATCAAACGGACGAACAAGCCTCTTGTTAGCATCCCTCTCTTTCGCACCTGCTCTTTTAAATATATTTGTCCTTGTCGCACACGGCCGCATCGCAGCCAATCCCCCACTTCTATAATTACGCCGGTGATTCAATGGCTACTTATATCTATATATGTGGATACGGCATAACGATGAGAAGCGTGTGTATGTGTGAGTTTTTAGATATTATGGAGGCATTCCGGCCGCTCGCATAGTTCCAATTAATTTTGCAGATCTGTCCTTAAGCTTCAGATATATTATGAAAGCGAAAGCTTGTTCGGAAGATACCTTGCAACATGAATACTTATTATTAATATTAAACACTAAGTCTGCAGCGAAACACTGCAAAATAATTATATTATTAAATTTCATAAAAAAAAATATTGCTGAGATAATAAATACAATACTACAAGTTATTTCTAAAGGTAACTTAAAGGTAGTATCAAAGTGTCGCCGTTTGTCGCATTAAAATGTATTAAGCAAGATTAATTTACGCACGAAGCGAGCCAGCTCAAATAACTTTATTCTCTATTAACTTCAACAAGTTATTAAATTACTATAGTTTAGATCATATCTACAGCCAGCTTTAATAGACTAATTATAAAGCTTGTAGTCGATTAAGCGATATTTATATAGTATTTAAACAATCGTAGGTTACGGTGAGAATGAACGGTTATGAGAATAAACGTTAAATAATACATGTTTTCGTTCAATAAAATATTATAATCTATAATTGAAAGAGTATTTTGTATGTGTATATTCGATGAGTTAGCGAAAGTTAAATCTAAACGAAATCAATTCTACCAAAATAGGCAAACATGTTTAAAAAATCGGTCATTGTTTCAAAGGATCGCGATGCGTTCGGATTCTGTTGTTTGGATGTTTATTCATTTATTCCGGTGTTTCGTTGGAGCGTGGTCTTTTAGTATTAATTTGGAGTTTATGAATAATTAATGGAGGGTACAGATGTACATCGGAGCGCCAAGGCCGTGGCACGCACGACCAGCCTGCACTCTCTCCGCTACCATTTTTATGAGCTCTGTTTTGCGCACGAGTTCCGTGACTTAGGGAAATGAGATATGCCTCTTTCCACCGATGATTGCCTGAGTATCCTTTTTATCCTTTTATATGTATACGACTATATAATAAAACTACAGTATTCTACTTTAACGATTAATATATTTAATTTGGTTTTATTCTGAAACTTTCTCGATCTCACAGCGATAAATATTTTTTTGTGAGTCTAATAAATAACAATCAAGGAAATATCATATTGACACGCTTATGTAATATGGTTTCCGATAGAGGCTGTGAAAAGACAATAATTTGTGGTTATACTATGCCTTAATAGGATCGTATATAAAATTAAACTATCGTACCGACCAGCTGAACGCCAATAAAACTATACCGAGTTTTTATATCACTTCAATTAATTGGTTTTCATTGGCGGGCGATCGGCCGTCTTTTATGTACGCTGTGCCATTTTTTATTCGACTATTTGTAAGATGCTGATTTACACTTTATATTTTGAATAAATTAAATTAAATGATGTAGGTACGAGGTGTTTTTGTGTCGGCGCAGACACGTGCTTTTTGTAGGTATAATTAAACTACTATAAACTTTCGATTATTATGTTACTTTCTAAAATATGAGGTCCATTTAGATCCAAGATAGCGGACCAGGATAGCTATCGCGTTCTTTTATTATGTCTAGATTTGGAGTATACCTATTATGGTTGCAATATATTCGATTTGTGTGAAATCTTCGAGTGTGATATTTAGGTATTGAAACTTAGTTTTAGAAATAAATCAAAAGAGTCAAAGTAAGATTAATGATTATGATTTTTATTCGTTTGCGTGCTTAGTCTCTTTCAAATTAAACTTGCGATTCATCTTTAACATCGAGTTGAAAGAAGGTATTAAACACCATGCTTGTTCAGATTAGAATTTGATCTTGAAACACACGTTCTATGTAGTAGCATAGCCCACGTGGTAAAGACTTCAACGCGCTTAGAAAGGCAGCAGATAGCGTGGCCTGCTAAGCAGTAGTAAGTTGAATAAAATAAGTGAACTTTGGTATGCAAACGACTATAATGTGCTAAAAACAAAGCAGAACAATGCGATGGGGCAGTTAAGGTTCGACACAGAGGAGGCACGCAGTAAATGGGGCGTGACGGGTGACCGGACCGGGTCACGATTCACTAGAAAATACCAGTACAACGGCCGATTGAAGGATAGTTTTATCATAAACTGATTACGTACCGAAGGTTCACTTAATAAAATGAGATTTTAAGAGACGTGCATAATAGAAAAATTGTATATGTATTTTTTGTATTTTACTTACATCCGTCCAAAATTTCCTTTAAATTGTGTTCCAATTTTTCGCTTCACACACACATATATATATATATATATATATATATATATATATATATATATATATAGATAATCCTATCTTATATTCGAACCAATGCTTTTGAACTTATTCTTATATGATAAATTTCAAGAATTAATTTCTTTCATAGCCATCTTAATGGGTTGGTTATGTTGAACTGGACAAAATGTAGGTACTGTATTTTACATAATGCCTAAGATAATACAGGCCCACTAGTGTATGGCAATCTTTGAAATTCAACGAGACCGAGTCTACCGTATAAACGCATTATATATTTACTCGGGTGTGCAAATGAGCCATCTGTTCATTATGGTTTAAGAATTTAACGACTAAAACAATTGAGCGGCAGCCGAGGTACTATTTTGTATGTATTAAAAATATTCATGACACTAATGTAGAGTACTATAAAATGTTTTATAGTCGACTTTCAGAAGGGTGCTTGGGAACTGGTCGAGTTTATATTGTTTTTAACGTTTTAAGATTCTTTGGCACAATCAATTTATACTGTAGGTTTTCTTCATTGTTCATGGAACAGGTTTCAAAAGACGTTAGATGATTAATTCTAATCCATTATTTAGGCAGTTGTAAAGAATTATATTTATTTTAAATATTTGTATGGCAGTTTTAATATTGGGCTGTTTTAGTAAATCTACTAGATACAAATCAGTCAGTATTTTATACAGACTATTTGACAGTATTTCTAGTAAAGTGGCAGTAAAGTTATACCTACAAATTTCTAAAGTTCGAGTAATATTTCTTAGGCCTACCTATATATATATATATATATAGACACGTATTAAGTATGTTTCTCGCTTACGTAATTTTTGTAATTTATTGTTTATGCTATTATTATTATAAGTATAAGGTTGAATTTGCTGGTGACACTTTTTTCCGAATAGAATTAATATATAAGTTAGAGTGGGTGACATTGTATTACAATCTGTATCTGAAGCAGAACACTGAGATCACAGGACATGCAATTTTTACAACATAAGATAGGTGTTTATAAACGATAAACAGAACTTTGTGACTTAATACAAAACTTGTAATTATCGAATTTGTAGGATATTGCTTTGCAAAGGCAATGGGGTCAGCAAACAAAAAAATGTGACATCTGATATAAGTTAGAGTAGAAAACATAGGGATTATTATAAGCTCGAGTTTAATAGGAAGTATTTTTATGGTAAGGTAAAGTTCCGGCTCGATTGGGCGACGATGCGTGTGCGTGCATGCGAAATCCCGCGCGACACTTGAGACCTAACATCCCGGAAGCTGCGGCCGGTCTCGGTTCCCACAGGAGCCTTGGGACACTGACATCACGATTATGTCTTGCAATATCTCCCAGTTTTTGTAGATATCAGAATTACTTAATGGGTACATTAACCTTGAAGGCATCTAATTATTTCCCTAAGTCAGATGGCTATATTAATGCTAAAAAACGTTTATTTTATATATACATAAAAATATAAAATAATATTTTAATTATTTATTAATGTTAAATGATTAGTATAATTCTTTAAAATATACCTTATTAAAATGATTGTTTCAACTTCATGCGGCGATTTTTAATAATGAGCATATTATATTTCCAATAAATATAAAACAAAAAAATAATGAATTCATTAAATTAACATGATTGTTTTAAAGTTAATAAAACAAATATTAAAACTTCAAAGATAAATTTAAAATAACGTTTGTTGTGTCACAACGAATGTTGTGACATCCTTAGACAATATTATATAGATATAATTATACCATGTGAAAACTTTCGCACTAACATTAGACAGATTTGAAGTAAGGAGGATGCGTAAATATCGCCTTAATGCCTTTATATCCGTTCAATTTGTAGGTATATCCCGCATCCCACTTATCCTGCACAATTGTAATGCATTATCATTTGAAAGAAAATATTATTCCGCGGGTCGTAACTTTCAGAGGCAATATCTCAGTAACTTATGATAATCCGAACATAAATACGTATTACATTAGAAAGTCAGTATAGGTTATTTGCGCACTAAATCATTTCGCTACCTGGAATATAGTTTGAACGGGTTCAAATTATGTACAGATATTGTGTCTTGTATATGTCATTAAGTTGCAAAACATATGTTCTTTAAATAAATACAATGTTGCATCTAAACATAATTAATGTGATACACGATACACGTAGGTAGGTATAAAGCTTTCATTTTTTTCATGCAATATTAATCGTTATAAATTATTACATCGAGTCAATGTCAGCTACATGAATCATGTGTCTGTGGTCTGCCATTTGCATGATATCGTCGCCTAATTGATATTCTTTAAGATATAAATCAGTTTCACCAATCCATACTTGGTGTACCTTTATTTTTCAACAGGAAGTATCATTCAATTTTAAACGTATAATTTAAGGATTATTAATTTAATTGCCACAGTTGTATTTCACACGCGACGGATTCAAATTTCATTTTAATACTAAAAAATAATATCATGTTTTATGTTTATTTATATTGCATATTAGTGAATAAAATTTATGGAATCATGCGCTTGGCTGTGACATCCATATTAATTAATAAGTTATCAGATATTTGTTGTAAGTAAATGACTGTTACAGAATTTAGGACGTAATTTTTACATTGCATTAGACCAGGAAGATGATACACGTATATAATCATTTTTAGAAATACTTAAACATACTATATCAACAAAATTAAGAACTTTAAAATGCATTTGTATATAACTATACAACATATAAAAATATTTTTAGCGTTCTATAAGGTAGTAAGCAATAAATTAGTTGAAGGACAATAGACATTATGACGTATCACCCATGGGATAAACGATTGAAAGTCACGTGTTCGAGATCGGCGGGGCAGCACTGCAGCGCCGCCTAGCTCTCCCGGTGGTCTGCTCGGGGCGGAGTCTCCGCGGCCACTCGCGCGCCCGCGCAGCCCCGCCCCGCGCGCCCCGCGCGCCTCCGCTTATCGCCGCATCTTCGGCTGCGTTACGTCACTGTGAAATCTTTGACCGGTTTGACTTTAGGCTTTGGAAGCGTGAGCTTCAAGTCGGGAATGTTGATTGCGGAAAATCCTGGGTGCAGCTAGATTAGTTTTTAAAGCTCTCACATAGTATGAGTTCATCTTCAAATATTAGTTTAAATAATTTATTTTATTTTAAAGTAGGTATTTTAGTTAGTTATGACTTGTAACTTAAGTAAATGTATCGCTTTAGAATCGTTGTAGTTTTCCAAAAAAAATGTTTATGCTACAGTTGTATTTATATTATATTTTTATGGACCTTATTTCCTCCAATGTTATCCAATCCATAGGTTAAAAATAGTTTTTTTTTTGCAAGAAGCACAATGGTGTAATCAAAAAGTCATATATTTATCCTATAATAGAATTAAATAGACACTATTACACGAAGAATCACCGGAAACATGACATGACGTCAATAAATAAAGTACCTACATTACTCAAAAGGTGAATTGCAAGCGAGCTGAGAGGAATTTAGAAAAAAAATCGTAAAGGTGGCCGACACCTATTCAATAAGCCGTATGATGTGTTCACTCGGCGACAAACAAAATGTTGACAATAAGCGCTTGACTTTGAACGAAATCTAATTTGTGCGGTTATTGTGTAACGTGATCTGGTAGACTCCATTGTGAACAGTTTGTGAACAGGGATCAGAATTTATCGCTCGGTTACACAACAAATCAAAATTTAACGAGCCCATGCAAACGACGCCGGGCACCGAACGCTCTGTGTGCTCATTTGCCCGTGTGATTACACCACCCCCTGTAATTGTAAAAAAAAGGTACGACGTTTCTGCGGCTCACTGTGTAGGTACTTTCCCTTCTCACTTCTTAAAACTAACACTATTGTAATTTTACACTTTTACATGGCGGTTGTTGTTCATCAACTTAAACCCAATTCCATTTCGACTTATCTCTCGAAAACCATTTAGTTGCACGTAAATAGAAACTTTTTGTGCGATCACAGAACTACAGACTATGCTCAGGTACAGTTTAAGCAGGATAAGAATTTAAACAAATACGATAGATAATAAACAAACAAATACAGAATGTCCGTTACCTCTTTTACCATTTTCGAACAATGGACTAAAAAATTTTCACAATAAGGATTTAATTTGTTTATCGCTTTAAAACGTTTGTCTATGAGCTTATGATATTTCCTCGAAGTTTGGTTATTGTTGTGTGCGAATGTATGTGCACGTCGGGTTCTGGTATTAAATCTTTACCTGTATAGGTAGGAATAAAAGTTGTTCGAGCTAACCGTGGCGATAACCCTCGGCGAAGGCTAGCAACAGGCAACGGACCGCGATTCCCTTTTGTTTCGTATCTTATCGGATTTTAATTACGAGCGTAGAGAAATCTCGTTATTCCTTAAAGGGATATGACTGCTCCGAGCTAATTTACTATCGACCCTTGCACGATTTTATGTTCTTGACTTTATTTTATTGCTTTTTACTGGACTTTATGTAGGTACGGCACGCACGTATTATGTCTGTCTGATGCATGGTTTTAAGTTTAATATTTTACGGATGATTCCATTGAATAATAA
The DNA here is from genome assembly GCA_020976665.1 of Heortia vitessoides. NCBI lineage: Eukaryota > Metazoa > Arthropoda > Insecta > Lepidoptera > Crambidae > Heortia > Heortia vitessoides. The sequence continues at coordinate 11,980,415 of JACJUM010002878.1, read as the reverse complement.
CTTCGACTTCAATTACTGATTTATTTTCATCTTTATTTACATTTGTTATGAACGCATAAGGTTAGTTCTTTATAATACAGAAACACTAATATTTTATTTCCAGAATCAACAGTGGGAACTGGTGCTGGCTGTTTCCCCTCCGGAGCCATGGTCCAGACTGAGGACGGCCCCCGTGATATTGCCTCCATTAAGAAAGGAGACAAAGTGCTGGCATCGGATGATACTGGCAAGCTTGTATACTCTGAGGTAAGTTTTAAAAAATCTAATATTTTTCAAATAAGGATTACATGTAAATCAAAAAGCGTAGTCACATAACTGTATTATATACGTACGTTATTCATTTGTTTTTAGTTTTGTATTTAAAAATTAAACTAACGTATTTATAATGTTCTATTAGTTATAGCTTTGTATCTAAATGAAATTTTCATTACTTATTCCAGGTTCTGACGTTCATCGATCGAGATCCAAATGCGACGAAAGAGTTTATCGAAGTAACGGCAGACAATGGCGTGATGATCAAAACCACGCCATCGCATCTGCTGCTTCTTGCGGCCGCCGAGGGCTGGCGGGAGGCTTTCGCTGCCAGCGTCGACATCGGTGATGTGCTGTTGACGCGCGGGCCCGGCCGTGTGATGCGGCCCTCCCGCGTAGTCAGTACCCGCGTGGTAATGAAACGGGGCGTTTACGCCCCCTTGACCAGGTCGGGCACGATCATCGTAGATGGCGCCCTCGCTTCCTGTTACGCGCTTGTCAAGAGCCACTCACTGGCACACGCCGCCATGGCACCCCTCAGATGGATGTCCAGTTGGACCAGTAACGAGCTAACAAATGGCGTCCACTGGTACGCCAATGCCATGTACTCGGTCGGCGATTTAATCCTACCCTCCTCCTACAAGTATCGTTAAGTGAAAAGACTGTTAATGCGCGCGGGACGTGCCGTAAACTTGTATATAACTGTATGTGTATATAAAATCGTGAACGCGTACCATGAACTATTGATACGCTCGCATTCGAAAATATTCCCGTAAATGAACTCCTCGACAACGATTTATTATAAACAACGTGGAAAATTATTTATTAAGTAGTTATAAGACCATATTTGCAAATTTTGCACATTATTTAGTTGAAATATGAATATTTGTAAATTGTGTCGGTAATTGTTATTCTGCACAATGCAGAAATACTTAAATGTATGCGCTTATGTTTCTTAAGTAACTGTATAAATAGGTATTTATAGGCATTAGCTAATCCGAAGAGTCGCCTTTCTTCTGAAATGAGTCTTCCTCGAAGCAAAACAGTATTTTCTTTCGTTCCTCTTTAATAGCCGGGTGTGTATAGACATTCCGTTGTGTTACTCTAAATCTCTTACGCATCTACATACTAGATTCGATAAAATTGTGATCTTGGTACCTAAAACTGTGCCTTAAGATTTTATTTATTGTTATTTATAAGCTAGTTATAAATTTAAAAATTGACGCAAATGTTGATGTAACACATAGACGTACGTAACTTATTCTACTATGCATTTAACTGCTATTATGAACGACTTTATAAAAAATGCTTTATTAATTTTCCTTTGTCTTCTCTTGCATGATAATCCCTCTTCTATACTCTTTGTTCGTTCTTAATGTTTATACTCAATCGGTAATTATTATATTTAGGACTGTATCGTATACAGAATATACTGTAGTTAGGACGAAGGTCGACCCACAGTGTCGCCGGTTTAATTTATTAAAGCGTCTAACCAAGTGGCGCAACGATCACATACGAGATCTTGAACTGAAGCTTGGGTTCCTATAGTTTGAATTTAGTGGACATCTGAAACATATACATTATAATTTAGATACTACACCACAAGGTCTTTGGGATACATCTTAAGAGAGCAAAACATTTTTCCCTACTTGGATCTTGTTTATATGGTGTAGAATAAGCATATAGAAAACTTGTATTTACTATACGAATATTGTATTTACGATACGATATAACTTGTATGAACATACCTTATCGGAAAGCTTTAACTACCCATCGTTTTGACAAAACATTTTGCCATAAATATTGCCATATTTTGTAAATTTTACAGGACTTCTTGTTCTTTGCCATTTTGCGTATACAAAGCACAATTTACTATACAGTTATTTTTTAAGTCCGTGTACAATGCATCAAGAATTATATTTACTTATGTAATTACATAAAATATTCAACGTGAAATGAGTCTGTCAAAAAAAAAAGTGTTTAAACAATACATGGAACTACTAACTTACTTCTGGCCTTAGGTTATACTTGTAAATCAGTATTTTTAATAGTAAGCGATGATAGTATCACTTCGGCTTTGGCATTTTTTTTTGATAGACAATTTTTGGTGAGATCCATCATGTAAATTAAATAACATTATGTAATTATTGTGCTTTTATATTATTTATTTATTGATGTTATTTTTGTATTGATAAAAAGTCGCTTCATAGAAAAATGTATTTTTTCTACTACCCTGAATACCCACTTACGGTGCTGTTAAAATAGTACCTTAAATGTTACAAAAGTAATGTCAATATGGATCAAATGTGTTATTACTAAATAAGTCAGTTATTCGTTGGCTTAGGTAGGTATTCCGTTTGCCCACCACAAAATATTATACCTATTGAAAACGTAACCAGTAAGTACTATATCACAAAAGATCATAATGAATAAATCAGTACTTTACAGGTCTATTAGTCACGTAAAAAATGGTTATATCAGTATAAGATATAAATAGAATACTAAAAACAAGCTTTTTAATATTCTATTTATATCTTGTACTGTTACTCTGCGGCATTAAATTCTAATAATATTCGAAACTAGCAGATCCAGACACGCGTTGTTTTGGCTAAGTTATATGTTACATAATTTATGGTACATACTAGCTGTGCCCGCGAATTCGTCCGCGTGGATTTGTTTTTTGGGTAGGTACCATACCTACCTTATACCTACCTTACCTAAACTTATATAAACTATAAATGTCATGTTTATTTATATCGACTGAATTATTCAATGGACTGAAAAATAAGTTTATACAACTTTTCATCCCCCCTTTCGACCCCTTACAACTCTTATTTAGAAAAAAAAAATGCTACGTCCTTTCTCAAGGTCTAAAAATTGTCTGTGCTAAATTTCATCAAATTCGGTAGAGAAGTTTTAGCGGGAAAGCGTAACAGACAGACATACAGACAGAGTTACTTTCGCATATATAATATTAGTAGGGATAGTAAACTATTCAAATTAGAAAGTTGTCGAAGTCATAGATAATTAGAACTCATTGTCATATAATAAACAAATAAATTGCATCTCTCCATTTGAATCAAACTGCACACAGGGAGCAAAATGTGACTGATATTGGTTTAGCAGTATAGGAGTTTATCGCGGACAAACAACGTACACGAAATGTTGATATTTGGGTTGTTTTTTAAGAGTAGGGAATAGTAAATATAGTAAATATAGTAAAGGCGGGATAGATACTCACTTATTTTAATATACACCAAATTAAATAAAAATGGAAATTCTAAACTCTTATTATTAAAGATTAATTATTAAGTTCAAATACGCATATTCATAAAAGTATTTTATTTTCATTGAAATAACACTACCAAGATCTTCCTCTTGTAGTTCCCCTGACATGATACTGAACCGGACAGAGCGTTTAGTTTTATACATTTTGAGCAATAATTTCTGAAGAGTTCAGTTGGATTGAGACATTGTTTATAATTTTCAAAACATTCTGAAAGATTCTTATATTTTTTATATATATTTATTCTTATTTTGTCCATCGCTTTTAGTGCTCTTTACTGGTAAACCTTTTGGGTTTCTTTCCCATAATATTATACTGAGCTGAATTTTATTCGTCTTCACTTTTTGTAATATAAATCATTCATGGTTCTTGTTGTTCTCGGCCTTGGTTTACTTTATTGGTTACTAAATAATGTTAAATTTCTATCAAATAAATAAATTAGATGATCTTCTTCGCTGTCACTAAAACAATGATTTTGTTTTATTTATTTTTTATTTATTTATTTAATTTTATTGCACAAAATGTTACAAAATGTACAAATGGCGGACTTAATGCCAAATGGCATTATCTCCCAGTCAACCATTACACAAAACTGAAATATATATATATATAGTGGTGCAGGCAATATATATACAAAATAAATAAACGTGGCATACATATTTGTATAAATAAACGCAATAAATGCATATGATATAGAAATATATATATATACTTATACATGTACATACATACATAAAATAACGTACATCAGAAATAGGGTTATAAAGTTAGAGAAGCAGCATCAGAAAATAAAGTAAATTTGTTTGGGGATTGCTTAATATTCAACGGAAGCTCGTTCCAGAGTCGTATAGCTGTCACTGTAAAAGAGTTTGTCAAAAAACTAGAGTGATGAGGAGGAGTTAAGAGCGAAAGAGTATTAGAAGAACGGAGATTACGTTCGTGAGAGGAAGATAGGAATTGGAATCTGTCCTTTAAGTAAATTGGTGCGTACGGATCAAATAGTATTGAAAATAGTGTGGTTAGAACTCGAATTTTGCGACGTTCTCGAATGGGAAGCCAGCCGAGAAGAGAACGGTAATAGGAAATATGATCGTATTTACGCTAACCGAAAATGAAACGAAGACAGTTGTTTAATAGACGATCCAATTTATTAAGGAGTTCTTGAGAGATATTAGTGCAGCACACGTCACCATAGTCAATTATGGGTAAAACCAAGGATTGAATAAGAAGGGTTTTGGTTTTAGTAGGAAGAAAATATTTTAATCGATAGAGAGCACGAAGCGTTCCAGTAACCTTACTGCTGATTTCATTAACATGTGTATCCCAGGTTAAGGAAGAGTCGATAAATAGGCCAAGATTCTTAACGCATGTGCTGTAGGGCACTACCACGTTATTAAAAATAATTACAGGTATATTTTTTAAACTGGACAATTGCCGTTTGCTGCCCAAGATAATGGCTTGAGTCTTAGACGGGATCACAGAGACACCAAACTTTTGTGACCAGTTTGTGATGTTGGTCAAATCAGCATTAATCCGAGCAATGGCATTGTCCAGGTCCTTGCACTCTACCTGGGTGTATAGTTGCAGGTCATCAGCGTATAGATGATAAGAGCAGCCAATAGATTTGGTGACAAGGTTTATGAAAAGGGAAAATAATAACGGAGAGAGAATGCCACCTTGCGGTACACCAGCATCAATTGTCACCCACTGGGATAAATCATCTCCCAGGCGCACCGCTTGCTGGCGTTCTCGAAGGTAGGATGCAAACCATTCCCGAACCGAATCAGAGACCCCGACGTAAGAGAGAATAGAGAGGAGAACTTCGTGATTGATAGAGTTGAAGGCGTTGGAGAAATCAATCAGAATTAAGACCGTAAGGCGGGAGTGTTCCATTCCAACTCTTACATCATCCAGGATATTTAGTAGAGCAGTTGTAGTGCTATGTCCTTTACAAAAACCGGATTGAAAGGGACTTAAGAGGGCGTTTTGTAAGACATGGCTAGAGAGCTGTTTGTGTACAGCTGCCTCGATAATTTTAGAGAGATATGGCAAAATAGAGATGGGACGAAATTGATGGGAAGAAGTAGGGTTACGTGTTTTAGGAACCGGGATAACATAAGCTTTGCGCCATATACTGGGAAAGGAGCCATGTTGTAGGGAGAAATTGATAATGTGGGTCAATGGTGGCACAATAAAATTAAGTAAGAGAAAGATCATGCGGCGACTTAAATCATCATAGCCAACAGCATTGGATTTGAGAACTGAAATAGTTTTAAAAGGCTCATCTAAGGTTATAGGAGAAAAATTGAACACATTAGCTGTCGGACGTGGCAAGGAAGTGATTAAAGTTATTGTTGACAATTTTACAACGGGATCTAGTGTGGTAGTTAAAGAGAAGTGTTTATTAAGCTCGTTAGAGGAAATAACAAAGGAAAAATCGGGAGGGTTTAAAGACTTCCCGAGACCCTGAAAATGCAAAAACTTCCATACGTTTGCCGAAGATGATGATTGAACATTGTCGTGAATAAATCTACGTTTGGCTGATCTTACCAGTTGATTACAGCGATTTCGAAGTCTTGTGTATGTATTTAAATTAAAATCAGACCGGACTTTTTTAAACTTACTAAATGCACTGTCTCTTTGACCCATAGCTTTACGAATATCACTAGAAATCCAGGGAGCAGGCGGACGTTTAAGACTAATCGGAAGAATAGGAGCGTGTTTGTCAAAAAGTTGTAACACAGAAGAGTTAAGAATGTCAACTTTGTCATCAATGGAAGACGCTTCCATTAATGTTGTCCAATCAAGTTCCGCAGCATTCTGTTTTAGTTTTTCAATATCCAGTTTTCCAAAACTTCGCAGATATTTTATTCTAGGCTTGACCCTAGGTGGCTTTAACTTGTAACTCAGAAATAGAAGGTCATGTTTAGAGAAACCAGGAGCTGGGAACTGGCCATGCTTAATTACCAAGTCAGGAGATGAGGTGATCATTAGGTCTATGAGGGAGTCAAACGCGTTCAAATTGTGGTGAGTTGGGTTTGATGGTAGAAGAGAAAAGTCAGTAGATTGAATGATGGATTGGAGTTTAGAAGATCGAGCTGAGGATTTAAGCATATTTGTATTAAAGTCGCCCATGATTATATGGTGTGCGTGCTCACCATATAATTTTATTGCCTTTCTTTGCTTTTTTATGTTTGTTCTTTTATTCTTTAGTAGTTTAAATCTTGTTTTATTTCATTTTTATTTGACTTTTCTTTTCTTTCAGCCACTTGCGTTTTTGTTTTATAGTTTCTTCAAAATTTTAAATATCTGTAGACTGTTTCGCTATAGGTGGAAAGGTAAACATTTTTGTTATAGATGCTGTTTATATTAAAATTTTCGTATATGTTTCTGGTTTTCTATCGCTACCTAAAATATCTGCAGCTATAGAATCAGCAACGTATTGTAAAATCAGTAATAAGTCCAAATAAATATTTAATAATAACCAAACAAAACATATGTTCTGAGCATGGAATACATGGTGAAATATCCATCATTCGTATACTAATATCGAAAGGATATCATTACTGCGTTGCCAACCTTGTGACTTGAAGATATTATGTCATATTGCCCGGTAATTTCTCTGCCTCTCTAATCCTCTCCATAAATCTAAATCAGGTCTATTGAGATCGATAGGCTGAGGGTAATAAACGCAGCAAAGAGACGATATGCTGACATGTTCTGACTTATGTCACATGTTACATGTCACAACTTATTACCGTGCCGCCAAAACTTGCGAGCCGCGTATCGAGGCGTGCGCGTCGCTACTTAATTGCGCTGGCTGACTTTACTTAGTACCTACTTTTGTTTGTTTTTTTTTCGCGTATGGGTTTGACTGCATAGTAAAACTTGTTACATATTATGAGTATCTAAATCTGAATAGAGTTTGTCGAATTGGTTTTGTTAAACCTTATTTAAGTATAATAGCCCACTAAATAAATTATTAGGTATTTTTGGAGGTAGATTTTCAGGGCATTTCATCTCAACTGAATATTTCGATTTTCATTTTACTTTTAATTGGATGATTTTTTGTTTTTTTTTCTACTCTGTTATTTATATAATGCCTTATACCTATATAAAATTGTTATGTTAATTATACACAACAAAAAATGGAAACTTATAGGCACCTATTACATAAGTCACAGCTCTAGCTAGCCTAAATTTTACCTACATACATACATACTTTACCTAAAATAAATTCAAAGCCCTTTCTCACCTCCCATCAATTCTTAAGATTTTTGAATAGCTGGCTTGTGCATTGCATATTGTTATGACTTTTGCCTGCATTGTTTGATTCACAGGAAGATGAGGTTAAGGGTATTATTGTAAAGAAGAAGGGTGATGAAGAAGGGTGGTGGCACAAGTGGCTCTAAGCGGAGTTATAATAATGCATCAACGCGAAAGATGCATCAACGCGGAGCTGGGGCATTGATTACTGGTAGTAAAATTGATATTGACTATTGACTGTAATTTGAATATTGACAAGTAATTGATAATATAGATATTGCTTCTACTTCTGATAAGTACAAGTCTACAGCGTTAACTGCATCATCATCATCAACTATAACTAGTGGCGGCTTGTCCTTGAACTCTGAATTTGCTTCAGATATTGGAAACTATATTTCTTAAAAAAACATGCATGAATTACCTGATGCAAAAGATTGGATGCCTTTCCCTTACTATGATTTTACGCAACAAGTTTTGCAAAAACAAAGAAAAACGTACAGAAAATATGTCCAAAAATCACATCTTAAAAAATTCCATTGGCTTGTGCTTTCACATAAAGATCTGCTACTGATTTTGTAAGATCGAAACCTCTTGTGACAAAACCATTGAAAGCCTCCAACAACTTATTAAGCGAAGGCGGGTTATTACTGCCACAGGAATGCAATCATTACCATAAGGTAGCCGTTGAAAGTGGGAAGAATTTTTTGGCGTATTATCGTAAGCCTGAGTTCGATTTCCTCCTAAGTTTATTTCTATTCCTAAGGCCAAAGTCCTGATGTTCACAAAAAGGGATATAATCTAATTCAAAAGTTCATAAACGACTTGCATGATTGTTAATAAGCATGTTCATGCTCCGACTCGTTCTTAGCCGATTTTCAAGTAGCTGTGACCATACCTTTTTTGAGGGCTGAATCCGCGCTTGACAGGACTGCAAATATCTCCAGTTTGTTGGGTAATATAATAATAATATATTTATTCGCAATCTTCATTGCAATTTTCTTCTTTTTCTTAAAATCAAACGTTATTGATAAAAATGTTCAACCAAACAGATGTATACGTTGACAGCTGCGGTAGTATTAACTATGATACACCTGTCTGCATCCTCCACCCAAGGTACATAACAAAGTCGAAGCGTATAAAAATAAAAGAAACAAAAAATAATTTAAGCACAGTGATTAAGCAGTTTACTAAAATCAATAATATTAGTATTACCACATATGCAATCGATTTCAATTTGTACAAGACAAGATTATTTCAGTTGCGGTATGGTCAAGCTTTTGTAACCATTTATGAATTTTTTGTCTGCACACCTGTATAGGTTCAGCGAAAAGATGTTATTGATTAAATGTACTTCATTATATAAATCAGACCCGCAGACATAATATTGACGCCGTGCTAGGAAAGTACTTTTGGATACACCATGTTTGTTTTTCAGATTTTTTAATGATCTAACTGTTTAAGTTTTCTTAATACACTATTAAAAAAAAATTAGGTACTCCAAGGACAGATAATTCTTTATAAAGAAGGGAAGTGGTGCTTCTACGCGGTGTTCCCAAAATAATCTATTATGTAGCTTTTTGCGTGCGTTCCACTAAAAATAAAGTAGTTATTCCAACCGCAACCCAAGTAACAACATCGCCAAATACACACATTTCATAGTGTCCATTTCCGCGGACCTTCTGCTCCTTCCAGCTTTAAAAGCTATAAACGGTAATTTCAATGTATTTGATACTAGTAGTTTTCATAAGCTCAGGGCAGTCACAGCCACCTGTGACCGTAAAAGTGTGTACTTACATAAAAAAATACTTTGAGGTTGAATCCTGACGCTAGGTGAGAATTTGATATATTTGATACCTAGATTAAGTGTATTTAGATGACATTTTAGACATATCATCACTTGACTCACAGCTATCTCGGTACGAGTTCGAGTCTGTTCCCAGTCTCTAACATAACAAATTAGGACAGTATCAAAGTGTATGTAATTATTTTGCAGAATGGTAATTGATATAAATTAGGAACAAAAATGAGCCTATTACACTACCTGGGGGCACTCCAACAGAAATTTTAGCGTCCTGACGCATAAAACCCCCAATCATTACATACGGAGAGCGATTGATCCAATAGTTTTTGAAGATATCCAATTCAATTCTACGGACACCCACAAATTCCAACTTACTGAGCAAGAGCTGAGACATCGCCAAATCTAAAAACACAGCAATAACTTCAGATCCAATGTATTGAGCTATCGTATCAGTAAGTGACAAAGTAGCATCTTCAGTGGACTTGTTTTTCATGAAATCGAACGCTGGCCGCTATTATATTATTCCGTGTCAAATACAATATTAGCCTATCACTTGTATTTAACATTTTCTTTAAAATTTTAGACAATACAGTTAAAACTGATATTAGAGAATAGTTTTCAACACCATCCCTGCCACCGCCTTAATAAATAGGATAGACCATAGTCGTCTTTAGTGTCAAGAAAGACACCGGTAGCCAAACATAAATACGTTATGGGAGGTACTAGTACGTCTTTAGCGCCTCTAATGACCATGTTAGGTGTATTATCAATACCCGTAGCAGAGCTGATTTTTTAGATTTGTAATGATAGAGTTGCCCAGCGACACAACTTCAGAATTACCACGAGCGATATCAATGTCAGCTGTATAGTACCTGTGCAAAATCCCATTGATATGAATATAGGAACCTATACCGCGAGAAATCAAGGCAGCTTTCAGCTTCAAGGCAACTTTCTGATCAAGATTTTTTAAAATAAATAAAAAACAAGAGAGTAACTATTTACATCTAGATTCAAATTTTTATAAAGATTATACTATTATTTTTTAGTCACTAGTTTAGGGTGTTTTGTTTTTTTTAATGAGGCATACATCCTTCTGGCGCATCTTCCCACCTTTGCGTCATGAACTTATGACTCGTATTGAGACACGTTATTAGAAGTCTTACTGGAGATTCTTGCCGTCGTGGTCGTCAAAAAATAAAGTAGACATCAAACATCAAATAATCATAGCATCACTTCAATTATTTTCAATCGTTTGTGAATTGAATTTAATATAATTTAGACCTCCTGAGTTTTAAAAAGTGTTATCATTTTTTTGACGCTTATACTGAAATATGGATAATATTTTTAGATAGTATTATACAAAATTATGTTACAGGTGGACATACATGTATATTCCAAGCAAACACCCGTTAAGTACTGGATTGCCAATGCTCTTGAGGATGAGAGGAGAAGAAGAACTCTACTAGTTCTACCCAGCGTGTTGACATTTTCACCGACATTCAGTTATTTGAATAGGTGTGCTAAATAGAACTTCAGAGGTGGTACTTTACTTACAACTACAAACACTGCTTTTATTAACACATTATTTTATTAATACATTACTAACGAGGTTTGAATAGTCGAGTTGGATATCATAAATAGGTCGTCTGCATTGGAACCTCACTCTCACCTATTTCTACCGCCAAATAGCAGTATTTGAATTGATGCGTAGGTTAATGTAACATTGTATCTGCAATTCACAAGATTGACGACATGTTAGTATCTTTGTGATGATACGAGCGCCTATAGGCTGCGGTCGCGTCATTAGACGGACCGTATGCTTGTTTGCTGACTTTATACCTATAATAAGAAAAAAATATAGTTCGCGTGATAGTAATTCTAGTCACTGCAGTATTTAGACGCTCGTAATATCACAAAGATATCACTAGCGCGTTGCCAACCTCGTGACTTGAAGATATTATGTAACATTAACCGGTAATTTCGCTGCCTCTCTCATCCTTGTACACAGGAATGCAAACATTGCTATTTGGTGGTAGAAATAGATGAGAGTGAGATACCAATGCAGACAACTTTATATGAGGTCTTCCTTATGTAATATTTACTTTGTCTATTAAACTTCAGTTGTAGCAAGTTATTTGCCTAGATAGCAACTTATTACACGGTTCCTGTCAATAATACCGCGTCAAGTAAAAATTTCTTCAAATTTTTCTTTACTCTGTTATATATTACAGGGAAAAGGTGGTAATGTGGCCCCTGCAGATATATTGGCCCCCTTCAATATTTTAATGTTTGAACAACGCCATCTAGCATCTTTTATGCGCTAGGGGATGCTCCCGGCATGGTACGTATTTAGTACCTTACAAATCCACCAGGGCCTGTCACGTTCGATTGTCATTCGAACCAGTTGAAACTCGTTGCTGGTAAAACTTTAAACTACTGTGATTTGAATTCTGTAATTGTTTGTAAAGAGAGTGTTTTGGCTATTCTGTTCGGACATTGGATACGTTGAACTGTTCTTCTACGGGAATGCAGTCAAAGAATTTTTTGATATTTTGGAAGCCGAAATGACGAAAACTAATTATCCTGCTGACAGAATTTTTAATGTCGACGAAACTGGATTGACAATCGTGCAGTCAAAAATACCACAGGTGTTAGGTAAAAAAGGCAAGAAGCAGATAGGTGCCTTAACTGCTGCAGAACGAGGATCACTATGTACTCTTGTTTGCTGTATGAGCGCATCGGGTATATTTGTGCCACCTATGATGATTTTCCCCAGGAAAAACTTTACGGACATTTTGATGAAAGGAGCGCCGTCTGGTTCGATTGGCAAAGTTCATCCATCTGGTTGGATACAATCCAATTTGTTCACTGAATGGTTTAAGCACTTTATTGATAAAACAAACCCCAAGGTCGAATCTCCGATATTACTCATCTTTGACGGCCATTACAGTCACACACGCAACATAGAAATAATAGATTTAGCCCGCGAAAATCATGTCACGATTATCAGCCTCCCGCCTCATACAACGCATAAGCTCCAGCCTCTGGACAAGACTTTTATGGGTGCCCTAAAAAGTCACTATAGTGAGGAAATTCGCAAGTTTCTGTTGCACTCTGACAGAATGCTAAAACCTTACGACATCGCTGAACTTTTTGGCAGAGCATATCTTAAGAGCACTACGGGAGAAATTGCAGTAAATGGTTTCCGTGCCACAGGCATATATCCATTTAATCCTCAAGTTTTCACAGAAGTCGATTATTTAACGGAAGAATCTAACAATAATCAAACTACCTCTGATAATCAAGATACTGGCCCTGTTGCGAACCATTGTGCCCCAGGAATGAGTGTAGAGGCACAGGCACCGGAGAATAGTTTGGTTCTACCAGAAGACATTCAGCCAATTTCTACGACTAAGACTAGGACTTCTAATCGTGGAAGAAAGGCTACAACAGCAAAGGTGATCACGTCATCACCATACAAAAATCAATTAACCGAATCTTTGCTCTTAGCACAGAATCGTGAACGTGGACGTGGAAGAGGCCGTGGACGCGGCCGTGGACACGGTGTCAGACGTAATCACGACGGAGAAGGATCCGGTAGGAATGTCGTTCGGCGCCGGAGAGAAGCTACATCCAGCAGTGACTCTGAAAGTGACGAAGACGCAGTGAATACCGATTATGTCGAGTCGTTTACAAACGTGCTGCCTGAAAACGCAAACGTACCGTGTATGTTCTGCGACACCATTTATTGCAATGACAGACCTGGAGAGCCATGGGTACAGTGTCAAAGTTGCAATTTATGGGCTCATGTAGCCTGTGGAGGTTCTGAAGGCGACTATTATATTTGTGATTTTTGTCGTTAATTTTTAATTATGCAATACATTTAATGTGACCCCCAGGGGGTCACATTACCATCATTTGATCTCAAGATACCAAATTTGCCTAACTTAAGAATAAATAATATTTTAGCTATACTGTGCGCGTTTCATTTATTTCATAGTCAGACATGTATAGACAAATAAATAAGAAGTTCAATAATGTACCTTTAAGGTTTGTCACCCCTATATTTATTAAATAAAACTTAAAAAACAAACAAACAAACAAAATATTTTAGCTATACTCTATCTTCTATTCTTTATATATTATTGTACCGGTATGAAACTTACTGATGCCTTACTGATATGAATCTTACTCAAAATGAAGGTGTAGTAATTTACGTTCGTAATTCACTGAACATCGTAGTTAAAGAACTTCCAATAAGCGAAGCAAATGCTCTTCATTTATCATTTGATAACAATACGTTATTAATTACGTCTTATCACCCCCCTAGGTGCAAAAATGTGAGTAATCTTCTCAACTCTTGAATTAACACTGTCTCTTTAATCTCCCAATATCGTAATATTATAATCACGGGTGATATAAACATTAAAATTGGTGACGAAAGCACAGATTTATATAAAAAACACTACTTAGATCTTTTGGCAACATACGATTTCCGTATCGGTATCGGCAGGAACTGCAAGGTACCAGCAGAGTAGAATAGTACCTCCCTTTGTACCAGGTGTCGTAAGAGGCGACTAAGGTACCAGAACCGATAGATAGAGGTAGATCCATCCAAAACATTGCAGCTCAAATGCACAGGGCGGGAATGGACAGCAGCATCCCCATAGCGCTGCGTAACACGCCTCGCCCAGAGCGGTAATTATGTGCAAAATTCCACCTTTCTTGGGCCTATAAGCCATAGAGACAATATGCATTGACGGCTTAAAAAGACAAGATTAAAAAATTTCATACATACGATTCAGAGACTTGCAACAAAATATTACAAATATCAAGTGAGAGTATGAGATTAATGAACTCGGAACGGCAGGGTAAAATAATAAACTAATTTGGAACACTATAAACAAAATTACAAACAGATAAAAAATAACGACAATTGATCAAACTCACACTTACTTTTAAAATGAAGTACCCCGAAATTGTCCATAAATAAAATAAATAATTTATTTGCTACCATTGAAGAAACTCTAGTAGTGAAGCTTAGAATCAGTTCAGTTGGAGCAGTCTCCAAAATTTCAGTCATCAATTGTCACCCTATGTCATATAGGTACTCTTACCAACAGACGAACAGGAGGTAGAAAAAATAATACTGTCTTTACGTAGTTGGTTGGACTTAATTAAAAGACATTCACTCCTTTGACATAAGTGTACAATATACCTGTCACCACGTCAAACTTCCCCAGAGTATTCATAAAATCACTCCCATCCCATCTTTAAAAACGGGGATAAAACCTCTAGCTGATAGCTATTTAGCCTACACATTCCAAAGTATTTGAGAAAATCCTTAACCACCAGCTTGTCAAATATTTGGAGAAATGCAATATCTTATCTTCTACTCAGTACAGATCCTGTGCTTGAAAATCAGCAGCTGACGCGGTTCATGACGTAATCGATTATGTTGTCAATAACCTTTATAAACGACAAAAGGTCATATGTATTTTTTTAGATTTGGCTAAAGCATTTGATACGGTGTTTACATTGGTGTTAATAAAAAACATGGAGAATATTGGTGGGTTGAATATTGGGTGATCAACTAATGTTATTCCAGGATTACTTGATTAAACGTAGCGAGATAGTTAAAGTGGATAATTATTTAAGTGATGAGCGAAATATAAACTACGGAGTCCCGTGGGGAAGTATACTTGGACTGACTCTATTCCTTGTTACATTAATGATTTCAGCAAAACTAATTTTGCTGATGACGCTGCGCTAATATTAAGTGCAAATTCATGGGAAGAAGTTTTTTCGTGTGCTCAGTATAGTTTGATATGGTATCGAAATGGCTTAGGAATAGCAATAACCTTTTTCTAAACAGAAAAACTAAAATTTATCACTTTTTATTTAAAAAAGAAGCAATTCAGTGTGTTCTGTAGGTGATGCGTTTTGCATTCTTGCTTATGTATGTTCAGTTCCCACTAGATATAACTGTTCATGCTCTTCCATCGAATATGTTGACAGTCTAAAATACATGGGTGTAACTATAGATTTTAGATTAAATTTCCAACAATATATCGAAATTCGTGAAAACAAGCTCCATAATATGTCCAAAATCCATAATATGAACACAAACTAGCTTACGCTAATTTATGTGTATAAAAATATAAGCATGCAACTGATGAGTCAACTAGGAAATCTATTTACTATGCTCTGCTCAGTCACTTCTGACGTCCTGGTATTATAAGAAAGAACTTAAAGAGCTATTTTGAAAGTACCATATAGTATTGCTACAGTAGATCTTTATGAGAAATGTAGAGTCCTAACGGTACGCCAACTATTTATACTGCAAACTATTCTAAAACAGCATTCACTTCTCTATTCAAGGAACAGTTAGTGACAGTAAAAAGATGCTATAACCCCATTGACTATCATGACATATGACTATCTCCGGTCGACTTTTTTGTTATTTTGACGTTATTTATATAATGATATGAATAAAAGTCAGCTTTTTGTCTGTAATTGTTCTGTTGTAATTTGTTCATACACCAAAATACAATGCAAACAAACTGTGTTCCGCTAGCTAATAGAATTAGCTTACAATGGAACAGAGAAATTAATTACACAACAGTAATAATTATCTACACAAAAATAAGTATCTACACAAAAAAAATAGAAAGAAAAAAACTTCGTGATTACATAAGCATACATACATTTACCCTATAACACAGCTAACACAATCGTATACATATTATACACTGTTATATGTCATCATCATCATCATACCAGCCATTAAAAGTCCACTGCTGGGCATAGGCCTCTGCAAGAAAGGAGGAATTTTGCCCATAATTGTCGCGCTGGTTAAGCGTGTTGGTAATCACAGAGCGCAAGCTTTCGCGACGGGGATTTAGCTGCCCATCCCAGCCCTGTTCATTTGAGCTGCACTGTTCCGGATTGACATACCGCCATTGGTTGGTTCTGGTACCTTAGTCACCTCTTATGACACCTGGCGTATGAGTAGTATCAGTAATAAATATTCATTTTTAATAACATCTCTTGAAATTGTTGACATCTAAATGAGACCTGGTGGACAGAAACACAGGCTTTGAGCCTAGTTCAGGCACCAGCTTTCCACAATTGATTATAAAAAACTGTGTAACAATATTGTAACAATGTCGCAGTATTAAGTCTGTTTACTGTGGAACAAATAAATGTATTATTATTATATGAAGTCAAAAACTTTAAAAGCTTCAATAAATATATATTATATTTTTTAATATTTAAATGAGATATATTATATATATATTGGCAGTGGTATATATATATATATTTTATAATTTATTAGAAAAGTTACTTGACACAAAATCTTACGAAACGTTTTATCAAATTTATATTTTGAGTCCGATCGTCAAAAAGCATAATATATTTATTGAAGCTTTTAAAGAGAATATTTGAAGAAATTTCTTCTAGAAGTATTTCTACTTAACACGGAGTTATCAACAGGAACCGTGCAATATGTTGCTATCTAGGCAGACACATTTCTGTTACTGAGGTTTGAATAAACAAGGTGAGTACCACATGAGGTACCTATACCTAATATATAGGTCGTCTGCATTGACACCTCACTCTCAACTGCTAGTAAGCAGTAAAGCATACGGATAGATCTTGGGGCAGCTGTTAGTAATATTTTACTTGAAAATTTATGAATATACAGTATTTGTCATTTGCAGTTCACTCGACTATTGAAGTAATCTTTAATTACAAAACAAAAGTGGAATTGAAACCGACGAACGCTGTCGCGACGAGTTATTAAATTCAATTTATTAGATGTTACAAGCTTTCAAAACGTCCTTGGGTATCCTTATTTATGTTATTTGAATGATATATCAAACAAAAGGCTGTACAAATTATATTTATTATTAATATTAATTCATTAAGAGTTCTTAAGTATACTGGCAATATTGTTGTATAATTACACTCATTTGCAAAAAACGGGCGGTTTTGATTTTAATTCTTCTTTAAAAAAATACGGTACCAAAATGATTTCAATCATTTGTACATGTTACTGGGCGGTTTCAAAAATGCCGTAGTGTTTAAAACAGTATTTAACGTTCTAAATTCAAATTTTCGTTTGATGCTCGTTTTTACATAAAACCACTTTTTATCCTACATTTTTGGTGCGAAGTTCCAAAAGATAATATCGGTTTTCATAACTTTAAGTCAATTTTTATGAATTTATTTCACATTCTCAATTGTCAAAGCTCCAATTATTTCTGTTTAGTTGACTCAATAATGTTAGAGAAAGTGGTAAAAGCTACCAAAATTATTGCGCTGCTCGAAGAGGGTTGCAGCCAATGCTTCGTGGCTCAAAGGCTAAGTGTGAGTCGCTCGACGGTTCAAAGGACCTGGCAGCGGTATCATGACACCGGTTCCGTCGGGAGAAGGCCTGGTTCTGGAAGAAAAACATGTACCCAACCACAGGATGATCGTTTTCTTGTGAGTCACGCATTGAAAAATCGCAAGTCTTCGTATGTGGACCCTAAGAACAACCTCAAAGAAGTAAGAAATGTGCATATTAGTCTATGGATGGTCAGGAGGAGGCTTCTCGCGGCCAATTTACGCAGTCATTGCCCGACCCACGGCCCTAAGTTACTCCGTGAGCACAGAGTTGCCAGGCTTAGGTTTGCTCGAAATTGTGAGTCATGGACTCAAGAAGACTGGAGCAAGGGTTGTTCTCCGATGAAGCCAGGATATCACTGTTCGGTAAAGATCGACGTCGGCGAGTGCTACGAAGACGAGGAGAACGCTTCGCAGAGGCTTGTTTTGAAGAAATCACACCTTATGGTGCGTGCTCTGTTATGTTTTGGGTAGGAATAAATTCAATTGGATCGTACAGAGTTAGTCTTCATTGAAAACGGCTCACTGACTGGACATCGATACGGAAACGATAACGGAAGTTCTAATTCCTCATGCACAACCCGCATTGGCCGCTTTAGGCGAAGACTCAATTTTTATGGACGACAAAGCTTGCGCCCACCGGTCTGGCGATGTGGAAGTGTATGTGCAAGTGGTCGTTTGGATTGGCCAGCTCGAAGTCCCGAACTTAACCCTATAGAGCACGTCTGGAACGCTCTGAAACGAAGAGCTCTGAACGTGAGATCAGTACAACCGGCTCTGCAGACCACCAGTGAGCTGAAGAATGTGATTACCGCGGAATGGGAACGTATTCCGCAAGCAAGTACCCGGGATATCCTCGCTAGCATACCCAGACGAGTTCAAGAGTACAACCGGCTCTGCAGACCACCAGAGAGCTGAAGAATGTGATTACCGCGGAATGAGAACGTATTCCGCAAACAAGTACCCGGGATATCCTTGCTAGCATACCCAGACGAATTAAGACAAGAGCTGTGATTTCAACGCAAGTAGTTTTCGACGCGCAGCTGTAGGCTGCGCGGAGACGACTACGGCGCTCCGCGCCTTTGTCGCAGTATTTACACGCCGCCGATTAATATCGGCGGGTCATCGGGTTGCGAAAATGGGAAAACTGTTTTTGTTCCCACCCGCATTTTTCTTTGTATTCTTTGGCTTCTTTACGTTGTCTGCATGGGCGTTTTTGACGTGAGTTTGAACGCACCATGCAGGCTTTTGGTTATGGTTTCGTGGGAGCTTTTGGTTTTTACGGACCCACCGCTCTTGGCTAGGGTCATCCAGGTCCTAGTAGGGTTGTCCACATCAGAGAATAGATGTTTCTATCGATGCCCTTTAGGGGGTTGCGGTCTCGGGCTTATGCCCGGGTCATGTTTGACCTCACCGGCCGTGAGATCTCGCTGGTAGGCCTTTAGGGTTCGCCAGGGAGGCTTTGTCGGCGCGCGCGAACATTGCGCTCGACAATCTGCGAATGAAATCTTCGATGTATTCTGTTTTTAGGTCCCGGTGTATCGTCGCGTTTCGTACCATGCGCGGTGCTCCGACGATTGTGCGTAGAACGCGGGACTGCTGGGATTGAAGGCGGCCTTTGTTGGTTCGGCTGGTTAGTGCGTACCATGCCGGGGCTACATATGTGAGGTGAGGTCAAACGTATGTTTTGTAAACTCCCAGCTTCGTTCTGAGCGGGAGTTTGGAGGCGAATACCGGGCGGAGTAGATGCGCGACCGACCTAGTCTTTTTGATCACGTGTTCGGTGTGGTGCTTCATGCCCAGGTGGCTGTCTATTGTTATCCCTAGGTATTTGACCTTGTGGGACCACGTGACTTCTTGCCCCATTAACATTAGTGGTTTCGGGAGAAGGGAGTGGCGGCCAATGACTGCAGCCTGTGTCTTGGTTACGCTGACCTGCAGTCTCCATCTGCTTAGCCACTCGAGCAGTAGGTCGAGGGTGTTCTGTAATTTCTTAGCTGCGTGTTTTAGGTAGGCGGCGTCATCTGCGTGTAGTGCCAGATGTGTGCCTTCTCCTACCGGAATATCGTCCGTGTACAAGCTGTACAGCGCAAGCGAGATGCAGCTGCCCTGAGGTACACCGGCCTCTGCGGCTCGTTCTATTGATAGAACGAGCCGCTGAGCTACCACTCTTGTGATTCGACGGGGTGTTTGTGACTTCGATAATTTATACAGCAGACCCTGGTGCCACACCTTATCAAACGCCTTCTCCATGTCGAGGAGTACTGTGGTGGTGTATTCCTTCTTGTTGAAGGCCGTCGCATATGGTGCAGTACTCTCGTCAGTTGCAGCGAGGTGGAGTGCTCTGTCCGAAATCCGTACTGCTCCTCCCTCGGTCTTATGTGCGGTTCCAGGTGTAGAAGTAGCAACTTCTCATACACCTTAGATACCGTAGGTAGCAGTGTGATAGGACGGTAAGTCTTGGGCTTTAGTATGTTCTTCCCGGGCTTGGGCAGCATGATTACTCCTCCCATTTTCCACTTTTGTGGGAAGTGGCCTGTGCGGTTGATGCCGTTGAAAAGGCGAGTCAGAGCTGTGATGCTTTTAGGTGGAAGGTGTCGCAGCATGTTGCCGGTGATGTTGTCAAGGCCAGGTGCCTTCCTGGGTTTCAGTTTGTTTTTCGTCCTGCTGACCTGCCCGGGTGTGAAGACGACTTCATCTGCCGCTGTGCGAACGGCGAGATACTCTCGATTGTACCGGGTCACCGTCTCAACGTGTTCTACGTTGTCACAGGGGTGTGGGCAGAACTGGCGTTCTAGGTGTTCGGCGAAAATCTCGGCGCGGTCCTCCGCGCGGTATCTCGGGCCATCTGGTCTGATTGGAGCCGGTTTCTTAGAGATCTGGCGACATAGGCGATGGACACTGTTCCAATCTTCGCCCGCATTCTCTATGTATCGATCCCAGCTTTCTGCTTCATACGACCACAGTTCGTGTCGTGTCTCACCTGTTCGGTAAGGGCGTTGAGCTGACGCTTGAGGGTTGGTCAGCGTGTCTGCTGCCATCTTTTTCTTAGATGTCGTTTGTTCGCTAATAAGTCCCTGATGCCCTTGGGCAGCGGTGGGAGCCTGCTTCTGCTAGGCATGGTGCGCGATGATGATTTTGCGGCATCTTGAATGCAGGTGGTGAGTGCATTGGCGAGCAGCTCAACGTCCTCAGAGGTGGTAATTGGTAGCGTAGGGGTATTCGAATGCATGGCAGAACTGAACGCCTTCCAGTCTATGGTTTGGCGAGCAGCCGGTGGTGTCACAGTGCTCGGTCTTCTTTCAATGACCACCAGTACCGGGAGATGATCAGATTGGAGGTCCTCGAGGAGGGTCTCCTGCGTCAACACGCTGTCCAGGCCCTTGTGGATCGCGATGTCGATTACGTCTGGTGTATAGGAAGGGTGGTTTGGGTAGTGCGTGGTTACCTCCGGACCACTCATGGTGAAGCCGTGGTCCTCCGCAGCTCGGAGCAGCGTCCTGCCCTCTCTGCAACAGCGCACAGAGTTCCATGCCGTGTGTTTGTTATTTAAGTCCCCCGCCACCAAGGTAGGCGTGGGGTCTACCATCAATTGGACCATTTCGCTGATGATAAAGCGAGTCCCTGGCAGTTTATAAGTAGCAAACAAACGTATGGGATAGCCGGCGTGGACTTCTACTCCGAGGGCGTAGAAGGACTAGGGGTCGGTGGTAGGGCTCGGAACTAGTCGGGGTTGATGGATCATCCTACGACGTACCAAGACAGCGAGTCCGCGATAAGCGACGTTGCGATCTGACACCTCATCCTTCCGGTACAGGTGGTAATTGGGCATCTTGATAAGACACATCGGTGTCCATGAGCCGGCTCTGAGTTGAGCGCGGTTTTGGCTTCGCCTTCGGCTCCTGCTGCGGCGCTGGGACGGCGACTGCCTTTTTAGTGGGGTCTTGTTTCACAGGGGCTCCCCTCTTTCTTATGCCCTTGCGTTTCCGACGGGGGATTTTTACCCGGCGTTGGACTCAGCCATTAGGTGCGGTGTTGATGGTTGTGCTGGTAAGCGGCCAGTGCGTACCGAAGGCCGCCCGTTCAACGCTGTTGTGCCGGCCCTTTCCCTCCTCCGTCTCCCTCTCGCTTGCTTGTTGTCAGTCGCTTTAATCTGTAGTCGTCTCGTCGTACGTTAGAACACCGATATATATATATATATATATCTTTCTTTCTGTTTTTTTTTATTCAAGTGAAAGTGAATTATATGTAGTAAAGTTTCCCTAAAGTGCAATATTATAATTAGACCTCAGATAATCGCATATGCAAATTATCTCCGTAGCTATTTTGCATGTTAGAGCACTATATGGTGCAAATATTCTGTCCAGTAACGACAGTTATTTTTAATATCAATTTGATTGAGCATATTTTATCCTCTTTGGTATTTATTGACATATATATTTTGGCATTATTAGCACAAGTAATCCAAGTTTTGTTACCTTATTCTGATATAAAAACAACCCAAGATGTTAATAACGACGTCAGAATTTACACAAAGTGTGTTAGAACACAAGTCATAAAAATTAATTTTCCATGCAACATTGCCCAGGGTGTTTTCTAACTGCTTTAGGGCATGCAAAATATCATTACAGAGCGCGCATTATGTGCCTGGCAGGTAGATAAGAGAACGGCACCTGTGTTTCAAATTTTGTGAATGGAACTTTCAACACTCACCGACTAGTATCTACTTACGTAGCGAGAACATAAGCCTATATATTGTATTATTTCGTGATGTGAAACCTTTAAATCCATCTTTAAGAGTACTAAGACTACTGTGCTGTAAGTGCACTAGATTTATTAGAAAGGTTTATATAAATAAATTTATGTCAGTTACAAACACATTGTAACACAATTTGATATCACAAGAACAAATCTAATAATTATACTTATACCCAGTACACCAAGAATCAATTATGTCATTACAGGAGGCCAAAAATTATTGTGCGTTATTAGCCATGAAAAATAAATGTCCTGTATGAATTTATTACGATGTAAACATTTGTTAATTATCTTTTTTTTATTTAACTTTATTGCACAAAATATTACGAAATGTACAAATGCGAATTACATTTTTATTTACTACTTCTATATATAAGATAACTACAGACAGATAGATGCTGCCAAAGATACTTATTTATGTATAGGGTAAACAATGGAAATTAATTATTTTCCAAGTGTAGGGATGTTTAACCAGACGGTCTTCTTTGACAAAAGACGTTGCCAGTGGGGTTCTAAAGAAACTATTTTGGAATGTGTATGTCAAAATATTTGTTCCGTTGTTTGGCAGAACAATTCGCACGCCAGTTTAACGCCCTACTTGAATCAGGTTAGACATTTCAAGAATTTTCTAATAACTGAGTGGAGCAATAAAGAATATGAGGAATGCTACATTTATGAAAAACTACGTGGCTATTGTGAGTGGTATAGCCAAACTATAATACTGTTGCTTTTGCGCGATGACCGTATCTGGTTTATGCTTTCTTTACGGCTATTGTTTCCTGCTATTCATTTTTATTCAAGTCCAGAAATGTATGCGTTGTTTCTATTCCATTGCAGAGTTTGTATCCGTTCCGCAAATATAGGATACGCTGAGCGAGGAAATGGAAAATGAAACACGGTGAAGCAATGTTACGAAGTTTTCGCTACCAACGTCACAGTAATGGTTTATGTCTACTGAATCAGTATTATTGTAGACTCGAGTAAGGGTAGACGTTACCCTCTGCAGATTTTTTTTATTATCGTATCAAAAGTGATATCTATTAATATCTTTTGGTATTTTTATTGCTACTTACTTTTACAACTTAAAATATAAACTGTCTATGTCTGTAGTTATAAAGAAGTATAATAAAGTCAAACAATAGAGATCCTTCGAATATTGAAAAAGTTTAGTTAAAGAGTGCTTGGCGTTACAATCTGTAGGAGTTGAAAGAAGATTTAAGTCGTCATATACAAAATAAACATTGAAGTTTTGAATAAAAGATGCCAAGATGAGGTAAGTTTCTTCCTGATTCAGAGTCAGAAATAACGACCGCAATCGGATTTTCTTTTGAGGTAGTATTTCGGTTAAGGAAGTCAGCATCAAAGGAATATTCTCTAATAAGTACTTTGACCAACTTATGATTTTTATTTTTCGTATGCCTGATATGAAGTAGGTATTTTCGTTTGTTTCTACAAAAATATTTTTTGTGGTAATTACCGAACTAGCATGGTTTTAGTGATTTCACTAGCTAGGTGCTGAATACTGTGTGTACTATACGCAATTTTTTAATCTGTTTCAATATATACAAAAAAGCAGGGCGGGGATGGGCAGCAACATTTCCGTGCGGAAATTATTAATTCCCCCTTTCTTCTTATGTTGAGCAGTGGATGTTTTGCGGCGGCTGTAATGATGATGATAATGATACATAAATGAAGAAGCTCATTGAATTGTTTTGCAATATATTATGTTAGAGCTCGACTTTGTAGTTAGGACTTTAGTATATTCTACTTGTTACCAATAACTACAAACCCAAGTGATCCTAAATAGTAATAAATATATTAAAACGATACTATGATATATTTCAAAACAAATTTACTATTATGAAGCGCACAAAAAAAAACATTTTTATTCTGAAATCGCACCAGCTCTAATTATTCTTTGAAAGAAGTTTTCTAATAAACCTGCGGTAGAACTCCTGCATGGTTATTTAGCTCTCACGCAAAGATGATTGTCATTCTAGTAATATAATAATGTAATATAACTTTTAGAAAAAAATGTATGTTTATTTGAATACTTTTGAGCACTTTCTGTATTTACAACCTTAGGTTCTTTTTAAATTATATTAAATAATGTTATACCTATAACAACCAATAAAAAGCCACTGGATAGGTACGTCGTTATATCTGAAAATGAAAAAGTTTGTTGCTTTGAAGACTTAAGCAGTTCTTTAGTACATTGCGTTGTTGTACCTACTTCCGCTCTGTCTACATTTGCATCGAAGTGGACGCTTTGTTTGAAATATAATTTCTAATTTATATGTCTAAGTTCGTGCCTCGGTTTAACTAGTTAAAGTTTGATATCAAAATATGGCAAGTTTAAATTGGTATTCAAAACTACAAACATTAGCTATCAATTATTATATACATGAATATCTCTCCTAACATTAATTTATTACATTAATTTTAAACTGTACTTGTCTTTTTAAAATCTTTAAAATTGCGCATAATTATACAAAAATTAAACCTATTTCCGATTAAAATTAGGTAATTTGATTAACATTTTAAAACTACATTTAATATGCCTGTTATATAGCGTACCCGCATAATCCTACTTAATATCATGAAAGTGAAAGTTTGGGAAGATGTTTGATTGTGTGGATATGTTTTAATCATTCAATCTAGAACGACTGAAAGTTATGTCAAATTATCAAAATAATATACTAAATCGCAGGCAACTGCTAGCACGAAAATAATTATTCGAAATCTCTTCTCTGCAACGACGGCAAATATTTGCATTCTATATCCCTGACGTCAAAGTACATGCAATGCCAGCTTTATTAAAATGTATAATAGTCCTCAGAAGTCTCGTGAATTTTAAAAGTTTGAAATGAAATTCAATATAGGGTGGTAGCTTTGTCGAGCGCACTAATATTATATTCGATGCTTCAAAGTCTGAACCAAAATCTTTTTCAGCATCATTTCTTGAGAAACGTGTTTACATTGACTTATTTCATTATAAACATAATTTAATATGAATTATTATTAACGATCTGTCACAACTTCGCACCTGTCTAATTATTATTATTTTCTAACTTATACGCAATCACTACTTTGTAATGGTTTTAAAACGTGGTATATTTAAAAATAGGTAACAAATTACTAGCATAACAAACTATCAGTTTTTTGACCCTTATCTCGGGGAAGCAGGGCATCTACATAGCAGATTCAGGCTTGTCGTCAGTCTACGTTTTATATACTGTGTAATTTGAATTAAGCAACGTTTCAATGCCAAACACCACTTTATCATAATATAGGACGGTAGTTACATAATCATCGAACAAAATATGTAAAAGTGAAATAAACTGCACTCACAGTATTACTTCTTGTTTAATTTAGTCTAGTCTAGTCTACAAACGAGAATAGAAAAGCTAAACTGCAATATGGATTCTTACTAATATATATATATATATAATAGAATTAATTATTTAATAGAACCGAGTTTCCAAAAAATTCACCAAGAACCTTATTACTTAATTTTACGGAGGGTATTTAAAAAATCTGAGTTTAATTAATTGTAATAAATAGTCATATTGTCCAAAAGATCTTTTTTCTAGATCTTAAACTAGAATTTGAGAATTTAAAACGCGCTTTATACAAATCTCCTTAGAGTCGATATTATCATGACGATTTCTGAATTAACTGTCACATAAGTAGAAAAATGTATTCATGTAAATAATATTACGGAGTAATTGTATTGCATTGATTACAGTTAGCTCTAGTTCTGACAAGCATTCCTTGTCTCAACATTCATTTAAATCTTTTTACACGCACCCTGGTAGATCGTAGCCTGTTTCAAATTGTTTATTTTTATTTTGAACTATTTATAGAAAAGTTCTGGTGACAGCACTATATTCAACCAGAGTTAATATAACAAAACAAAATTTCTACTTACCACAATTTTGAAAACTTAAATTCTGATTCTGCTATAATAGCCCTATGTTGCTGGAATAATTACAAATGTGAACTTTTATTTGAATTTCACTAGCGAGTTACCAAACATGTGAATTAAATAAATTAATAAATTTTTGTTCTTTTTCATTCTGTTCGATAGACTTTGGCATGAGTGAAATACCAACGCCGACGACCATTGTATGAATTCAACCTCTAATAAAACTACATAACGTAATTACTTAACAAATAGTGAAAGTCAAAATCATTGTGAATTACATTTGTCCCTTGTTGGAAAACCACAACTCCTTGCGTAGGACTAGTAAAAGCAAGGCGATTTCAAACATTTCACGATCCTATCAATGATCCACTTAGTAATAGAATATGACTCTCAAAAATATATAATGATATCAGGAATATAGAACAGATCTCATAAATTGACTTAATTTAGCCTCATAGACATTAATCGATATTATGGAGACCTATTTTATGGACTAAATTCAATGGAGCATCAAAGCAATGTTGGCGTTCAAAAAATATTCCGCTCTAGTAGTATCATATTACAACATCAGTTTGTTATAATATGTTGTACCACAGGCATAAGAGATTGTAACACCGTATCAGCGTGAATGCGCAATTGGCCTGATAGGAAACCCAATGTCTGCCGAAATTAATTTACTTATCGAACAAAATTCAATATCTGCCTCCAAATGCTGATAGCTGTAATTTATTCAGCGTGCAGCAAGTGATTTGTAATCGGGATGATGACTAGGTTAAAGTAAAATGAAATGAAATGCTTGTAATCAAAATAGTGTCCACTATCAACAGTAAGAGGTATATCCATCAAAAATAGCACAGCTCAAATGTAACAGAGCGGGCATGGGAGGCAGCATCCTAGCTGCAAAGATATGGTTTAAAATCTCTAACGATTTCATTAGAAATTTCTTGGGAACCAACAAGCCCAGTGGCCTCCCGACGGCTGATTTTATGATGACTATAAATGTCAAGTTATACATACTGGGTCAACATAAAAGTTTTAATATCTCGTGCTGATTCAGAGCTGATTGTTCGATCTCGGACTATTTCTTGTCTATGGATTTTTAAACATTGTTATAAATGGTGTATATTTTATTTGAGACTATGAATTATAGCTCCTTGCTATCAAAACCCACCAAATTTTAATAACATTTGATATAAATGAGTGTTGATTAGACGTGGGGTACGCTTATGATAGAGTTGTACAAAAGTTGTGGAAGATTATGTCTGTCTGTATATGGGCTGAGTGACCGTCTGATTCAGGCATTCCAATCTCTTTACAAGGATTTTGTTACTTGCGTTAGAATAAACGGTGCCTATACTAAATGGATTGTCATCCATAAAGGTGTCAGACAGAGACGTGTAGCATCGCCTTGGGTTATTTATAGACAACTGTCTGTTAGATTTGAAAGCAAGTAAATGTGTATTAAAATGAGCTACCCATTAAATATCTTCTTTACGCTGATGATCAAGTACTGTTTGCATCAACAGCTGAAAAGTTGCATGAGATGGTAACGATTTTGCAAGATTCCTTTAAAAGGAAAGATATGAAAGTAAATGTAAGTAAGTCGAAAGTGAAGTTGATGATTGAAAAGGAGGAAATTATGACAAATTGTGAAATTGTAATCGTTGTCGTGATAGTTGAACAAGTAAAAGAGTTTGTGTATCGTGGAAGTGTTTTTACGAGAGATGTTCGTTATTTTCTTCTTTGTGTTGGTTCCAACACTGATATATGGTATGGCAGAAGAAGCACGCGAGTAGTATAGATGAGAGCACTTCGAAGTATGTATGGTGTGAGTTTGAGAGATATATTAAAAAATAGTGTAATAAGGGATTAATGTATGCAAAATTATGTTGTGATAACAATAGAGAAAGGAATGTTGAGATGGTTTGGACATGTAGAAAAAATTTATGAAAGTAGAATGACTGCACAAATATGTAGAACGGAAGTGACTGAAAGAGCTAGTAAAGGACAATCTAGGTGAACATATCTTCACCAAGTAGAAGAGATATTAAAGAAGGGCCAGAATAGAAGTACCAAGAATGAACGTGCGTATATGAAAGGAATAATGCGAGTAAAGTAAGCGAGAGACGCATGTCAAGATCAAAGACAAATGAAGATCCATCGTCCCTGCCTACCTTGATGGGACACAGGCGTAATGTATGTATGTTTGGGTACCGGCACAGTAAAACTGTACCTCCCCTGTATGTGGCGTAATAGGTGATAGACAGAATATCTATTCGAAATAGCAGTAGCTTCGTCGTGAAAGCTGCGCTCTGCCATTGCCAACACGCTTGCCCATAGCGGTAATCATAAGTAAAATTCCTTTTTTCTTGAGGAGGCCTATGTCTAGTAGAGGGAGTTCCAACAACTGATATGATAAAGTTAATTGGACAAACTTTCAAGAAGACGAAGTGACGAATAGCCCATTTTTGATACTTTTTTATCTAACCTATTTCGTCGAGTATAAAATAAAAGCTGTTGAGACATTATAATATAAAATATTATAAAATCATTATGGTCACTGTAGGTGATAAATTCCACAATAAATGTTTATATTAACATATCATATATTGGCACATAATTTTTTTTTTGTGATTTAGGATGGCAATATAGTAACGTACCGGAAGAGTAGAATAGTACCTCCTCTTGTACCAGGTATTGTAAGAGGCAACTAGAACCGACAGATGGCGATATATCCACCCCAAATAGAGTTACTAAAATCAACAGGGTGGGGATGGCCAGCAGTATTCCCACCACGAAGCTACGCTCTGCGATTGCCACCACACCTGCCCAGTGCGGCAAATATGTTGCCTATAGTTCCTTGTCTCGTAGTAAGGCCTATATCCAGCAGTAAGTTTATGATGACAATGATAAATCTACTATTGGAATAATATGGAGGAGTACTTATAGATTAAAAATTAGGGTTTTAAATAAAATCGAGCGCATTTATCTGACTTAAACTCAATCAGTACAACAAAAAATGATTATACTACCATGAACGCTGATGGTGCTAGAATTGAAGACAGAGTAGCCGTCAAAAACCAGATTTAGAATTTTTTACATTATTAACAATCATAATAACATACAGCCAGCCCGACAACAGATACATTTATTGATGTTTTAGTTTACACATAAAATGAATAATGTTCTTTTTAATCATATTCAAAATAGACGAAGAGAATAAAGAAATAACAAACTAAATACAAAAGACAATATGCATATAATAATGCATATATAAACAATAGACGATTAGAAAGATGAATAAATAAAATTGATAAGCACTTAAAAAAAGCTAATCAATCATTAGCTCTACTCAATATTATTTTACCACATAAATATGTTTTTATCACCAAAAATAAAAAACACGCAAACAAAATGTAGCTTAAATAAACAGGTTGGATAAACAAAAATATTTACGCCTGCGGCTAACTTTTATACCTCAGTTTTTTCTCTTTTGTTTTGTATTGGTAACAATAGATGTTTTGTGACTTTGTTATTTATTTGCTGTTCCTTCGTAAAAAAGGTGTAATAATATGTAGTGCGAGGGTGTGTCCGTTTTCAGGCTCGTTCAATTGTATATTTTTGCGTTAAATTGTATTGCTTTATCCAAACTTCAACAACATTAATATTAATTATTCTATATCTATCTATATATTTTTCCTTGCGAAAGATAGTAGGTACACCGATAGAGATAAACCTATGCAAAACTCTGCCAACTGATATTAAATTATATATACATATACTCGTTTGTGTCTTCGTAGATGTCTTCTCTATTTGATTTAACAATCCTGCGATGTTCCCATCATAATATTTCAATTATATATGTTAATATTTATACTATATCCAAACTGAAATTGTCAGTTGTGGCGACTTCACTAGATCGTTATATAATTATCTCATATATATAAGCTGGAATGCTTGCATTAATTTATATTTAATCACTTTATAATGCTATACATGGTATGTGAGTAATACTAATTAACCTTAATAAACCTCAACTACTTGTGCACGCAAGCCATTTTATCCGAGAAGGCTAAATAAGGTTTTAAATTAAAAACACGCCAATTTTAGTCCAGAAACTGTTTGGAAAATACAACCTGACGTACTGATCTTATCAGAATATGAAGGCCTACATCACTACTATATTAAAATATCATAATGCTAGCTAGTTAGCTTGGAAGCCAATGAAAATCCACTGTTGAACATAGGTCTCTCCAAGAAAGTAGGTTTTTTGCTCATAGTTGCCGCGCTGGGCAAGCGTGTTGGCAATCGCAGAGCGCAGCTTTCGCGACGAGTAGGCTGCTGCACATCCCCACCCTGTGCATTTGAGCTACATCGTTTTGAATGGATATACCGCCATCTGTCGTTTCTGCTACCTTAGTCACCTCTGGTGCTTAGTCTACTCTGCCACTCACAGCTAAAATTAAAATACTCATTATTATCTTTTTCGCGGATTGAAACTACAATTGAATAAAATTGTAAGCTAAGCGGGTAAAATGTAAAAAGTAATTTCGGAATATGTATGTGAGAAGATATGAAAGTTATTTAATGACAGACAGAGACACTACGACTGAGTTTCCTAAAGCCCGAGTTCCGGAGTAATCAAAACTTATGATGAAAGCTAAATCTGAATTGAGTATGTTATTGGTGTTGGTCTGATCGCAATGACGACGAGGTTCAGCTGACACTACAAAGCAAATTGTTATTGGAATATGAATATAGCGATTGGAGTTGTGTAAAGGGCGGCGTGTAAAAGGGAACAATTTGTGGTTGTATTCTGGTACTACGTTGTCGCCTGGGGCTGAATTACGCCTGCTGGGCGAATGCAATTATCTGAGCACTTTGTCTTAGACGCGGGGAAGTGTCTATTACTCCAAACGAAACGGCACAAGATTGACACTCAACTTGATTACATTTGCTCGACATGACAATAGATAAACACTGCTCTTGAAGGGGTTTGAATTGATTAATTTGAAACTAATTTCGCCGTAATTAGTTTTAAATTAATTATCTTACTTTAGTAAAATATCATGATATGCTATATTACTATAGTGATATGTTGCATGTTAGCGGTTTTGTGAAGGAAGTTAAGTTTATAAAAGTTTTAATTTATCGAGCAACTATCTGCAAATTCAAACAGACTTGAAATAATGCGTCAAATTTACCGTTGTTTAATTTTCATATTCTTTTGAAAAAGAGCTTTGATGTAAATCCTTCATCTTTACAAACATTTTTTTCTAACAACTTTCGAAGTTGAATGTTGATTTATTTTTTTGCTTAGCCCTAAATTATACTTACAAAGGGATTAAATTCCATTGTTTGCGCGTCTCAGATCCTAAGGTTGTCATAATCCTGTTTACAAAATAACGCATATCTGGTAATGTACAGCAGTTTTGGATTCTATGTGCTTATTCGTATTAAAAAAGAATCTTTTCAAACAACTTGGTTCGATAAATAAATCTTGACGAACGTTCTAATCTTACCTGTAAAGCATTTTAACATAAACATTTTATTTTTATGGTTGAGTAAATTTTTTATAGAATGTGAGTTTAAAATATATTATGTCAAGTAACAAGTTCCTTAGATCCGGATTATTCTGTTGTCTCCAATGTGTAAATTTTGCTAATGGCCAATTAATATTCACGATACGCTTCATCCTATTGTTTACGAGCAAAATATTGAATTGTTATGTATCATGAAGACTTACAGAAGCTGTGATAACGTTTCAAGAAATCATTTTATTTCTATTTAATATTGTATTTTATATTATTTGAAATTCTTTTAATGGTGGTACCTTGCCTACGTTCTAAGCTATTCATCAACATCATAGCACCCATAGACAATCCACTGCTGGGCACAGGCGTTCTCAAGAAAAGAAGCATTTTGGCCGTAATTGCCGCCTGGGCAAGCGTAGTGACAACCGCCTTGCGTAGCTTCGCAACGGGAATGCCGCTGCTCATCACCACCCTGACTTTTGAGCTTTGCTAATTACATGGATATACCTTTCGGTCTGGTATCTCATTTTCTAGACTGTGGGTACCCCAGAATTGTTAATTTTTTTTACAAATATAGATTTACTAATTACAATGTCACATATATGGCCATCGACCCTGATAACCTTATGGGGTTATAAGTTATAAATTATTTTTTATTGAGTAGCCAACTTCAAAACTAGTCTGCAGGTCTTAAAATTAAGCTTACAGCAGGTTCCTTACATGAATCAAAATAAATTCTCAAGATTCATTTCTTTAGGCTCAAGTCATCGAACAACGCCCACACATCAACCTAAAGTGTTTGTTAAAATTGTCGGTAAAATAAAGTTCTTGTGCAGCAGGCCCAATCAATGCCGTCACACAAAGACACAATACACACGTCAATGAATACCGAAACTTCAGAAATTAAAGTTACGCTTCACCTCTTTGTCACAGAGTGGAACTACACGTTCCAGTGGCAGCATTAATAGTACGGAATACAGAATATATAGATGTGTTGTTTGTTTTGGACAAATCCAGATTTGCTTATAGAAGTAGCCTAAAATTGATTAATAAGAATATTAAAATATCATCATATCAGCCATAAGCCGTCCACTGCTAAACATAGTAATCTCCAATAGGACCGGTTGTATGCGGCCTGTGTACAGCGTGATCCTGTGGTTTTAGTCAGTTCGTCTGACCATCTTACGGGTTGACGCTGCCAGTACGAGGTCTCCATTCCAAAACCTTACGACTCCATCGGCCATCGGTTCTACGTACCAAATGCCCGCCCACTGCTACTTCAACTTATTAATATTAAAATATATAAAAAGAAGTTTACACTTATATTTCATTTTTATGGTTGTGTTACACTTTCTTTTATAATGATAATGGAATAAGTATATTAAATAAGTTAAATTCATAACTAAAACTTTAAAATTGTATGTTTTTACTATTTTTGAAAAGCAATATCGTTTGTATGGGTGCAACAGTTAATATTTTTGCACTCCCTTCCCCTCTTGTAGCATAACTTCAATTCTATATTTTTTCTCTTTGATAGCCGAACGCACTTAGATCTCATAGTCCTCCTTTTTTGCATACAACGAAGTAACTGTCACCAATGACAACCAGTCGAACCGAGCCAGCCCTCTGGCCACAGAGGCGCCCTCGAGTAATAGCCGTTGGTCCCGCTCAGATCTTGCAAACCCTGTGCAAAGCGAAGCACTCTGGTACAACCTGGTATACTGTCGCTCGTTAATGAGCGGCATCGGTCACATCTCCGGTGGCGTTGACTTTGGAAAAAATATTGTTATGTTCCCGTAAATACGTACTAAGACATTAATTACCTATAATACATTTCTAGTATGTTACTTCTCCTATCGTTTATTCCAAGAATTCCTAAAGTAGATTCCACTGAATTTCGCGTTATTTCATTGTTTTAGGCGCAAAGTCAGGTAAACAGGACGAAATTGGATTCTGTCCCAGATCTGAGCACACAACTGGCCGATATTGAGCACGAGCATTAAGTTAACATTAAACAGTACCAACACAAATTTTGTAGAATTTATAGGAAGTCGTCCTTTTCACGACGTTCTACCTGGGTTTTTCTATGAATTATTTATTTTATTTAGTGTATCACTAGCTTAAACGTTTAGTATCGGCTGATTTATTCGATGGAATATAATTATTAATAGAGATTCAACCATAATTTGTGACATCAAATTATTAGACAATCCAATCCAATCAATCCTCTTTAAATAAATTACATTTCTTTCAAATTACAGTGAGAAGCGGAATGATACAAACATATTGATTACTATTACAATAATTATGATATTTAAATTTATGTTTGTACTGAAACATACTGTTTTACAATAAAATTCTTTATCGCTTAGTCAGGTGCAAGAACATGTAGGTAGGTGTCACATATTTTAATTTACTACGTGATGAATCATTAGCTTAATATGGCAAACGTGACTTCATTGATTATATACAAATATGTTTACGTATC
This sequence comes from Heortia vitessoides, assembly GCA_020976665.1. Lineage (NCBI taxonomy): Eukaryota > Metazoa > Arthropoda > Insecta > Lepidoptera > Crambidae > Heortia > Heortia vitessoides. The sequence continues at coordinate 11,945,711 of JACJUM010002878.1, read as the reverse complement.
ATACCGATAAAAAATACTCTTTACTCGTTTTATATTACTGAATTCATCTGTAGTTGAGACGCAAGTTAATAAAAGTTTTACAAATGTCCAACTGCAACGCAATTTTAGTTAATAAGTCCTGTTTACACTTGAAGTATTAACAGAAATCTCGCCGGAATCTCATATTTCTACAAAAATCGAAACTAGTAACATAAAAAGAAAGGATTTAATTGAATTTTTCGTTTAAAATCTACTGGATCGACCTTACTTAAATCATAAATTGACTCATCAAGATTTGTATTTTTTTACGTTTATAACTAATAAAATCATAAAAATCTTAACCGATTTTTAATATAATTTAGTTAATAGAAAGCTACAGCTACATTTATGACAAGTAACTTAAACTATATTTTATCTGCGTATACATTATCGGAAACGACGGCAGTCGAAAATATTTCTGTGTTATCAGAGTTGAGGAGCTCATAGTACAATAGTTAACTCATCCTTCGTGGAAGGAAAGCAATTTTCGCGTCGGCTGGTATTGGGGTAAATGACTCAAAACTGATTATTTCGTGATCTATGGTTTAAGCTGTAGTGCTAGCTGTATTTGCAGTCCATCCGCATTCGGCCCGCGTGGTAGATGCCTGTGACTCTTATTCACCCGCAAGGAAGCCGAGAGCCTCTGCATTAAAGACATTCAACAGTATCCGATAATAATAAATGTCATGCTCTAAGAAGGTTTTTAAATGAAAAACCTCATTCACTATCAAAGTTTCCTCCCAAAGTTACATATCGATGATCCCTACGTACAAAAGGACATGACAAAACGAAACTAAAGGAAAGCAGAATAAAGGTTGATTTTGTTTTAAAGAAAATCTTATATAAATCATATAGTTTTAAATGATATATATTAGATTTTGTTTACATCTTTTGTAATTGTTTGTTACTTTTTATATCTTTTATAAAAAAAATATATCGTCGTTGGGTAGACCTCATACAAAAGCCGTACACATTAGTACCTTACTCACCTATTTCTACCGCAAAAATAGCAGTGTTTGCATTACTGTGTTGGTATAGCTGATGGATCTTTGTTAATATTTCACGTCAGACGGCTGAGAAGATGAATTTTGGCACAGAGATTATTAAAAGTATTAAGTCTGACATAATACATACTACGGCTACTTTTTATCCTTAAAACGTGTTACCGTATGATAAGAATATGTGTCCAATAAAATCTTTAAAAAATGCTAGTTAAAATACCGTGATAACAGTGAAAAGGGAATAATTATTTTTCATCTACATCTATGTTTGTAATAGATTTGGTACCTATTGCATGTAAGATGCTATAATAATATATAAGTATATATTATACATAATTTCTTAATTATTATCTTTAAATTACATGAAAATATCATAAGTATATATAAGTTATAAAAGTTACATGCATTTTTGTCTTCATGAGTAACTAAAGATCGATAATTATATAAGATTCTATAAACTATGTAAATTGGCAGTTATATTTATACCTATTACTTCTTAACTATACATATCTGTTATTTACTGACTTTAATTTCAAGTGCCGTTAATACTAACAATATAGTACAATAGAAATATATATTTATTCTTATTGTATATGTACTTCTATATAATGAAATATCTTATTGTATTTTTTTATTATGGAAAACATTAAAGAAAAATACTATTTGAATATCAAAAATATTAGTTTTGTGAGGGCATACAAATCATAGGGAATATGTATCAAATTTGAAGTTACCAGCTTAGCCTGTTCATCAGGTACAGTAATGAAAAATTATGAAATTAAAAGATATTATCAAAATGTATGTACAAATTTGTCTTATCAATTACGTACAATTGAGATTTCCCCCGATATTTCGAATCAGATCAATCTCAGGGGATTTCCCTATATTTGCCGCACAGGGAAATCTGCTCATTGTATATTCTTAACGGGCATAGTATTGCCCAACCCCTGTCCTATTGCATTTGTGCTACGCTGTTATATAAATATTCCGCTATCCCTCGGTTCCGTTACGTTTAAGATAACCGCGGCGTCTCCACAAGCTGTTTTTTTTTGACGCCATTTAAATATGTCGTGCTTCAAATTATACGGACAAATTTATACGTGCAAGGTACAAGAAGAACATTTCGTTATAGAAAAGCCAATCCACCAATCTATGAATATTATAGCATATGGGACGTGTCTGTACATTAAATGTGTTTTACAAAAACTATTTTTAACCTTATATTACCGAGGTAATTGGTAACTGGTTTTATTTATGTGTATGTACGGTTATCCATTGGTGTAAGTTTCCAATAACATAAAATGTTTTATAATATATATAATTTCAGGATGACTAGTTGAACATGTATGTGGTTTACTCTTTTTTTCATCATCATTCATCATCAGCCATTGGAAGTCTACTGCTAGACATCAGCCTCCACAAGAAAGGGGGAATTTGCCCATAATTGTCTTGCTGGGCAAGCGTGTGGGCAATCACAGAGCATAGCTTCGCGACGGGGATACTGCTGCCCATCCCCCTGTGCATTTGAGCTACACTGTATCGGATGGATATATCGTCATCTGCCGATTCTGGTACCTTAGTCGCCTCTTACGACACCTGGTTCAGGGGGAAGTACTATTCTACGGTACCACACGGACTCTTTTTTTAGTTTGCAATTATATTTTGGGAAAATTAAAAAACAGATCATGAAAACAAAGTAAAATAAGAAATATATGGTCTCCAATTCTTGAGTCATTAAAGTTGAGCTATCCTTAACATGATCTCATGGTTTATATGGTCTATATAAATCTTGGATGCATCAGGGAATCAAAAATGACCGCTGTGTGTCTATGTAATATACGCACTGTCGCATAATATTTTTCGCACCACGATCTTCAGTCTTATGCTTATCAGTGACTAAAGGCTCTCCAGTACAAAACCCAAAAATTGTTTGTGAAAACCCTGCGCGACGTCACTATTCAAATTCTGCAGAAATTAAAACCAGCAGGATAACCGTATAAGAAAGGTCGAAGTCGCTTGTACGCGACTTGATAATAATAAAAAAAATCACTTTAGCTCCCACAGTGTCCCGTAGTAGAACTCTCCTGTTAACAAATATAACTTATATCTACAGCAAATTCCACGCGTACTCAATTTTGTTGAAGATAAGCTAACAGGAACGCCATTAGTACGAATTTAAAAGCAGCGATCGTTACTATTTTCTAGTATTCACTATGTCTGAAAGATATTATTTTATGTGATTATTACATTTTTTTATACAACACACAACGGGCCAAATGACGTTATATTCTTACAATATATACGGAGATTCAACATTCTCCGTTTAGTCTAACAACTAATTAGATATTTCATGAAAAGCGAGACACTTGCCTCAGGCAGATATCTCTTAACTCCCGGATATTGAATATAGGATACGTATTAATTTTCCACTAAGCTGACAATATTTTATCGATATAATTACACTCTACCAAAAACATTAACGTGAAAATATGAAAGGTTGTTAATGGTTTCTAAAATTTTTTTTTATCAATTTGGCATAATTAATGAGGTATTTGAAATGGTTTCTAATAATAAGTAACATCGGGCAAATAAGAAATTTGTTAATGGCGAACTAGGTTGATACATTACCGTGGGCGCTATAAAATGCTAATTACGTTGCTATATACACTTTACGGAATATTTTTTCTCAATGCCATTTCAGTGTTGGTGAAAACCGAATAACTTCATTGTAGTAGTTGTATCAAGCTTTTGCCAACTAGCTAGATTAAAAATTTTCCAATTAGCCAGATCTAGCAAAAGATTTTCGATACATATGTAATAACTACATATAGAGGAAAATAATTCATTTTATTAATTTTCTATTAGTATACTACTTACCGACACCAAGTTAAATGGGGGCATAAATCGAATTATTATATTGACCTTTTATTCATCGATTTTTCCTAATTTTATTAATTTTGCTGAGAGCCAGTGCCATCTCTTAATTGGTGCTGGTAACTAAACATACACTCGAATGCCATATTAAAAAATTGACAGCAATCCATTAAATTAGTAGCATAGCCCGAGCAGAACGACTTGAATTTTCTGCAGTAAAAATTGGTTTTACTAAAGTAATTTAAAAGCTCGTAAAGTGGCAGTTCGCTAACTGATAACTTCAAAGAAAATCCATCTGTATTTTCTATCGATGTGATAGAACATACAGATGGAAGATAGTAACTAAATTGCAAGTGCAATTTCCAGCGGAGTTAGTAGAGACTTTAGTAAGTTGACTAAGCAAATATTGAGCGCTGTTCTAGTTTGAAAAACGACAAAGAGCTATCTCTCACGGTAAAATTGAATTAGGTTTATATTAGTAGAAAACATTCTCAGAGTTATTTAGACAGTACACAATTTGTTTACTTCGATTTACATGTTAGGGATCACGCGAAATATTTTCTTTGGTTCAAGTTAATTGAGTAGAAAGTTCTTCGAACAGTATAAGAGTAAAAAAAATATTTTTTTAGCGACAAACCTACCTAAGATTGATTTCGGAATTTTGAATTCTCAAACATGAATCATCTACTTATGTCTTACAATAACTCGTCATAATAGTCGTAGGCCGTGAAACAGTCCAATTGGAAATGTCCAACAGTGGACTGTTGGATTGTTGTCGTCCACCATAAGAAAATTTCTAATTCGATTAATCATTCATAGTGTTTGGCCTAAAGTAACCTGCCTAGCAGGCGTGGTGGCAATCGCAGAACGTGGCCTCACGGCGAGTTCCATCACTACACTGTTTCATTAGAAAACGTTCCAAAAATATTTATCGTACCTATATGTGATAAGTGTTTGCGAGGAACCCTAAATAATGTTTGTTCAAGAAGCGTCCGTATCGCGTAATCCAACAAATTTAAAGAATAGTTTCGCTCTAAGTGATGTTTTAGCTAAAATCTCTCTTGAACCGCTTGAATAATAGATCTTGTTTCCATTTCTTTCCATTCCAAAGAATTAATAACTGTTACCAGATTTTTTAATTATGTAATTCAAAAGCAGTTCCATGTACTAAGACTTAAAGTTATAAATATGTAAATAAACAATTAAAACATAAATATAAACTAGACTTTGTTGACGCTTGGCTAAGTTTTTCGGGATGTTCAATACCTTCATACACTACATGACTAAGTGATTACTTAAAGCATGACGAAAGTATTGCGGACATCAGCCAACAGAGGAATCACAAATATAATACTTCAATGCATATTTAACAGACACAGAACAAACACATATATGCATTATAATTATGAATTTTGTATTCTTTATATATAAAAGGAGAATCTGGACTGGTTGACATAGAACTATAAGGGTGAAAAATTTTTTACAGAGGTTCCTTTTTATAACGTCGGGGAGCACTATGAAAGGATTTTTGAAAATTCATCAGCTAATAGGGCAAAACGGGTGCAAAGTTAGTATCACGGGGCAGTAGGTTTAACCCGCAAAAAAAAAATGACATATATAATTGTCTTGGGTGGTGACGAAACCTACGAACCTCAGGCGCAAACTTACGATCACAACTAACTGCGCCAACGGGCCCGTCATTGCAATATATAAGGATAGTTTAAAATCAAGGTAAGCTTATCAAGGAACAAGAGAACTAAAAAAAACTGAAACGTCTCCAACCAACGCCTACACATACAGGACAATTTGAAAGACTATATTTTTTATTTCAAATTTACCCGACTAGATATTGCAAACCATGCCGTAAAAAGTAAACAAGTCCAATCAAAACTTTGTAGTGCTTTTAATTCAGTCGAAATAGATACGTATTTATTTGTGAATACGTGCAAGTACGTCAGAATATTGGGTTTAGGAACTGTATTCGTTCGAACTAATCAACAGTTCGTAAATTAGTTTGTGCAGTTCACATACTAATCGATCGTAGCACACTAACATTACAGGATTCAGCACATGCTATTTTTATTAACATCGAATGATATGTGAATATTTACTTAACAGTTTCTTATAAAATAATTACTTTTTCCCGCTACTTCGTCGGCGTAGAAGTCGAAAGTGGTTCTAATAGAATAAGATTTTTATGTTATTAAACATACATTACATTTCGATCTAACTTGAGATACAGAATTCTTTATATCAATTGTTAGTCAGTCAGTAGTAGTAATCTTTTTTCATAATAAACATCTATAGGTGATCATAGCAGCTGCAGAATGTTCACTGCTGGACATAAGCCTCCCCGAGAAAGGGAGAATTTACCCCATAATTGTCGCGCTGGGCAATCGCAGAACATATTTTTGCGCCGGGAATACTGCTTTTCCGTTGTAGTTGTCGACTTTTGGTAATGGTTTCGTGTGGTTTTTATTGACATGTGGTTTTTGATGGACCCACCGCTCTTGGCTAGGGTCATCCAGGTCCTGTTAGGGTTGTCCAGATCAGGGAGTCGATGTATTTATCGATGCCCTTCAGGGGGTTGCGGTCTCGAGCTTATGCCCGGGTCATGTTCGACCTCACCGGCCCTAAGTTCTCGCTGGTAGGCCTTGGAGTCCGGTGGTCTGGCGTGCAGCGGCGCTATGTTGCGCAGGTGCGGGTACGCCAGGGAGGCTTTGGCCGCGCGCGCGAACATTGCGCTCAACAGTCTGCGAATTAAATCTTTGATGTATTCTGTTTTCAGGTCCCGGTGTATCGTCGCGTTTCGTACCATGCGCGGTGCTCCGACGATTGTGCGTAGAACGCGGGACTGCTATGATTAAAGGCGACCTTTGTTGGTCCGGCTGGTTAGTGCATACTATGCCGGGGCTGCATATGTGAGGTGAGGTCGAACGTATGTTTTGTAAACTCCCAGCTTCGTTCTGAGCGGGAGTTTGGAGGCGAATACCGGGCGGAGTAGATGCGCGACTGACCTGGTCTTTTTGATCACTTGTTCAGTGTGGTGCTTCATGCTAAGGCGGCTGTTTATTGTGATTCCTAGGTACTTGACCGTATGGGACCACGTGACTTCTTGTTCCATTAGCTTTAGTGGTTTTGGGAGAAGGAAGTGGCGGCCAATGACTGCAGCCTGTGTCTTGGTTACGCTCACCTGCAGTCTCCATCTGCTTAGCCACTCGGGTAGTAGGTCGAGGGTGTTCTGTAATTTCTTAGCTGCATGTTTTAGATTGACCGAGGTTGTATAATAGGCGGCGTCATCTGCGTATAGTGCTAGATGTGTGCCTTCTCCTACCGGAATATCGTCCGTCTACAAGCTGTTCAGCACGGGCGAGATGCAGCTGCCCTGAGGTACACCGGCCTCAGCGGCTCGTTCTGTTGATAGAACGTTTTTCACTTTCACTCGAAAATATCTCTTATCGAGGAAGGAAGCTACCACTCGTGTGATTCGACGGGGAGTTTGTGACATCGATAATTTATACAGCAAACCCTGGTGCCACACCTTATCAAACGCCTTCTCCATATCGAGGAGTACTGTGGTGGTGTATTCCTTCTTGTTGAAGGCCGTCGTCATATGGTGCAGTACTCTCATCAGTTGCAGCGAGGTGGAGTGTTCTGTCCGAAATCCGTACTGCTCCTCCCTCGTTCTTATGTGCGGTTCCAGGTGTAGAAGCAGCAACTTCTCATACACCTTGGATTCCGTAGGTAGCAGTGTGATAGGACGGTAACTCTCGGGCTTGAGTATATTCTTCCCGGGCTTGGGCAGCATGATTACTCCTCCCATTTTCCACTTTTGTGGGAGGTGGCCTGTGCGGTTGATGCCGTTGAAAAGGCGAGTCAGAGCAGATGCTTTTAGGTGGAAGGTGTCGCAGCTTGTTGCCGGTGATGTTGTCAAGGCCAGGTGCCTTCCTGGGTTTCAGTTTGTTTATCGTCCTGCTGACCTGCCCGGGTGTGAAGACGACTTCATCTGTGCGGCTGCTCTTCTTCGGCCGCTATGGGAACGGCGAGATACTCTCGATTGTACCGGGTCACCGTCTCAACGTGTTCTACGTTGTCACAGGGGTGTGGGCAGAACTGGCGTTCTAGGTGTTCGGCGAAAATCTCGGCGCGGTCCTCCGCGCGGTATCTCGGGTGGCCATCTGGTCCGAGGAGGGGTCTGATTGGAGCCGGTTTCTTAGAGATCTGGCGACATAGGCGATGGACACTGTTCCAATCTTCGCCTGCGTTCTCCATGTATCGATCCCAGCTTTCTGCTTCATGCGACCTCAGTTCGAGTCTCACCTGTTCGGTGAGGGCGTTGAGCTGACGCTTGAGGGTTGGGCAGCATGTCTGTTGCCATCTTTTTCTTAGATGTCGCTTTTTCGCTAGTAGGTCCCTGATGTCCTTGGACAGCGATGGAAGCCTGCTGCTACTGGGCATGGTGACTGATGATGACTTTGCGGCATCTTGAATGCAGGTGGTGAGTGCACTGGCGAGCAGCTCAACGTCCTCAGAGGTAATAATTGGTAGCGTAGGGGTATTCGAATGCATGGCAGAACTGAACGCCTTCCAGTCTATGGTTTGGCGAGTAGCCGGTGGTGTCACAGTGGTCGGTCTTCTTTCAATGACCACCAGCACCTGGAGGTGATCAAATTGGAGGTCCTCGAGGAATCCAGGAGTCGGAAACTGCTGTCAATTCCCGCCCTATTTATAGCATGTGAGGTACGCTGTTTTGGATGGATATACCACCATCTTTCGGTACTTCAGTCGTTTCTTATGACACCTGTACAGAGGAAGGTACTATTCTACTGTGCCTGTACCCCACGGCTAGTAGCTATAAGTCGTTATTACGGGACAACGTTTCTCGAGTTTGCTAGTAACATACAACATATAAACTATTATGCTTCAATTATTGAATACTTAGAAAATATAACTATCTGTATTTTAATGAAAGGATTTAAAATGTAAATAAATATGAAAATAAACAAAAAATTATGAACACGAAGTTCGGCCTGTGATCTGCTTAAAGTAATATGGGGTGTGTTATCTTTTTACAACGAAATCAAAACACTGCAGTATTTGTAAACAATAAATTTCATGATTCCTTCGGGTGCTAGGATCACCAGGCCACTCTGATAGAGTATGGAGGCCCCTATAACTGGTCGTGGGCGAAGCAATTTCCCTCATATCTACTCCGGCTATCTTAAGAGTTTGCTTTGTTTATGATCACTGCAAATCAGGCTTTGATCGGACTTCAAATGTACTCTCTGAAAATTTAAATAGGTAATTTAAGGTAGGGGAATCAAAAGAACAATGATCAGAATAGTTGCCGCGATTACATTGCAGTGCAATGTCTAAACTTACAATTTGTTGTCATTGCATACGCGCACTAACTCACAATTTGAAATCGACCGGATAATTAATGGCTGATTCCATGACGTGTCTATGACTAAGTCCAATGGATTTAAAATATTTTTTCAAATTCAAATAATTGCTGAAGTACTTTATGGTATATTTTTATGGCTGAAGCATCTTCGTTTCGGTGCTAGGATGGCACGCTTGCTTGACTTTGCAAATCCTTATGTAAGTTTTAATTATAATCTGTTCTATAATGAAAATAATCGCATTTAATTCTATAGGGAGAATCAAATTATTGTCAATTTTCGGAAAATTACCATTTCCTATCTTCAGCAACACATATTAGTATTCTCCGGCAATAAAATCTCCCTACACATAATCTCTGATGCTTTTAGGAATTCTCTGTTGTCACTGAAGGGCCCAGATGAGACGGCTTTGACTTCGTCCGCTCCTGTTACCAATATGCTCCCATTTGACAATTATTATTACCAATATTTTTAAAGATCTATTTAGGGCTTTGAAACCCCCTTTATGAGTCAAAATGTACATTAAGACAATAGGTATATATAGTATTAAACGGGACACAACTCGGGAAAACTAAACAAAATCTCTATCAATTATCCCCTTAATGACCTGTATTAGTATAATATCGATGTTAGGTTTGTATAGATTGACTTGTTGCATTGTGAACAGTATTTTTTTTTATATTAGGTACTTATTAAATAACAAAACCTTTAAAAGAAATTTAGATATTACAATTCTGTGACATTAATTAAAAATAAATATCTAGGTTTAAAAAAAACTACTATATTTATCATCTCGACGTTAATATTCAGTATGAAATATTATAATCGGAAATTCATGAAGAAAGTTCATATAAAATAACTTCTTTCACCATATGGAAAAGAAAGTTATTCTAACTGTACAAAAATAACCTTAATTACGTAATAAATATATTTTAAATTATACGATTATTATAGATTTACATAAATAAGTATAATATAATTATATAATACTTATTGTATATCAATGTAGTTGAGGTCGTCTCTCCGTATTACGAAAAAATCTGTTGCAAAGATCAACAATGTTTCCCCGAAAGATTTCTTTATTATCATCGTCATATCAGCCATTGAAAGTCCACTGCTGGACTTAGAACTCTCCAAGAAAGGGGGAATTTTGCCCATAATTGTCGCGTTTGGCAATCGAAGAGAGCAGCATTCGCAACGGAGATGCTGCTGCCCATCTCCGCCCTATGCATTTTAGCTACACTGTTGCGGATGGATCTACCGCCATCTGTAGGTTCTGGTACCTTAGATGCCTTTTACGACACCTGGTACAGGCAGTATTTTACTCTGCCGGTACCTTACGGCTTATTGTAGGTTATAGATTTAATCACGTAATTTAAACTACTGCGCTAAAATGGTCACTAAGATTTGTTTTCCGTTTATCGCATGTAGATATACTCGTATAGGTTAACAATATTTTTTTATTTTTTTTTCGTTTTCAGAAAGATGGTTGTTTTATAAGTCAAGCAATATTTTTGTTAAATTTCGATAATCATACTTATTGGAGGTCTCTTAACTGATAACCATTTTTGATAATCCGGTTTATTCTTATAATTACCGCATATTTCCAGTAAAACAAAGTAGCGATTTCAAAAAACACAATGAATAAAGTTCCTCACTGAAAAAAGCAATCACTTCAACAAATTTCGCGACTGCATGGAAATCAATCAGATTCATTAATTACACTGCGTAGCTGGCTATAAATAAAATATTTAGAAAGCGTCTACGTACTAATACTAAAAGTAATAATCGAAGAAAACAAAAATTAAGCAATTTTTACTGCTGGCTTAAACAATATTTAGTGGATTGATTTAAAAACTTCTCACAGTTCGTCGATCGTTTGCTTTACATACATACCATATACATATCGAAATTTCAAAAACATATCAACATATCATGAGATGAGTGAGATACCAATGCAAACGACCTATGTGTGACGTTGTCAGCAAGAGCAAAGAGTTTATAAGCTCTTCAAAATTATCTGAATTGAGGTGCAAGTACATATTTAAATGCAACTATAAATAGATACCTAGGTATAATCACGCCCGACATCGTAGACCGCGTCACGTCTTAGACGACCCTCCCGACAGTATAACCGCTAAAATCGCAGCCCTTCCTCGCCCTCTTACTGGCACAACACAATCATTATCACTCCACATGCACTCGTACAACAGAGCACCGCGTTCGCCGGCGAACGCGTACAGTCTCTGCCCCTACGAGCGATAACCGACAGCCCTAGAGCTGTCGGGCTCAATCTGTCCGTCCTCTTTTACTAAAAATTTCACAGTAAATTCAACCCCAATGACGGCGGCCGAGTCAGCCGAGGTCGAGCCTCTAGAGGTGCCCTCGGGCGCGCCGTCGGTCCCGCTCCGATCTCGCGAGCTTTGCGTGCGCGACCGCGCTAAACGCTCGGTCGCGGCTGCGGGGCACGCAGGTTGGATACAGGCATCGGACCTCTCATCTATGAGAGGCCCCGCTCTCTTTTTCGGTGGCGCTGGAATTGACGTCTGAGTAGTCCAGCAATAGGTTCGTCCGAAAAAAAAAATAGGTATAATTTTTTAGTTGTCAAGGTAACTTGGTTCAGTATTACTTCTTCCCTAACTGATTATTATGGAACAAAATTGTGTATCTACCATAACAAAAAATTAATCAATCAATTTCTTAAAATAAATAAGTGTAAAATATCGAATTTGTACTAAAATGTTCATATGTAAGATGTCTTTGTTCTTATAGACTAGGTTCCATAGGTATGCCGCCAATATAAAGTCAAGAAATAAGTTATGTTGCAAGGGTTTGAAACTTAAGATAAATATATATTTTATTTGATATTATATTATTTGAAATATATACATACTTACAACATAAATATAACTTTCTAAAGGGAGGTTACCTAAAAATAAATTATTTTTGTCAATATTTATTATCAGGATTGAAGTCCCCTTATAAAAGTTATATTTATGTTGTGTGGACGTAGGTATTGTAAACTTATAATCTATTTCTAAATATTTTCTTCTATAAACACATGACCACAAATTGTTATTAGTTTAATTTAGGGCCGATAAATATTCTTTATTTTTCTGGCTGGCTTGCTTTCTATAAGAGAGACAGACATGGGTAGCTAAAAGTGTCGTTATAACTTTCCTATTTTTTTTAGCGTCTAGCCCCCTTTCGTATAGAGCGATAAGGACCTTCGTTCCAAAATTGAGAAATATTTGTTTAATTTGTTTAAGCAAGTAAATTAAAGCACTAATTATTTACCAAAAAACTTGTCATAACGTGTCTTAAGATTTTTATTCAAATACAAAGTATTATTTAAATTATTTGAATATTTTTGTCATATCACAGTGTTGTTACATGGTTCTCGCAATGTTTGAAATGCAAACATACACGCCATTCATATAATACATCAGATAAATTATTGGTTACTTTTTCTAAAAAACCTAACGCTGGTACCGCAGAAGAAAGTTAAAGCATATTTTGCATAATTAATGTCCAAGTAAATGCATACTTTTATCAAAATCTGAGAAAAACAAATGTATTAGGCCGTGTAAATACATAAGGGTATACTCAAAATGTTTATATTTATCTACCTATATCACTTGAAGGGATGGGAGTTAAATTTCACAAAGGGGCGTTTCAAGTGGCGCGTTCTAAAAGTTCGATGTAGAGCACATGAAATTCTTTAAAAGAATAAATCATATTTTTCGCGCTGTGTATTACTGTAGAGGCATTAAGCAAAATGAAAATTAAAGCTAAGAACTAGCTTTCTTAAATTATAATATATATATACATATACTTTAAACAGAAAACAATGACGTCTAAAAAGGTTTTAAGAATTTTCGAGAAAGAGTTGACCAACTTAAAAACGTATTAGGAAAAGTAAAAGATTCGCTCAAATTACATTGAAAATGCAACATACGTTAAATAAAAGATATATTACTTTTATTCTGTAAAACAGGAAGTAAAAACCTTCTTCTTACAATCTCTTACTAATAACTTGTATTTTATGTTTCAGATGAATCGCCCTTAACTTACAAAATTGGCATCAATGGGTCGAGAACGGAACTCAATTGACATGGATGCAAACGGAGAATTAAGAATACTTCTGGTGGTGACTGTCATAGTAGGGCTGCTCCTCATGCTTTCTCTGCTCATGTGCTACGCATGCGTGCTAAAAAGACTATGCTGTGGCACTGCGAGAGAACGAGCCAAGAACGTGGCAGCGGCAAGACGGACTGAAAGCTACCCTATGGGTGATGTCACATTATTATCACAACCCACGGAAAGCGAAAGAGTATAGTCTAGTAAAGTAAGAATTCTTAAGAAAGTAGAAAATCAATAGACAATGTGAAATTTAGACAAGTTTTAGAGTATACCTACCTACTACAAGAAACCTCCAAATGAATGGGCATCTGAAGGTTTTGAAGCTTTTTCTACGCTTTTAATTTTAAATCCATCTATAATTTCAAAAATTGTTTTATTCATGACAAATGGCCAGCCGTTCGGTACTATATACACATGTATACCTATATATAAATTAAAACGAGTTTCCTTTAAATTTATATGGTACACGCCGTATTTAATATGTAAGTTAGAAACAATAAAGTTTGTATCATAGACTAACACTTACACGTGTGTTGATATCACAGAATTATCTATCAGTGATAAGACATTTTGCACAACAAAAGTAATTGAAGGATAGGAAGCTAACTGAAGGTTACAAGTCAACTATATGAATCTGTCAACACTTTAGAACATTTATTGCCACTTTGTAAATTCAAAATTATTTCGGATTTGTGCAAATCGCTTTGTGTAAATTTGTGTAGATCGCTTTATAATCTACATAAAGCAACAGTTCAATTTACACAAATCTGTCAACATAATACTCAACTTTAAACTCAATGGCTCATTTTTAAATATATATGTTGATTACGAAATGATGCAGTGATGCAATGATGCATCTATTGCTGTTTATGCTACACATCTGCCATATATGCATGTCTTTTTGTAACTAATAAAAAGAAGTGAAGTTCAAATAAACCCGAACTGTAAAATATTTACGTAAATTAAGTAAATATCTATCACTTCTAGCGAAAGAAGGGAAAGTACATAACTGTGAAACAAAAGTTAGTCAATTGAGCTGAACACGTCTGTGTAATATGTTTTTGAAATATTTAATTATTTCTATATTAGGTAAGCGACTATTCTAGTCAAAGAAAATCATAGATTTATTTGTGAAGTAAGTACCTAATATGTAAGGTGAATCAAATGTAAATAATTTTATTTGTGTGTCCACAAGTACTTGTTAGTACTAAATACTTAATATGATATAGATGGATATTGTGAAAATAGTATACGAAGAATTTTATCTGTCATTGTGACATTTGTCCTGATTCCACAAAGTAAAAATTCGAAAATTTTTCTTTGTACTTTCAAGTTACATGTTACTTTAAATCGTACCTACTGCATTGTCATTGGCACGTATCATTAATTAAGAAAATAATTGTGTTTGTTACATTAAGATTGCTGTAACCTTTCGCTTATATTTTTAAGATTTTCTATGTCAAACTTAAACTTTTTCTATGTCAAAGATATTGTATTATTGACACAAAATCTTTAACATCAAAACAGTAACCGAACTTGAAATGGCTAAACAACTTCTAATAGTGAGTCATAGTCATACTTAACCATATAGTCCAACAATAAAATAATTGCAATTTGTTCTAGTTTAATAAAAACCCTGAGTAGAAAAACAATGGTATATTTATATGAAAATGTATCTATCGATCATACAATTAACATTAAGACAAATAATGTATTTTGAAGGCACTATATATTGTCTTAATTTAAAATGTATAAATTGTATATAAATCAAATAAAGATTTCTGTCTAAATAGTCCCCATATTATTATTTTACTAAGTAACAATATCAGTATTATACATTTTAAACTCATGTTGGAACATAATTTATAACAAAATATACAAAAAAATAGTTAGCATAAATATAGTTTTTATGCTCAATATATATAATTTTTTATTGAGTCTACATAATTTATATATTTGACAAAATATATAACATTTTTCGATATCTATTTAATTTTAAGTTCAGAAACACAACTACAAAAGAAAAACCTGTCTAAACTTTTCAATTGATAGTGAACTCTACCTCTTGGATTTTCAGTTCAAAAGTTGATTTAGAAATGGTAAAAAAATAGAAATATTTGTAAGTACTTCACATATAAACATAATTTTGGCTATATTCCAACAGTTAGTATTTTTTTAAAAATCATATGCAATGGATTTGCAGTTTCAAATACTATGCGCAAAATTGTTAATTATATTAAACTTATCAGTGAAAAATAATGAAAAATAAAATCTCTTAGTGAGATCAGCATCGAAATTTAATAAAATAAAAAACACTAGTGTACAGTACACCTGTATATCAACAAAAACTATGGACTAAACTTTAAAGATCTTGCATCTTTAAAGACCTTTTTACCTTGCATCCCTTCTTCACAACAACTACTTCTTTCACTAGCTTGAATCTTAATTAACCAACCTGGGTTAGTTGAATTAAGTAACCCAGCAATCAGCACATCTAGAAAATAATTAAATTAAATGAACGCTCATATACTCAAAAACCTCTGCAGTTTTTACTAAAGCAAAAAGTATATTGCAAATCATGTAATAATTTAACACAGCATGTTTGAGTGACCAATGGCATAACAGAAACTCAACTAGTTTTTTGATGAATTGAATGACATTAAAGTGTAATAACTTTCAATACTATTTCTTAATTTTGATGGCAATAAAATTTATGGTTACCAAATGACGATTAAAGTTGCAATTTAAAAAGTAATAACATACTTTATAACCATATCACGGTGTATAGTTCTGTTCACGAAGAACATCATGAACCATGGACCTTAGTGATTGAGGTTTACAGTACTCTTCCAGCCAATTAAAGACACCAGCCGAGAACTCCGCAAAATTATTAGTTGGCACAGCTTCGAATGAATCAAACAGCTTATCCATGATACCCTGAAACTTTAAATATAATAACTTAAAATTATTTCTACTCACACTAACATCAGCACTAAAAGATTGTATTTTCTTTGCTTTAAATCAAGCATATAAAATAAACAAATTTTAATGTGAAAAGTTTATGAGTCAGTATCTTTCAAGTAGAAGTCACTAGCTTTTATAGAAGTATTTATTCTTACCACTTGAAATTTATCATTATCTGTGAGTCTTTGCTCATTGTGGCCAGGAACAGAATGTTGTGCTTTTACAATCTGCTCATAATTGGCCTGCATGATACGTAATGCCACCACATCTTTTCGTAGAGCATTTCTCTCTTCTTCTTGTCGCCGACGCTGTTGCAGCAGATACTGTATATAATCTATTGACTTTTGTAGCACCTGGTAAGTTAATATTATATTTAAATAACAAATAAACATCTTTCACATTGAAACCATCTAATTAATAATATTCTAATATTTTCTTAAAATTAGGTACCAAAAAGGCAGAAACACATTTGTCCACTTACTGCTGCTTTACTAGGTTTGTAACCAGAGGCATCAGTTTGCTGGCATGTGGGTACTAATTCTTGTAAGGAATCATACCCCTTTTTAATCGCATCTCTTCTTTTCTGTTCAGCCTGTCAAATTGGTTGTAAACGAATTTTAGTAAAGTTATATTGCATTAGAAATTAATGTATGTCACACTAAAAAAGATGTATTCTTTTTAATTCTAATAACTAAATTTTTTTTTGCTATATCTGCAGGTTTCAAAATTGCCGATAAGAATTGGTGCTGTTAATAATGATTTTATGATTCTCGTCATAGTTACACATACAATAATATATATGAAAAAATTTATTTCAATCATAAGAGCAATAAGATCACTGCTATACAGTCATTTTGCGGAAGGCATACTTGAAGTCGATTTTGTATAAGACGAGTGTTCTGATGACTGACTCCAGTTTTTGAGATAAACGCTTCTAACATTTTCCATAAAATGCTTCAATAAATGGGCCAAAAGGTGTATTAAAAAATTAATATTTATTGTTTATCTTTACAAAAATACACAAAATTAATAATAATTTGGGGTACCTTTAACTAGAATAAATAAATGAAGATCATGAAAAACTTTTTCTTTGGGATTTTTTCTTATTTACTTTGTCAGGACAATCTCTATTCAAGGTCCAGAAATAGTCAGCCATCATATGGCTGTCCCATCGACCTTGATATCTTTCTTCCATTATCCTGATATCCTGATGGAACCTTTCTCCTTGTTCCTCACTGTAATCACCCAGGTTCTGCGGGAATCGGTCCAAATGGCTGTGTAAGAAATGCAATTTTATGCTCATGTTGACTCCTACTCTGTTAAAATTTTGTAGCATTTTTGCAACTAGTTCTTGATATTCACACACCAACACAAAGCTTAACCATGCTTCAGATTCAATCTGTGTCATATGCGCTACAAACTTAGTGTCTTTTATCAGTGTACGTATTTGCGGTCTACTGCTTCATTAGCCCAAGCTTAATGTGAAGGGGTGGAAGAAGAATGTTTTCTCGGTTTATCAACGGTTCATTTATCACATTTGCTTTTCCAACCTCTATATTTTCTCTCAAAGGCCAGATCTTTGTAATCCAGTGTTGGTTTCTTGCACGGCTATCCCATGAACATATGAAACAAGGGTACTTAGTATACCCTCCTTGCTTGCCTAGTAAAAAATTTACTATTTCCAAGTCCACGCAAACTAACCACTGATGTTGTATGAACGAAATCTTTTCTAAAACCATTTTGATATATTGGTATTCTTCTTTTAGTTTTGTAGTATGAACAATCGGAACGCAAGCATACTTATTTCCGTTGTGCAGCAAAACATATTTTAGACTTCTTTTTGAGCTATCTATAAAAAGCCTCCAATCTTTCATATTTAGGAAGACCCATAGATCTTAGGAGCCCAGGAATGTCATTACAAAAAACAGTCATCTTCTTCTGAAAAGTAAGGAAGAAGTTCACTCTCTCTGGTTCTAAAGGATGTAATGATAACATCAGGTTGAAGACATTGTTTTTCTTTCAACCTTGAAGCAAGAAGTTCGGCCGAAAGTTTCGGTAAATTCAAATCACGAACCAAATCATTGAGTTTGTCCTGAGAAAATCCAGGTTTCTTAGAAACATCTTCTTCGAACTCACCTCCACTACTGCTCGACTGACGGCTTGATCCTTCTAACATTTCAAAATCATCACAATTTGATGTAGACGGTCTTACTGTGAGATACTGGAGTTGTAACCGATTTCACACTCGGGTAAACCCAAGTACGTTTTTTGTATCGATTCATACCTTTAACATTTACGGCACAAAAGTAACAGTCGTTTAAGTGATTACTTGGCTCATTCCATATCATCGGCACTCCAAATTGTAACCCTTTACGTCCTCCTTGGCTCCAGTAACGCAAAGATATGCATGGCTTGCACATGATGTTTGGCACCCAATAGTTATTCCTTTTCACTAGTGGCATCCCGAAATATTTCGGTAGACTGTTTTTACAAACTTTATGATTTCTTTTCTTTACTTTGGTAAACTAAACTCGCCACAAATAAAGCAAAAACTGTTAGGATTGTTTAAACAAGGTTTATGTGGAAAACTTATGTTTTTTAAAGGAAAAATGCACTTTAACAGAAAATCACCGATTTATAACTGAAAACTACAGGGTCTGATAGCTATAAGTTGTTGCAATTGAAAACAAATCAATGAACCACAATGTTGGTAGGGTAGTTTGAAATTTTCAATTATTTCTTAGTTCCATTTATCTCAATAACCAGAGCCAATCAAAAATAAATAAGCATGCAGCATGAAAGTCTAATAGGAGTATTAACAAAAACCATTAACAAAATCCCTGCTGCAGTTTTTAATTTTTTTTTGTATAGCAGCGTTATTAATAGAAGAATTTAGTTCATTACAAAATACCTGTGTATGAGCCTCTCTTCTCCTTTCTTTAAAGCTTAAAGCAGAAGCTTTGTTGTCTCCACTATCATCCTCATCTTCTGTAACACAAAATTAAAATATTAATAATAATATAAAATGTTAATCAAAACTATTGTATAGATATCTAAATCAATATTACGTAAAATGTAACTGTAAATACTTAAAAACCTTTTTAAGGGTAAAAACTTTGCAGTAAAAAATATTTCCATACCACATTAACTGTCTAACTGTCTTATCTGAATATGACCAAGCACAGGGTCTTGACCCTAGGTTAAAAGTAGTGTATCAAAAAATGGACAAGTATTACGAAATCAATCTAATCTATAGCCTGATCACATAATAAACAGAGATATACAACACTTGCCAGTATTTTGATTAGAAGATGATGGGGTTTGATGTATATTTTGAATTGACCCACTACTTCCACATCGTGAATACATTGTCCTGAAAATTCTCAGGATATTGTAAATATATTATAAGTTAAGATAATAAATCAAGCAAGAAAATAAATCCATTGTTATCAATAAGCTGTAAATGTCACTTGTCAGCAGCGTCTATGTCAAATGAGAAATTCTATAATTTGCTCGATAACAAGTAATTCGAGGTGTAAGTTTATATTCAATAAAATAATCGAATATTTAGTAAATATTAATAGTAAAAGTTATTCAGTTTCAAATCCTACATTTATCTAATGAAACTTACTGATTATTTTCTCTATGATATGATACGCACAAAAAGGTTTAGGAGAATCTACAAAATATATTGTTTTGTCACATTGTTGATCCGGGTTGAACTTCTACACTACCGAACGAATTTTAATAAACTTTTGCTTACTATGCACAGTTTGGTTAATCTTGATATATAAGGATTGAGTTAATATCTCAATTTATACTATCAATATTTTACCATGCATAATATATAAGTATACCTACCTAGTTAAGACAGAATAACGTCTGTCGAGTAGCTAGTAGGTAACAAAACAAAATAATACTTAAAGCATTTGAATGTTAGAAATATGTTATGAATACATATTGTTTACAAATATTTAAAACATGTTGAAAGTTGCTATTTTGTTGTTATTCGTCGTATTAAGAGAAAATAATCCAATAAAATCTTGTATAGTAAAGAAGGACGTCCATTCAGAAATTCGAATATGTTTATTCCAAAATAAATATAATGCAAATTGGAACGAATTTAAACAAGAATTATAAGTGTCTTGTAATAAATAAAACAAAAGTTTGTATTATATTTTTACAGTTGTATTTAAGAAAAATACCTATATTAGAAACATTAAGGAAAATAGATAAAATAATAGAAGAAATATTGCTGAAAAAACTGCAGTGAAATATGTCCTTAACTCTTCATGTGGGTCATTATGTGAGTTAACAATCGTCAGCCATGCTAAATAGGAATTCATAAATATGTATACACACCAACACACCACATTTACAACATAAATTTTCATATACAACAAAAAACTTCAAATAAGAAACATTAAGTTCAAAATTGATTGGTTTTTGCTTGATTTGTGTAGGTTGATCTGTTGCTGTGTTAATGTATATACGCTGGGCAACAATCAATCTACCTACTGTCAAATGTTTGCAGTCAATTTTTAACTCACTTGCTTGTTCATGCAGATTAATATCTATTGCGACGTTTTCACAGATTTGGAATCTGTTACAGCAATATATCACACTAATTCCCTCTCATTAATGCACCATGACACTAGTTAATTAAATGTTTGTACCCAAAAATTACATTGAAATAAGTTTATTTTCTTCGTTAATTAGAAATATATAACATATTCTTTCAATTGTTAGTTTTTAAGACCTTTAAAAAATATTTTTTTTATTTATGAGTACATATATTATAATATGCGATTAAGTGGTTGATCAATGACAATGTATCTTGTTATTTATGATTAGTGCCAACGGTTTTCATTTTGAGTTTAAAATCTCAGAATATATTTTAAATATTTCTAGGATAAAGGAATACTTGCAAAAATATTCTCGATAAATTTTAAACTGAACTCTATGGTAGCTTTTTTTTTTCAACTCTATCAACAGCCACTCATATTCCACCCAACTCAAGCACAAGCACCAAAAAAAAACAGATTTGTGAAAGCGTAGCGCTGTTGAAGGAACCTACTGCGTTTAATATAATTTGTTACAAAATATTAAGGCTATTAAACTAAGAAAACATGTGCATGATATCTTGAGTGAGTGGTTTGTTGGAAATATTGTTTCTATTTCGTAGATTATGCATTGATATCATACATAAAATTTCAAGTGATTAGTTGCGATCTAGCCATCCATGGCCTCCATTTTAGAATTTGTTCGGTAGTGTACAGAAATAAACTGTATTTCTTCTGATAAAAAGTTATGATTATGAAGTGAAAAACCACACCATTGTATTCTTGAATATTAAAAGAAAAATCGAGTTTAAAAATTAAAGAGATTGTAATATAATTTTTCCATGTTTTTGAGGAATATGAATTGATCGTTAAGATTTGCTTTAGTTTTCAGAAATAAATTATAATAAGCTGGGCAAGATGGTTTCTACGAGGCAAATGAGTAGTGTGGTGGGTAGTAGTGGGAGCACTGATGGTGCCAGCCCATCTCATGCTGAGCCCGTAGCTGTGTCTCGTGTGACTCGACATTCCAGCGCTTTGCTTCCCGGCGGATCGTCGCCACACGCTACTACATCTAAGTGTACCACCATAGTACCAGCTCCAAAAACATTTACTACTAACCTACTTGACCTTCCTGTTGAAGTAACAGAAAAAGTGTTCTGCTTAATGGGATACAAAACCGTGTCTCAACTGAGGATGGTTAATATTTCTCCATTTTATTTGATACTAAATTTAAAACCATTACATAGTTACCCTTATATATTTAAATGGTATATTATTATATATTTAGCACTATATATTTAACACAATACTGGAGACTTATATTTGTTGGTGTAGTGTTTTATTTTGTTTTTCCAGTACTTAGTTTCTCAATATATCTAACTGACAGTAGGTTATTTTTGCTGTTGTATGATTATTATAATAATTTTTAATATTAACTAATTCTTAATTTTTTTGCACCATTTTTTATAATTAAAATTCAAATCATCAGTTTATTCAAAAATAGTTTCTTTTTTTATTATTATGAAAAATATGTATTGGATTGTAATGAGTTTTTTTTTCAGGTTAACCGTCAATTTAACACTATATGTAGTTCCATTTTAAATTCAACTTTTCAACGTTTACAAAATCAAATGTTGCATAGATTTCAATCAATTAAGGCTAAAATGCCACGTAGAGAGAGTGCGCGTAGAAGTCATCCACTTGCTTGTGAATCAGATATTATTGAAACATTACATATGAGACTCAGTCTTTTGCAAATGACATTTGGAAAACATATAGAAAGGAAACACTGCTGTTTCTTTCCTGGAGAAGTGAGTAACTGTTTCATATTTTTTAAATTTATATTATACTTAAACAATACATTTTTTATTTACCATTTCAATAATATATATGTATAATTATGTGTAAAGTATTACCTGTAAATTAATACTATGTTATACAGGAATGCAGTAGAAAATTAGTCGCTTTTAGTAATATAAAATGCAGTCTATGTAGCAAAGTTTACAACCACTTTTTTACTCGTATGTGCATAATATTTAAGAAAATAAAATTTATAAATATAGTATTTGTTAACCTATGTTTCTATTGATTATTAGCTATTTCTTTTGTACTTACTTATGAAGCGATTGTTTCTGATTATTTATCCAGGTATTGATAAATTAGCTTATGTTATAAAACTATTTTTATTCATGCAGACATTACATTTAGGTACCTATATTTTGCTTTATTCTATCACATTATTTCACTCTGTTGATAAATATACTTCACATTATTTATATAAATTGACTTTTTCACTTACAAATGACTTTGCTATTTATTTTTAGATATTGGATGAAGTTTATAGTATATTATCATATTTAAAAACAACAACAAAGTTAGCAAGGCCTTATAAAGTAACGGATGAGCTATTTGATTTAACAACTATGGCAATGGAATACTTCAAGGAACATATAGAACCAAACTTGCCAGAGATCACATACTTTGGAACTGATTTCTTTGACATCACAACTGCCTTCTCACGTGAGTATTTTTGGAAAGAATTAATACTCTTATTATTTATCAGCTTATATTTTTATTGTTAATCTTACTTTTATCTATTCACATACTATTTATAGATGTTGTGTAACCTATACATTGTTATACAACATAATGTCCAACTTTCCTCTATTAAAATTAATCATGTTGTTCTTTATCTGGACAATTTATATGCACTACTAATGTTTATAATATTACATTTCATTATTTTAAACTGATAAAGAAGAAAAAGAGAAATAGGTAGATTTACATTATATTATTATAAGCAAATTATGCTTAATTGCAAAATAGTATGTTTTCAGAGAAGACAAATTACTCTTTTTGCTCATGATTTTCATGATTTTTGTTGCTAATTACAGGCATGTGAGTGCTTTAATCTTGTAATAGAACTGTAGTAGTATGTCTGTAATCATTGCAATTTTTGCTATTGTTATTATATGCTCTTTGGTATTTGTGACTCTTCACTTGAAAAATTAGAACACTATCACAGTTACCAAAGTTTCATCCCTGAGCTCCTTTGTTCCTTTTTAATGTTCTTAATTTTACTTTGCTATTTAATGTAAAGCCAATTTCTACATTTTTGATATATCAATTCTTTTTTGGGACATTATTTTAAAATTGTCAGATATAGACTAGGGGTATTAAACATTTTTGGAGTTAACAAGTAATGTGTGTAAATAAACATTTCCTTATTTTGAAAAAAATTGTGTTCAATGTCATCCAGTTTAGTTTAAAATTATGAACTTTGGAAGTGGTGGTGTTTAAAGCGTTCATGTGGAATATAGAAAAAATTTTATATATTGAAAGCTAAAATTGTAGTTAGCTTTATATCAGTATGATTGAGAAAAAACTATTTAGGTTAATATTTGTAACAGATAACATTAGAAGTAGTGGGTTGGAGCTACTTAATCTTTATTCTTGTGTTCATCCCATTGTAATATAAAATTCTCTGATATAAATATAACTTTATGAGCATGTATAGTAATCAATACTCATAATAAATTAATAACTTATATGTCTGTAAATACTAAATCTACATACATACTTATATTTCTATCTACACTAATATTATAAAGAGGAAAGATTTGTATAAACTGTATATTTGTAAAAAGCACTGGACCGATTTTAATAAGTCTTTTTTTTTATTATAAAGCTACATTATCATTGAGTAATATAGGCTATATTTAGTACTAGATTACAGAAATACCTGTTAAAACCAACCAAAGTTGTAACAAAATTAGCCATAAAATGTCTTCCATCGCATATGCGGCGAAGAATATTAATGATAGGACAAAAATTGTTTGACAATATTATAGAATATATCAATATCTACAAAAATCTTTGCGAGACCATATGTCTAACTATTGTAGTTACGTCACTATAACTACTTTTTTACATTTAACAAATTGATAGAAATGCCGATCAAAATCAGACCGTGATATCCATACCATTTCTAAATTTTTATCCAAATAAATAATTTAATATTTAAAACTGTCTTAATACCTGATTGTTTTTTGAATGATTGAATTAGGACATTCCATTCAAAAGATATCATGAAATTTAAATAAAAATACATGCCGGTGGCGGCCGCCACGCAGCGCATCGAGTAAATCACTCGACGAGAGCAATGGTATTTGGCACGTTCTCGAGTAGGATCTCCTTCAAAATCAATACGCTTCGTTGCCACCTACAAATACCACAACCAACTTAGTGTACAGGGGGGCTTTAAGATAAGCAAACAATTTATTTCAAATTAGGGATTTAGGTCGTTTTAATTAGCATGCTTATTACTTAAATATATGTACCTATTTATGTCTACCCGTGCGAAGCCGGGACGGGTCACTAGTGTAATTTAAAAATGGAGCCATATTCCCCTTGGTTACGAAATTACGCCTAAATGCCTAAACCAATGTGATGATAGCTGTCAGTTGTTTGATAATTGGCAAAATTGAGATTATACTTATTTGCAAATATGGTGTAAAACAGTTTCGTCGCCAATTAGATATTCGCCATTAGACAAATTCTAATTCTGTAGTTCAGGTAGGATAACGCATGTCGGGTCAGCTAGTACTTATTGAAAGATGCGTTAAGCAAATGCAGGCATACAATCATGCAGAATGCAAAGCTGGCCGCACTTTGGATTACTCTTTTGCGGTGTTGTGGGAAGTGCTTTTAAATTGCACTCTAGACATCTTGAGATATCTTGTATAACGGCAAAGGACCAGACCAAGACAAGTTTCCTCATTTTAAGACCAAAAAATATTTAGTTTTACGTGATTAGGACTAATTAACTATGACGTACTAGATTATACGATTTATTAATTATTACCTAATATCACTTAAAATTTTATGATTTTTGACTGTTTTAATACTTGAAATTTTTGATCTAATAGCCTTACAAAGATTATGCCCACTAACCCCCGGGGTGTGCTTTAAGTCTAGATAGAGAGAGGAATGGTACTCTTTTGGATATCATTCACCTCCCTCCGGCTAGCCTGGTTACCGGCATTTACGGAGAGACCATTATACGGTCACCCTGTCGTATTTCCTCAGCTGAGGTACAGCGTACGGCTGGGATGCCCGGAATTGCAACACCCACGACTGCTGTTTTTGCTTTATCTTGCCGCCCTGGGTTCACCGATGATAACATTTTCTGTAATGTACCTACTCTATAAAAAAACCATTAATATTTGATGTTTGTTTCTCCCAATCAGTTCACAAACAAAACATTACTTTAATTGAAATAATACGCGCTACTTTAGAATCAGCTGATTGTCGACGTAGTATAAGCATGGTCAGGTTTCCGCAACTCGATGCCTCTTTGCGCTTATTTTGCGTTTCCCTGGACTGTTGGTTCTATTCTTATTAGCCCAGTTCCTCTAAGAAGTGTAGCAATCTCTTATAGTGTGTGGTAGCCTCCCAGTGGAGATCAAGCTATATAGCTAACACCTTAGGGCCCGTAGGCAGATACGTAATTTGTAGGGTGATTGGTTGTTGAATGAAAATACTGTCACTAGAAATATGGGATCTTCAAAGCGGATTTCTTAAGAGTCTTGATTAAGAAAGTTTATTCAGTTTATTTTTATTAGAATGCACGAACTGACGATTCGTTATGCTTTTTGACCAAAATGCCAGATTATTATCGTGCGCGCTATGTTCGGTAATTAGCTAGAGTCCCACTAAGAACAGTATAAAGTGTTGCAGTGAAAGCTTGCAATCCCAGCTCACTCATGAATGAGTTCCTATAAGAATTATGGAGAGTATTACTATACTCTCCAGTTATTATAGGAAAATTTTGTTTCTATTATGAATCAATTACAGCATTGGTGCTTTTAGTGTGTCTGCCTATCTTAGACAGACACTCTTTCATATTTATTAAATAGTCTTATTATTATTTCTTGTACGGGGCATTTCACCTTCATTATCAATGTTGAAATTGTTTTACAAATAATCTCCTGATAGCATCACTCCCGCCCGATAGCGTCACTTCTATAAAAGCCTCCCTTAGGCGCCCTATCTTAGACACTTCACATACAATACACACTCACTAGACGGCACTAGTTCGACCGGATTCAGACCTGTTTTGCAAACAACTAACTGTTTCCTATGACGGCCACTCAGGTCGGAACATAAGCTCGAGTGGTCGTCCTCAGAGACGTCCTATATTTATCATAGTTCTCGGTCCCGCTTTGATCTCGCGGACCATGCGGGCGACCGCTCTTTTTTGAGGCCTATCGGGTATAGTTTCGTTCATTATTGGACGGAGGCTGTACTCCCTCATCCTTCAGGTGGCGCTGGAATTTACCAACATGAACTGGACTACTCTGGCAGTTTAGACAGAAAAATGAAAATACAATAATGTACAATATGTGTTTTCTTAAATATTTTCAGCGGGTGAGAGCAGTAAGTCATACATTTGTTTGGATTCGCCGCCGCCTAGCGGCTTCGAGTCATCGTCACAGCAGCGGGAATGCAGCTCATCGGGAGACAGGCGGGTGTCGTCGCTCAATATGTACATGGAGGAGAGCCTGCCGCCGTCGCCGCCGCCGCCGCAGAGCAACATGGTGCTCAGGAAAAGGATACACCGTATTAAGCAAGGGATGAAGAAGTAAGACAAACAAATTGTATAATAATTTTGTTCTATTATGTCTTGTTATACGTACGTATACTATATTGACAAGGAAGACTGTCTATTTTTTGTTACAATTAATTGTTGAAATTACAACTATGACTGTTATAAATGTTATGAATGCTTCAAAGACTTGAAAATATTCACCTAATGCCTAAAATGCGTTTTTGTCGACTTGTTTATTGACAATACATTAATTTTGAATCGATTTTAGATGTTAATTACTCATACACAATTAATTTACTGTTTTTAAACAAAAAGTTTATTGTTTAATTATATATTGTGCATGTTTTGGGAAAGCGAACAGTTTTAAATTACACTCTATAGTGAATATGGAGATGCAAAATATAAAACAATTTTTATTAGTTCTACATTTATGTACATTTTCTATTACTAGCCAACATAAATTAATATAATTTTAGGTACAACGACCAACTGTCGGCATTACGAAGCGATCTGCGTAGTTGTAAACGCAAAACCGCCTTACAACAGAAGCAAATAGCGGAGCAGCAGAAGCAGATCGCCGAGCAACAGAAGCAGACGCTCGAGTACGCGAACAGACTCGACGACTACGACAAGAAGAACGAAGAGACCAGTCGAAAATTTCAAACTCTACTTCAGGTTTGATTTAGGCATATTATTGTGTGAGTAAATTGTGTTTTTCTCAACAGGGACAAAACACTAAAGAAATATTAATTTGATTTTTTTTCTACTAGAATTTAAATTTTTAATTTTTGGTGTAACAATAGTTTTAATTGAAGATCGTTAATCAATATAACCGAAGTATACTATAGGGTTAAATTTCTTGTGCTGTCTCGTAAATGTGAAACAAAAGCGGAAGGAATTAAAGAAAATTTCAGCTATAAGAACTCATTCTTAATTAAATAATATAAATAACTAGAACGGTTCAGACAGCCTCCGCATTCTCATGAGATAAGACCTCGTAATCATCGAAAGGGAGGTGTTGAACCGATTTATTAGTTAATACACTTTATTGTACAACTTAAATTAACAGGAATTATAATAATAGTAAGTAAACTTACCTTACTTACAACTGTACCATTGGAGGTCCTATCGCATAGAGCGGTTTTATTCTTTTTGAAGCCAGGCAACCTTTGCATGGAAAATGTGTGTCTAATATATTAGGTTTATTATTATAAATTGTATTATATTGTATATTTTCGGTGTTAGGCAAACTAGTAGTAGTAAGTAGCAATAGTAGTGTTAGGCAAACTGTAAGCAGAACACGTTTATGCTAAAAAGTAGAAAAAAAATATTTGCCGATATAAACAATTGCAATAATCATAACAAAATATAAGTTTTCTTCACTTCTTAATATCGGTAAAGACTGTGCTTATCGAATCGTTAGCGGAAGTGCATTTCACAAATGCTTGAACCGTGAAGGATTTACGGCAAAATGTTATTGAATAATGGCATCCTAAGTGTTGAACTCTTTGATGCTCTAAAAAATTTCTCGTGGCTGCGCCTAAAAAGACTCCGAACTAAACGATTTTCAGGGTAAGTAGAAGAGGAAGCATAAGATAGCACCTATTATTAAAGATAAAGTATATTAAAGATAAAATATAGCATATTAAAGATAAAATAAAGTATATTAAAGATAAAATAAAGTATATTAAAGATAAAATAAAGTATACAAGCGTTCCTGCAAAATCGAAGCCATTTGAGCTTATTACTAAATTCAGACACGTGATGATATTTACGTCATTCAAATACAAATCTAATGCAACCGCCGCCGGTCGAGTATCCGAGGTCACGACGGACAAAAATTTGCGTTTATCCGGACCTACGATTTGCTTATGGAAGTCGGGGAAAAAAAAAATCAACCATAACCCACGAAACTGTTTGCAGGAGCTGAACAAGTGCAAGACGGAGTTGCAGTACTGGCGCTCGCGGTCGCCCGCCGTGCCGCCGCTGTGCGCAGAGTGCGGCGCCGCGCTGCAGGTGTCGTCGCCCTCCGACCTGGCGCAGGTGGGCCTCTCGCACCCTCGCGCGCCCAGCTAAATGGCCGGGGACTTCTAGCTCGGTCTCTCTTAAAGCAGTCTCCAGTACCGCGCCGTCGACGCCGGCAGGTGTCGGGGCGCGATGCCCTCTTGCCAGAGATTCCGGGAGATTTGGGCGAGAAAAGTGAACGACGGGTTAAATATGTTTTATATTTGTGATTCCTTGTGTTGTATGATGTTCGTTACACGAGCGCTTTAAGCAACTTGTCCTCGGAGTCGGGTCAATTTGTGAGACGAACACAACACGTGTTGAATTTATTATTATTATTTATAAAGCGTGCTTCGCACTTCACTTATATTCCCGGTAGATATGTTTCGTATATAAAAACAAAATTCTTCAGTTTGCGGCGGGTACCAGTGCAGAGTCGGCCGAAGCCGAGCCGACGCACAACGTGTCCATCGCCGGCAGCAGCGCCGGATCGGGGCCGGCGCCGGCGACGCCGCTCACGGCGTTGACGGCGCTGCCGGCGCTCGCGGCGCCGGCCGATGGAACCGGCGAGCTCGCCCGAGAGCCGAAAGTCGAGCCGGAAGAGGCCGGCACGCCGCCCACCCGGCGCCGGGCGTCCGACGACGCCGCCACCGGCGCCGGCAACGGCACGCCGGACAGGAAAAAGCGCCGCCTAACACGCCCACGCAAGCTCTGAGTGAGACGTCGCACCGGTGCGTAACTGGCCTGCCGCGTTTAGACCGTTTCTTGCGTTCAAAGATCGGACAAATTTTCCTCATGATCCGAGATGATTACTATTTGTTAGATCATAAAAATTCTTTTACTGGAGCTTGTTTTAAAATTACATATGTATTTCCTATCTAACATGTCATGTCCGCGCGATACAGACCTATAGTGTCTTCCTAAAAGAAATTAAATGAAAATTTAAAAAAAATATCTTATATGCACCGGACTATAATTTAAAAATATCAAATATGCAAATTCTTAATTTTCTGGGAAACGAGATCAAACTGCTTGCGAATCTGATCGATTTCTTGATACTCACATTTACCTTAAAATTACCAACTCATACATAACATAATATCGATAAGAAACGGTCTAATTTGTGACCCACTAGCTTATAAGGCTGTTTTTATTTCTACTATCGTATATACGCACCGGTGTAATTCGCTACGCCAATGTAAGACTAGATTGAGACTTGCAACCTGACAATGTATGTTGAAGACATCCAATTTGTTGTTTGCTCTCGATTGTCCAGGTTTGTCGTGCAATGGAAGTTGTGGGCGTGTAATTTTGAAGAGTTATGTATTTTACTATGTGTCGCATAAGCTGTAATATGCGCATTTCAAAGTTTGCCATTCCAATCCGAATTACAGTCTACCTACGATTAAAAACCGCAGCAGGGATATCATTAATTTGTTTGTTCATGAGACTGCTTTAACATTAAAGTTCATGCAGTATCAGCATCTATGCAGTATTTTTCAGATAGCTTGGTAACTTTGGCAAGATTGTAAAATCAAACTCGTAATTTGCACCTAACAAGATCTTATAAATTTTGGCCCTGCATACATTTGAAAAATCCGGTTTAAATCATGTTAAACAGGGCATAAGGTATTTTCAAGAAAACTGATGCTTATGATAAAGACAAAACTACCAGGGACAGCAGATTTATTGGGCTAAGTTACTTACCAGTTATTATTCAACATTATATGACTTTAAAAATGGTTTCACTCTCTATTTTGCTAAAGGCTGGTCAATTACTAAATCAGTTCAGAATTGTCTTTAAAATTTTATGGGTGATAATGTAAATATTGTTTACTAACCAGGTTCCAACCCAGGGCCTAATTTAACACTTTTCAATAAAGTTGCAGTATGTAGTGTTTTTATGTTGTGACATATTCTGGATATGCTGCCATATATGCTGTTTAAATATGTTTATGATCATACAAACGCTTTGAATTAATATGTTTAGAAAAGGGCTATTATTAGTTAGTTCTGCATAAAAATATTGATAGGACCGAGCAAATTAAATTAAATGTAAAAAAAAACGTAATCATCACCAAAATTAAACGATAATAATCCAACTAAAACAATTAAACAAAATCTGACAGTATTAAAACTTTTCCCAAAAGTTATTAATAAAGATGGTCAGTGTAAATGTCCAAACTAGGTATAATCATAGTGTAACAGCCTTAAAAGTACTCCGTTTTTGGTACCTAGCGCTGGGTCTCCTATATGTATTCACATTCAGATGTGTGTTAAAAAATAAAACTGTTTCTCATATATTATGGTTATATTTATATATATATATGGTTATATTATATGTATGTAATATAACCATATATATATATAAGTAAATAAAAATGATGTATATATATACATATATATAATTTTTTGCACTTAAAATTTGTTTATTTATGACTATTTAATTTCATAATCTTGTAATTTCGCCTCAATCCAAAAATAGTATATTTAAACTAATTTTTTAAACCTGTGTTGTGATCATAACAATAATAGTTACTATATTTTTATTATAGCGTCTGAAAATTAGCAAATTAGTGATATCATTTAAGTTTGAATAATAGTGGAATTGATCTATTCTGCGAGGCGCAGATTCTTGCATGAATGTCCCACTTGTCACATAATATCTGATTTCTGTGCATATCTAAAACTAGTTACCTCACTCTGAACACAGAAAATCGAAATAAAGTAAAATTAAGATAGGTATGTTTTGCCTGTGTAGGTAGGGTGTACATTTATTGTATATGAGCGGTAAACAATTACAGATTACGCTTGATCAAGTTCTGTTAATAAAACATTATTTTAAATATAAAAAATAACAATGAGTTATATTTCATTTCAAATAGTATTTTAAAAATTGAATCAAAGTCAAGTATTATCTGCTAGACATTTGCAATTGTTTTACCGCGATAGATGAGAATGAAGACATTGTTCAGGGCAGTATTCATATACCAAATGGCTATAAAACTTATGCTGAAATCTAATTACAAAGTAGTTAATAGATGTTGTAATCATCCGGTCAATGCGACGTGACTGTCGTTAAGGCAGAAAAAAACTATTTAGATCATCTTTAGATATATTTTATTTAAGCATTATTTTCTTTGTGCAAATAATATTTAAAGTATCACCATGTCCAGAGTTGAGTCCTAAACAAATTACAAAAAGGGCAAAATCAGTGACGTCGTGGCTATTCTTTATTCATCTCTACTACATTTTCTTTTCAAATTATGCGTATTTGTGTAGTGTTTTATTTTCTAATTGTTACATAGTACATAATATGGTTTTATTTTAAAACATTGTAATATAATAAACCTATTCTGTAGGACTTGAGAGAATTGGGGCGCACTGTGTTTTAGATAAAACAATTATCTAAGTTTACATTTCAATATTTTGTTTAGTTAAATAAGTTCTAAAGCCCTGATAATTATAATTTGATAGATTAGATACAAATATTGTGAATAGAGGTGAAGGTTGAAATGTTGTGTTAATTTGTAAATAGTTTTAAAGAAAAAATCACACGTGTAATGTACAAATGAATATATTTATGATTATATGAATATACAACCGTGTAAATTAAATATTTTTGCGACATGGTGTATAGTTAAGCGACAGTAGTTGAGTTGCGGCAAATAGTTATTTTCCATACATTACATGTTTTAAGAGATGCGCTCTCAGGGCTTCACACAGTTCTTGCATCATGTAACTCAACGGCCACTAACATATCAACCGTTCAACGAGTCAACACTTGCAGGTTACCTTAACTTAGTTCATCGTATCTAATACGCACAGCTACTATATTTATTAAATTTTTTGTACTTTTTATTTTTATTAGATTCACCATTTATATATCATTCACCTTTAATCAGTAGTCCTGTTTTGATGTTATTTTCACTTTAAATCTGCTGTTTTTTAATCGGAGAAATCAATAACTATTTATTTTTTGTATATTGTTAAAATTGTCTGGGTTAAATATTTGTAACGGTATTTGTTATAATTTATTATTTAGTGAAAATCAGTGGCAGATTTAAATTGCCGACTCGAATAGCAATTTGCATTTTACGAATTGCTACATTTCTATGGAAGTGATTATTAATTCCGTTTTGAAGTTGGCACTTGAAACTAAATGGAGGGCAATTGTTCTATTCTGTCTAAATATTTGATTAAAATCCGTCGCTTGCTCGGTATCAATACATTTATGCAAAATATTATATTATTTATCTAGTACGTAGGGACTTAAAAACTGTGTCCTAAACAATTTGGACCTTAAAGTTGCACTAATTTGGACAATAAGAATTGTTGTTAGTTACCATGTCTGCCAGATTAGCCACAGTACGAACATGCATTAGAATTCGCCTTATGAGAATGCTTTAATAAACATACAACACTTTGGAAGTACCTAATTATCAAGGGATTATAATAATTATTACGGTTACTGAACTT
The DNA here is from genome assembly GCA_020976665.1 of Heortia vitessoides. NCBI lineage: Eukaryota > Metazoa > Arthropoda > Insecta > Lepidoptera > Crambidae > Heortia > Heortia vitessoides. Next base: position 11,911,654 of record JACJUM010002878.1, on the reverse strand, counting down.
TCGATACTATCAAATGGGTAAAATGCTCATGCGTGTTCAGTATGGCAAAGCGGAGCTCGTCTCGTTAGATAACTTTGCCATGAATATGTGTATATAGTTACGATTGTACATACTATGTATGCCGTGTGTAGAACTGTAGGATGTTTCAAAGTTTTAGAAATTTAAGACAAGTTGTAGATTACAAGAAGTACACGCCTTCATTTTATTGTAGCGGTGTGCATAGGTTATTATGATTTGAGTTCAGAATCAGAATTACTAGTGTCCATTGTTGATATTAGGAGCATGTTGATAATATTGCACTTGTGTACATATTTCTTATGTCGATTCTGGACGTAGATTGTTGGCGGTGCAATTGTTACATTTATTTTCGTCATTTTAAAAGTGGAATGATTAAAACGGCTATGATTTGTCTACCTATTAAGGTAAATTAAACTACTTATGTATAAATATATACTTGAGAGTTACCTACTCTTGAGAATGTTTCTTATTTGATTAATCTTTTTGTAAATTATCTCCCATGTCTATTAAAGGTGAATGTTGCAAATGAGTTTAACTAATATTATAATTTAGCAAATTTTTTTATTTTAGTTGCATTGTGTACATAAAAGATAACATAGCATAAGTAGTCCACATGAAATCATTGGCCCACGAACATGTAACTGATTCGTAATTCGGAACTCTGGGTTAGGTTATGTTCGATGGGATTAAAATGTATTTTATTGTTAATTTTTATTATATTTTCTTGTCAAGTCGGTATTGTAAAGTATCACTGAAAAATAATGTTTTTCTGCATGATATAGATTTTTTACAAAATTTACCTGATACTTAGATTGTGCAAATTGCGCCGTAAGATTAGAGCGTCAGTCCTGTCTTAAATGTATCATAGATTATAATGAATTGGATAACTTCGAATATTGTACGATTTGTGAAATCGAAACTTGTCGCTAAAAACCGATTAAAGATTGTTGTGCCTAACTCGCATTACTTAGTACTTAATAACAAAGCGAAAGACAAATTGAATCGCGAACTTCTGTGTACTAGATATTGTGAAACCCCATAATGAGTGTCAATATTCTCTGGTTTGATAGTGCAATACATGAAGAATTATATCCATTGAATGGTGTTATTTTGGAAGTGTAGAGGTTTTCTTCAAACCTTTAAAATAGTTGTGATAGGGCTGTACCCGAAGGTCACTGGCCCTGAGAGCAGCCCTCCCAAGTGCCCCGCGAGTGGACAACCAGCAAGACTGTCAATTGCTGTAGATATCCTCTTTATAATAGTTATATGATATAATATAGTATTTTTATTAGACAAAAATACAATAAATGTGTGAAGTCCAAACCTGAGTTTATTTTACCATGCTTGTTGCGCCCATCGAAGTTCTTCTGTTTTTATTTAATTTATAAAATTATATAGTATTTTAGCTGTTGTCGAGCTGTCACAAAATTTAAAATATGTTATATTGACGACTATAAAATCTATTGTCTTAATGGACAACGTGCAAGTTTACCGGAAGAAAAAATAAATAAAATAAAAACAATTCATTATAACTTTAATATATTTTAAAAGCTATGTTTAATGATGTTTTAAACAAGTTTTATTAAATGAAATTGAATCCTCTTTTACTTGGATCTATTTACAAAAGCCAGAAATAATAAAAAAATAAATTTTTGATTGTCAATATGTGGAAATCGGTAGTAGTCTCTCTCGGTGTGGGCAGAATTGGCGTTCTAGGTGTTCGGCGAAAATGTCTGCGCGGTCCTCCGCGCGGTATCTCGGGTGGCCATCTGGTCCGAGGGGTCTGATTGGAGCCGGTTTCTTAGAGATCTGGCGACATAGGCGATGGACGCTGTTCCAATCTTCGCCCGCGTTCTCTATATATTGATCCCAGCTTTCTGCTTCATGCGACCTCAGTTCGTGTCTCACCTGTTCGGTGAGGGCGTTGAGCTGACGCTTGAGGGTTGGGCAGCGTGTCTGTTGCCATCTTTTTCTTAGATGTCGCTTTTTCGCTAGTAGGTCCTTGATGTCCTTGGGCAGCGGTGGAAGCCTACTGCTGCTGGGCATGGTGCGCGATGATGACTTTGCGGCATCTTGAATGCAGATGGTGAGTGCATTGGCGAGCTGCTCGACGTCCTCAAAGGTGGTAATCGGTAGCGTAGGGGTATCCGAGTGCATGGCAGAGCTGAACGCCTTCCAGTCTATGGTTTGGCGAGCAGCCGGTGGTGTCACCGTGGTCGGTCTTTTTTCAATGACCACCAGTACCGGGAGGTGATCAGATTGGAGGTCCTCGAGGAGGGTCTCCTGCGTCAACACGCTGTCCAGGCCTTTATGAATCGCGATGTCGATTACGTCAGGTATATGGGAAGGGTGGTTGAGATAGTTCGTAGGAACATCCGGACCACTCACGGTGAAGCCGTGGTCCTCCGCAGCTCGGAGCAGCGTCCTGCCCTCTCTGCAACAGCGCGCAGAGTTCCATGCCGTGTGTTTGCTATTCAAGTCCCCCGCCACTAAGGTGGGCAGGGGGTCCGCCATCAGTTAGACCATTTCGCTGGTGGTAAAGCAGGTACCTGGCGGTTTATAAGTAGCAAACAAACGTATGGGATGGCCGGCGTGGACTTCCACTCCGAGGAGGTAGAAAGACTTGGGGTCAGAGGTAGGGCTCGGAACTAGTAGGGGTTGGTGGATCAACCTGCGACGTACCAAGACAGCGAGTCTGCGATATGCGATGTTGCGATCTGACACCTCGTCCTTCCGGTACAGGTGGTAATTGGGCATCTTGATTGAGTCTATGGGTTTCAGTAGGGTCTCAGAGATTAGGCACACGTCAATGTCCTGTTCCTGAAGTAGAACCCGCAGCAGTCCTATCTTCGATCTGAGCCCGTTGGCATTCCAGTGTAAGCTGGATTAAGCAAATTCTAAGCAATTCTAAGCGGTTTATGTTGCGCCATTGGTTTGCAGTAGCTGTGCTACACCGCTAAGGATGATTGGTACGGCGTTCTCGCCGGACCTAATGGCCCCGAGTACGTCTTGTAGGACGCAGATGGCTCGCTCGGTGTCCATGAGCCGGCTCTGAGTTGAGCGCGGTTTTGGCTTCGCCTTCGGTTCTTGGTGCGGCGCTGGGGTGGCAGCTGCCTTCTTGTTGGGGTCTTTCTTCGCTGGGGCTCCCCTCTTGTTCGTGCCCTTGCGTTTCCGACGGGGGATATTCACCCCGTCGTTGGACTCAGCCATTAGGTGCGGTGTTGTTGGTTGCGCTGGTACGCTGCCAGTGCGTACCGGAGGCCGCCCGGCTAACGCTGTTGTGCCGGCCCTTTTTATCCTGGCTTCCTGCTGGAAGACTGGGCAGCCCACCGAGTTTGCCGGGTCCGGTCCCCCGCAGTTCGCGCATGTAGGGGGCTCCTCGCGTGGGCGGGGGCAGTCACTGGCGGCATGTGCTTCCCCGCATCTCACACATGCTTGTTGTCTGTGTCTGTGTCACGCAGGCGGCAGTAGGAGGCCATCCATCGGAGTAGCCCGTCCGACAGGGAGCGGGAAGCCTGCAGTCTCTGAACCAGGATCATGTCCCGGTACCAGGCGCTTGCTGGTGATAGTGGTCCCTTAAGAGAGATGGTGGGAGCTTTTCTGTTGAGTGGTGTCTTGAACCCACTTGGCGGGTTTGAGTCCGTCAAACACGGCGAAGGGGGCGCGCAAGGCGCCGGCGGAGGGTCGCCCTGGCAATAAAAATCGGCCCCGCCATGAGGCAGATCAATTATCGCCGGACTGTCCACAGCCCGCGCCGGCCGCGCGTCCTCCGACGAGGACGGCTGACTTGCTGTCTTGCTCACTTCTTTGGTGTCCATGATTATTTATGAGTCCGAGGGTACTTAAACAAAAAATAGTCATGGAATGTTCCGGGCTTCTGACGCGGCGACTCGCTGCACACTCCTTGCGTGGATACCCGATTTGGTTTCTGCGCCGTTCAAATTGTCCGGGTGCAATTCCACCGCCTTTTCAACAAAAGGGGTGGAATTCGCTGATGTGTGTTGGGTTTGCGTGGCTTCTTCTGTTTAGGGAGTCGGGCGCGTTGGCGAGTCGGACTGTCCAGGCAATGAATGCAAACTTATCGCCCTTAAATACTTTTCTAAACTCAGCAGGTTCGTCCAAAAAAAAACACCTTTTGTAGAATACGAGTAGTACCCACGCGGCGTTCACCGGCGACCGCATTCAGTCCCTGCCCCTTGACTGAATACCGAACTAGTGCCGCTGGGCTTACTTAGTCCTTCTCTTTTACAAACAACTATTAACTTTTATCTAAGACGGCCACTCGAGTCGAAGTCCAGCCTCAGAGGCGCCTTCGAGTGATAGCAGTTGGTCCCGTTCCGATCCCGCGAACCCTGCGGGTTTGGCCGCGTAAGGCAATCGGACAACGACCTTGCTGACTCGCAACTAATTGATGCAATTTTGAAAAAAAAAGCCATCACCAAATTGCTTGATTAAACATCAACCATTTAACTTCCACCAGTTTTCCAGTTATTTTCATTTTGTTTTGTGCGGAATACCAACTTGTAAGGTATTACCGTGAAATTAATTCTATGCTTTGTAAAGGTGTCGTTACTCGCAAATATATTATGGTAGGGTGTCCAACAGTGAAACAGTCAGACACAATGAAACAGCTCGATATTTCAAAAACGCGGGGTTGCGAAATAGTGCGCCATGTCTTGTCCGGACCCTTTTGTGATCCCACTGCACCAGCCCAGTTTGGGTGCGCGCCGCTTGGAAAAGGACGTTTTCGTGGAACTTTGGGTTTTCTCGACAAAAAAGTAAGAATTTTCTATTGTTTTTATACATTTTTCATAAAATTATACAAGTATGTTCCGTATTTCCGAGAATAATGTTTTAATTAATATAAATATACTTAATATATATATATATATATAATAATTATAAATAATATATATAATATAATAGTTATTAAAATATAATAATTATTTAATAATAATTATTTAAAATATAATAATTATATATAATATATATAATATATAATAATTAATATATATATTAAGAATAAATTAACCTACAGTCAAAACCGTTTATAACGACATTGAAGGGACCGTATATTTGCCGACGTTATATCCGATAGTAGTTATAAGCAATACAGTCTGTATATGACAAGTATAGTAGGTATATGTATTATCATAGTTATCCATCTAGAATAGGTATAGGTTATGTTTGTAAACAAGTCAAAAAGGAGATCAAAATATGAATGTATTTATTACGAAATAATTAGTATAGGTACAAAATGTACGTAGGTGCTCACAGTTATTACGGGTTATAAAACTATACTAGTTTAATTTTTAACTATACTAGTTTAAGTTTAAAGTAATCAGTCATTTTAGTTTGTTTTTTAGCCCAGTCTCAAACAATTTTTGTATTTTATGTTTTATACTCCTCAAGGTATGAGTATCATTTGCAAAACTGTAATAGCGTTAGGAGCCTCGGAAATTGTTGTTGCCTGAAACTGTTCTTCAGGATCTTGCTGGTCTTCGTTTTCTTCAACAGTGTTACGGTTGTTACTTTCTGCTTCTGCAAGAATTTCTTCCTCAGTAGATAAGGCGAACACGGCGATACTGTCATCAATTCCAATAAATTCCTCAATCTCAATTCTTGGTTCTGTAGCAGTAAATCCTTGCAACTGAGTAACCAGTTCAGCAAGTGGTACGTCATCTTTATCTGTAGGCTGTATCAGTCTCGCTAGAAGAATATCATCGTAGTCCTCCGATTGTGATCGAGAGAGATCTGTTGAAACCTGCATGGCGAAAGCAGTTGGCTATAGTGGTCTGTGTGACCTTTTCCCAAGCTTCCGATATCATTACAAGCATCGCATAGCATCCAAAACAGAAAGTATTTTAATGTCTTTGCTGTTTTCAATATTCTCTATCATTTGTAACACTTGAAGTTTTCTGTATTGTGTTTTTAAAGCTTTTATCACACCTTGGTCCATGGGCTGTAAAACAGAGGTGACATTGGGCGGTAAAAACACAAGGTTTATGCATTTCAGATTGGAGACTACAGGGTGAGCGGGACAGTTGTCTACTAGGAGAAGAATTTCATTTCCTCCACACTTCAATTCCGCACCCCAGCTACGCAGCCATTTTTCAAAAATTTGGGATGTCATCCAGGACCTAGTGTTGTTTTCATAACTTACAGGCAAAGATGGAATGTTCTTAAAACAACGCGGTTTTTTAGCTTTCCCTATCACCAACAGTTTTCTTTTACATGAACCAGTCATGTTTGCCGCAACCAATACTTTCGATTCTGGTTTTGGACAACTTTTCGCCCTTGCATTCCGCGCCTTTGAATTTAAGCGTTTTGTCAGGAGGTAAATTGTAAAACAACTCTGTTTCGTCAGCATTCAAGATTTCCTCTGGCGTGTATCCTTCGCACGATAAATATCGATAATTATTTTATTTTTTTATGTTTAATGTTTTAATGTAAATACTTAAATTACATTTTAAGTATTTACATTATTTTCTCTTTTGTCAAAGATGCCGCGCACTAAATCTACAAAATGATAAAAGGGGGACCACACGTCAAGAAACATGCTTCAAGCTATTCTATTAAACAGACAGGGATTAAGCGTAAGAAAAACGGCCAAAGAATGTGATATAGCATATGCTACATTATTTCGATATATTAAAATAAGTTAAAGCATTAGTAGGTACTGCATTATCACAATCACAAAGACTAACTCACAACTATGAGGTCAACAAATTTTTTACCGACGCTCAAGATGAAGCGCTCCTAATTTACGTGAAAGATTATACTTAAGTTTTATTGACTAACTACATAGTAGAGACGTACGCCGTCTTGCCTACCAAATGGCGAAAACAAATAATAAATAACAAATGTCCTGACTCTTGGGAGAAAGAACTAATGGCAGGTAAAGAATGGCTTCGATCTTTCAAGTCACGGCATGTAGATCTTTCACTGAAAAGACCTGAGGCATGTAGTCTGGCTCATGCAACAGCTTTTAATAAGGAATCCGTCAAGAATTTATTTAGCAATCTGAAAAATGTTATGGAAAGTTATCCCGATTTTGGCAATGGATGTAGAGTATACAACCTTGATGAAACTGCTACCTCCACAGTGCAAAAACCACAGAAAGTCTTGGCACCAAAAGGGAGACAGAATATTGGAAAAATAACTAGCGGTGAAAGAGGGACACTAGTCACAACATGTTGCATCGTATGCGCATCGGGGCAAGCATTACCACCGGTTCTTGTTTTCCCAAGAAAAAAATTCAAACATTTTATGCTTAATGGCGCCCCGCCAGGATCTCTCGGATTAGCGGCTCCAACTAGGTAGATGAATGCGGAACTCTTTATACAAGTAATGAAGCATTTTAATAAACACACGTCTGCAAGCCTGGAGAACTCTGCTCTATTGATCATGGACAATCATGAATCGCACCTCAGTATTGAGGCATTAGATCTAGCCAAACAATCTGGAGTAACAATTCTTACACTGCACCCTCATACCACTGCAAAGATGCAGCCACTTGATGTTGGATTGTATGATCCATTCAAAATCTATAACAACAGCGCTGTGGATTCATGGTTGATGTGGAACCCTGGATAACCGATGAGTATTTACAATATCGCAGAGTGCGTAGGTCGAGCATATGCGAAATCCATGACCCCAACAAATATTTTATCTGCCTTCAGAAAATGCGGAATTTATTCGTATGACGAAGACATATTTACGGAATATTACTTCATGCCATAATCAGTCACAGATAGATATCAACCAGGGCCATCTGTATCTACTGCCACTCCTGGGGAACTACAACATAGAGAGACTTGTGGAAGTCCTTCATCGGATGTGACATTTGCAGAGTCCGTCTTTACTGGAAGCCGATGAGAATTTCGCAAAGCCTTTAGAGGAGCTACAGAAACCAGACTATAATTCTTTAACGGAACCACAACATCACTAGTCCAGGATATTCTGGCAGGTGTGACTCCTGAACCAGGATCTAGTTCTCCAAATATAGCGATGACATCATGTTCTGAAGTAATTTCCGGAAGTGAACTGAACAGAGACTTGACCCCGCCACCCGTTGAAGCAAAACCTGGTATATCTAGTATTCAATCTAAATTTATAACTCCTGAGGAGTTTATGCCGGCTTTGAATGCTGGGCCACGGACTGGAAAGCGTAAACCAAGAAAGCTTGGTAAAAGCATGATTGCAACGGATTCCCCAGAAAAAAAACCAGATAGCTAAAGACCAATAAAAGTAAAAAAAAATCTGCGGCATAAGCAATCAAGCGACCGGTTTTATCTGATAAAAAGGAAATAAGGAAATCTAAAAAGGTTAAGACTGAACCAAATCCCAATACAAGTACCGACAAAGATGAGCCAGAAATAAGTGCGTAAATGAAACTGATTTGAGTGGACTAGACGATGAAGAAGAGTTTAATGAGGATAAGTTGCCTTTGATTACAGAAAAATTAAAAAAACTTAATCGTGAACCTGTGGAAAATGATTACGTGCTGGTTTTATTGGATGCTAAAAAACTAAACGTTTATTAAATCGCAAAGATAATTGAAGTAATAGCTTCTAATAAATTCGTGGTTTCGTTTATGAGACTGAAAGTTAATTAATATAAAGACTATTTTCACTATTAAATGATTATACTTAACGTAGGTCTGTGCCTACAGCTTAATGTGATTTTTGTAACTGAAGACTTATAAATCTCTGTAACTAAGTATTTAAATTGTTAACTAATTATTTAAGTGTTTTTTAATACTAGGGTCTAAATAAAGAGTGCCATAAGAGATTATTGTTATGTTGTGACTAAAGGTCTGAAAAATATTATGTTATTAAAGGTCCTATTTACGTGTCTTACCGTGAATAAACCTTTTCTAAATTATAGTTAGATGTTTTGTATCATTTACTTTTTCAAACGTCAACATTAAATTCAAAACAATAGGCTTGTTTCCAATTTTCGCAAAACTATTTAAATAGCTTCTAAATAATTTAAGGATCACCCTCCCTATCATTTTTCGTCATAAATCTCTTTACTTTTTATGTATTTTAATTTTTTTCTATTTTTCTTAAAAAATGGCCAAAAAACGCTCGATCACGTGACTGTGACGTCACTATACATTATGTTCCTTTACATTTTAACGCACACCAATATATTGACCAATTGATTTTAAAATTTTATTGATGTATTTTTATAATAAAGATACAAAAAACATATATTTAAACATATGAGTATCATGATTTTGTTTCTTTTAATAAGCACAAAAATAAAATATCTTAAATGTTCAGAGCTTTGAATGCGGTAAAATGAAACGGTGCAATGAAGTGTCAATGTCAAACGTAAAGTTTGTGTTAATACGAGTTTGAGGCAAAGGTTTGAGGTTATGTTTATGTCAGCGTTGGAAAACACTTGTTGATGTTTCAAAAAACTTAATAAAATAAACTATCAGCTTTCATAAATCCTTTCTCCATAATTCTTTATTAACTGTCTATCGCTCAAATACAAAATTAACAAACTTATATATTATATACGAAGTAAACAAAGCAACTCATGTATCCTCAGGTTTCAGGTTGGGTACCTGTCAATGTCAAATACTTGTCACTATTAAATGTAAAGTGACGTCATCAGTCTCTAATCGGCGCCACTTGCCATTTTAAATGGCGTGACGTAATAGGCGATAAACTTAAATTTCATAAATTATTAAAAAAATATGTGGTTAGTTATAAATAATAAAATATAGCTTATCGTGTTTCTAGTTTTGTGAACTTTCGGTGTACTTATCTACTTTTAATTGAGTGAATACTAGGAAACAACCCTATTCGTATAAAACACTGTTGGATAAAGGGCGTTTTACTGTCTACTTTACTACTTTACCCACAACCTCAATAGACTTGTGACGTCACACTTTTACGGTCCATTGAGATTGATAGGCTGATGACAATAAACGATATGCCTTAATAAGATTTAAAAATGTGCCTCAATGGCACAGGAAAAAATTATCCGGGCTAGCTTTCTTAAATATACACACAGATTAAACCTGGATATCGATGACATTATCAATGTATTCGCAAAAAAGAAACGTAAGCTTGCATTTGTAATTTAAGTTAGTACCTAAATAAAGTTGTTTAATGTAAAATGTACCTAGCATTTAATTTAATTTAATATTCTTAGAAAATGTAAAAAATAATCAAAATCTCGTCTGGTGAATGTCACTTGCTGATCTTACTTACATTACCCCTGATACAACGTCAAAATACCTATTTACCCAGTCTAGTGTCCCTATATTGGCTTACTGGCTACTAGAAAAAAGATAAGTTATTAATTGAAATAGGTTTGTATCGAAATTAAGTTTATTTCTATTCCTAAGGTCATAGTCCTGATGCTCAGAAAAAAGGAAATAATTTAATTCAAAAGTTCATAAACGACTTGCACAATTGTTAATGAGCATGTTCATGCTCCGACTCGTACTTAGCCGATTTTCTAGTAGCTGTGACCACAACCTTTTTTGAGGGCTGGAACCGCGCTTTCTTATTATCCTAATTATACGTGCGCGAAGACGGGGCGGGTCGATATTTTATTATAAAATTTTACGATTACTCTTGGGCAAACTACGCGTGGAAAGACGCCGTCGTCATTGGTATCCACAAGTCCGGCAAACAGCCCAGGAATCCCACTTCCTACAGGCCCATTAGCTTGCTCAGTTCTTTAGCCAAGCTATATAAGCGCTTTATTTTTTCACGATTGCGCGGGTTCGTCTATGATAACAGCCTTATGGTAGACATTCGTGCGTACACCAACTGCACCGCCTCACGGAACACGTCTTTTCGCGCCTCAACGAACGACGCTGACCGCAAGGGACGGCGGCGTTGTTCTTTGACGTCGCGAAAGCTTTCAACAAAGTCTAGCATAACGGCTTAGTCTTTTCTCTTAAGGAGTGCCGGACAGACTCTGTCTTATCATCAAAGACTTCCTCTCGAACTCGCGCAGACACCCTGTATCAGCCGGCGTCCCCCAAGGATCCGTGCTCTCTCCGCTCTTATTCACGCTCCACGTAAACGATATGCCTAGGTCCCCCGGCGTAGAGCTAGCCCTGTTCGCGGACGACACGGCCCTGTACGACTCGGGCCGACACCGCGACCCCTCCCTCTGTTTCAAGCACCTCCAACGCGCGTCAATATTCTAGGCGACTATTTCCGTAAGTGGCGTATCGAATCCCCTGGGTCAATAAACTCAAATACCTAGGTGTCACATTGGATCGGCGCATGACGTTCGGACCTCACATCAGAGTAGTCAGAAATAGGGCCTATATATATAGGGCTTCATATTAGGTAGGCTCAACTACTACATCGGCCGTACAAGCAGGAGAGGGACATTTGCAAGGCCTGCATCCGTTCGGTGATGACATACGCGAGCCCCGTAGGCCCCGTGAGCGATCACGCGGCCCCGTCACTTATTAAAACGCTCCAAGTATGCGGAGGGCGACTGATGCCCCCTGGGACATACGCAACCAAAGCTTGCATCGCGATCTCGATTTACCTACGATCCGCGAGTATATGAAAGAAGCGTCGCGTCGTTTTCTTGACGGGGCATCGAACCATGCCAATCCTAATAGCCAATTCCACGAAGTACGTCGCTAGGAAAAACGTCCACGTCCTACATCGCAAACCTTGTTCCGTTTTAGACGATCCGCCTGATGGAATCACCGCGAAAATCACAGCCCTTCCCCGCCCTCTCGCTGGCTCATCTCGATCGCTAACACTGCATATGCAGTCGTATAACAGTACAGTACACCGCGTTCGCCGGCGAACGCGTGCAGTCCCTGCCACCACGAGCGATAACCGCTAGCCCTAGAGCTGTCGGGCTCACTCTATCCTTCCTCTTTTGCAAAATTCCATAATTAAATTCATCCCAACGATGGCAGCCCGAGCCTAGGTCAAGTCTCTAGAGGCGCTCTCGCGGGCAATCGCCGTCGGTCACGCTCAATCTCGCATACCTCGCGGCCGCGGGATTCGCGGGATGAAAACGCTCATCGGACCTCTCATTTATGAGAGGCCCCGCCCTCTTTTTTCAGTGGCGCTGGAATTGACGTCTGAGTAGTCCAGCAATAGGTTCGTCCGAAAAAAAAAATTGCGTAAACTATAATATTTTACTAACTACTCTTTAAACGGTTCAAAAACGAGACATATCAACATGGTTATTACATAGAAGATTTTTAAGACCAAGTAAATTGGCTTCTTTTTATTTTGAGACAAAGTATCAAAATAGATTTGATTTTATTTTTACATACTGTACATATAGAGTTTTTCGATCAGAGAATAACATAAGCTTTTTTTTATTGAAAGGATAACTACAGTTACCTATAAAATTGGTGTAAAGTAATGTCAATGCGAACAATGTGGCCGGTGGAAAACTAATTGGATATGAATCAAACGTTTTTATTAACTGAGATACCTAATTGTTTATATGCAACAGGCTAGGCATTTTAGGATTAATTACGATAGTATCATTTGGGGGAGAAATATAAAAAAATATTTTATGAGGCTGAGGGCGCCTTTGCTAGAATATACTAGAGGACCATAGATAGCTTTCTAAGCTAGAATAGCTCGACGGGATTACTGTTGTAATGTTAGGAGCGTCGAATAGTCCCGTTCTGTCACTCGAATCGAATCCTCGGTGCGAGCGCTGTGTGTGCATATTTTCCAGTGACGCTAAAATTCCAACAATAAGCTACCGACCACCTCATGGATGGTATCCATTTTATTGTCTGTGACCATATTAAAAAACATGCGGTAGATCTTACACAAGAGATCGTCAACCCTCGTCGCCCCTTACTCTCACCAATTTCTAACACCATATTTTCACCATTGCTGTGTTCCAGTTTGAAAGGTGAGTGAAGAAGTGAAGTTCCTGGTAGAGTAATCTAGTCACGAGGTTGGCAACGCGCTAGTGATATCCTTGTGATAATACGAGCGTCTATAGGTGACACTTACTATCAAGCGGACTGTATGCTTGTTTGTCGACCTGGTCTAGTAAAAAAAAATTAACTTTTCATTACACTTATTGCTACCTTGCTACTAATACTTTGTCAGTCATATTACAAAAGAAAATAATATTTATTCGGTGTGATATGAATTCTTGGTTATATTGCGTTACACATATAACGCCTTGAAAATTGACGTCAAGGGAAGGTACATGTGACAGTACTGACACAAGTTATTCTCGTAGCTAAAACACCATACATAGGTAGCGTAGTACGGAAAACTTAGCACCGAAAACAGCTGCCGTCCTTTCATTAGAGGTACGTCATAACTGTTATATACGTGAACCGTCGCTGTTTGCCGATAGTTCGCCCACGAGTACCGAGCTGCACTCGCGCCGAACGGCTCTATGACAAAATACGATCGTAACTTCGATAATTTTTGTTATGTTAACTAATGATGATCAGGAATAATAGGAAATCACTGAGTAATTAATTAATACTGTATCACTTCAGTTTGTGTTATAATAATATTTATAAATTTTTGTTGGCAATGCAGTTATTTGTGTCATCGTTTTTCGCACTGGTGCTTTGGCAAGGTATGAATTTTATTACTAATTGTAATAATACTAGTACTCGATTTTGTCTATCAAATGAACACGAAAATTAAAGGAAATAAAATTATGTTCTTTGTCATACTATATATATATATATATTTCTGTTTTGTGTAATGGTTGACAGGGAGATAATCCGCCTTTTATACATTTTGTAACATTTTGTGCAATAAAGTTAAATAAATAAATAAAAAATACTTTTAATAGAGTAAAAACAAGATCATTTTGTTTTATTTTGTCGGCAGGCTTCGCTTTGTTAAAAAGGATAACGAATTGCTTAGGTGGAAACGAATTGTGTGACCCGCACAATTCACTGCTTTAATTTAAAACTGAACACGACAAATATTTCTTTTTGCTTTGAATATGTAGGTATTGTTCCAATCGATGCCTGATATAAAGCCGATCAATCAAGAGACAAAAAATAATACGATTCACAAAAACTAACTATTATTACTAGTATTATGTTATTAACAATAAGGGTATTCAACCCGGACGTAGGTACGAAACGAAAGAATTTACAATGATAATATAATTATTTGTTAATACACTTTTTGTCTAATGTTCACTGAATTACGAATGATGTTTAAGAATGCAGAACTCTTACTTTTGGCTATCGTATTCAACGAGACAAACAAGATTAGCCTGCGGTGTCACGTGAAAACAGCGAAAGTCTACCTACGTAGCTTTAAATCTTTCAATGTTTATTATTCCCTGAGAGAAAGCAGTGTAACTTTTAAAGATTAATAATCTAGACAATGTACATTGTCTATTGTCGGTAATGAAATCGGATTACATAATGTAATAAGATATTAATCGTAAAAGGGCGATACTTGAATAGTCAAATACAGCAAAGTTATAGCTGGGTTGTGTAGGCTAGCTAATCATACTGTAGTAGATTTTACAATAATTTTGTAACCTTTATAATTCTTTTTTAAAATTTCACATTGCTTTATACAGAACCCATGAAAGTAATAATTTAACCCGATGGTAGTGATCTTAACTTGTGCGCAAGGAGTTGTTTGATTCCCACCCAGAGCAAATATTTATATTATATTTGTGTTTTTTCTGTGCCTGGGTGTTAAATATATGTATTTAAGTAGTATATTCGTGATTCCTCTGTTGTCTGATATTCGTAACACAAGCGCTTTAAGCGACTTATCACAGAATCAGGTCAATGTATGAGATGTATGTGGGAATTTATAATAATAATTATTATTTAAGGATGGATGATAATAGAATGACTGCACAAATATATAGAGCGGAAATGAATGGAAATGTTGGTATAGGAAGACCAAGGCGAACATATCTTAAACAGGTGGGAGAGGTATTAAATATGGGTGAGGTCAGAAGTAATAAGAATAAACGAGCGTGTATGACTATAATAATGCGAGCAAGAGAAGCGAGAGAGGCTTGACAAAGATCGTAGTAAGAGGAGATCTATAGTCTCTGCCTACCCCGATGGGACACAGGCGAGATGTATGCGTGTATTATTATTTAAAGGAAACCAAACAAAGGAAAGCGTACCTAAGTGCTGACGGTTAACATAATGTAAAAATATTATTTTACATATGAACTAGTAACTAAATGACTTACTAGTGTAACTAATATGCTTGTATATCTATTTTGCCATTATTTAAAGTATTACAAGTATTATTTAAATTTATATCTCATTTATGTATGTTCTCATCAATTCGTTGAATACTTCTGATAGAATAATAAAATTAATATTTTTTTCTACGTGCTCCAGTTCTCCCAAACACAACTTCGAATGCGCGTAAATGTGTGTAATGGCTTAGTGTGTATATAAAGAAAAGAAAAAAATAATTTCACCTAAATTAAAAAGCAATTTAGTAGGTCGTAGTAGGTAGAATGAATTAAAATACAATTCTTAAATGTAAAATATAATTTAAGGTCTATAGGCGTGGATAAGTCCTACATTTCCGGCTACCACGTTTATTTTCAAGCTAAGGCTTAAGATAGTAACAATTTGAACAAAAATCGAACTATAACGTGTTACGTAAGTGCAAAAAAATTCTTCCTTTTCTTAGATTCACACAATAGCAAATTAAATTGTTTTGAGCACACATTACTGAACGCTGTAGCATGTAGTTTTCCTATTTTTTGGGTACCGACTTTTTTAAATTTAATAGTATTATGAACAGTTTATTTTAAAACGTGGGTTGTGTTTTGTAGCAAACAGATATTATTTTTAATAATCGAAGTGAATAGAGCATCTATGCAAGAAAATTATAAGAGCACAAAGTATCTTCAAATGTAATCTCGCGTTAATAAAACATTATAAATATGTTTTATTAACCCGTGATATTTCGGGAGTGGGTTATAAAATGAACATTTACCGAAAATAAAATTTCAAATAAACAGTTTACTCTGCAAAAAAATACCTGTGCAAACAGTTACATGTTGTAAACAATGATTAGATATCACAAAACAATATCTCCTAACGTGTCTGTTTGTCTAATCTCCTAGAAATGGAATGAAAACCTATTGAGTACTCTAGACTTAATAGATTTCCATACGACATTCATTTTCGTATTAAAAATTGTTCTTTTACAAAGAGCAATTTTTGTTTTGAGAAGTTAGTCGAATTATATTTATAACTAGCTTTCTCGTAAGTTTATTCGCGAGGCCTATATCGTATCGTGGCGAATTATTGTCACTCTGAGAAGACTCACTGTGTAAGTGGAAAAAAGTCATACTGATTCCATAGAGAAAGCAAAAAAGAAGTCTATATATTAAAAAAACATTATTTATTAACAAAATACATACAAATTAACCATACAATGTGCCACTTAATAACATTAAATAATGTAGGAATATTCATACTTGGAACCTATACATAGAATTTATAAGGTAAATCATTAAACATGTTCGCATGGTGTGATTTATTTTCTGACGCATTTCATAACGTAGCTCATTTAGCAAACCTATATCCTAGAATTAGCTCTAGCTAGAGCCTAGTCATTGAGTATTTTTTTTTAATTATATAGGAAGAGCATACATTGTTAATTCGTATTCATTACCTGTCTAAAATTATTTAGTTTTACAGTTAACTAAAAAAGGTAAACAATTTTAGATATGAATATTTATATATATATATTTGCTTCGATTAGAATAAATTTTAAAAATAAAAAATATGCAGACATTTATTTATGGAAAATAATTGTGATAAAAACACGATAACTAGACCGTTTTCTTTTTTAAATAAATGAAAGTCAGTAATGACGAATGAAGTCCACCTGAATTGAGTGCACACTGACAACTATTGAGTTTTAGGATACTAATAATCTAATGCATCTAAATATATATATTTCCCACATCAATAACTTCGTTTGTTTCAATCGAACCCGTCACCGGATACACTTTATCCAATGGAGTAAGGATGCAACCAATAACATTTATTGGCTTTGCTTTCATCCATGCTAATACCAAAATGCGAAGGCTTGGCCACTCAACTGATTTTAGATAGGGCAAATAAAATATTATGTAATTTTCTCATAAGATACTTTCACAAGTACCTACCTCCTTATCTATTCACACATGGAGCCGTAAACCCAAATCTATGTTAATGTAAATGCAGTTTAATTTATGATATTGCCGATTAGTTTGCGTTTTCACATCGTTCATGGTAACTATATAGGTACAGCTAAACGCTACATTGCTAGATAATTGACTAATGTGAAAATGAAATGATAAATGTATGTAATGTATTGATGTATCTGGTGTCGAAAGGTATTTATATATACTTATATATATACCTTTAGCTATGAAGCGCGTGAGCACAACCAAATATGCAAATTATACCAACTTTATTTCCTGTTCATTTTTTAAGATCTTGTTGTTATGACGATTCAAACTGAATAAAAATACATTTATTATTAGGAAACAAAATACAATTAATGACTAACTTTTAATTCACCTTGTTATGTACTTTTCCAAAAAATCTTAATGTTTTAACAAATGAACGTTTTGTACAATTTGTTTTAATCTGAACAGATCAACAAAATATCTAATTCCCATGTGATGTAATTAATAATCTGAGAAACAATAGGTAATTTTAAATAATTTTTCTGTACTTATTATGAAGCAATTTCTTGCATCGAGGTAAAATAAGTTTTATCATAAGGTTAATTATTGAATTGAGTATGTACTATGCGGCACATATATAATATTCAATATAAAATCATGTGATAGAAATTAGATATGACCTAACCAATCTCATAAATGCGTTAGCGTGTCTGTTTGTTACACCCTCACAGATTAGTCGAGGAATCGATTTTAATGCAATTTGGTATTAGCATAAATCCTCCCTTAGAAAAGTTTCTTCATGACGCGATATAATGTAAAAACCTCGCTAAGAGACAAAGTCGCGGAAGGAGAGCTAGTGTTAAATATATAGGTATTAGTAGTCTCTATTCACAATGAGGTCTATCGACAGTTATGTCATCAAATTTCCAGTACTTATGGATTATACGAGTACTTGGTATCAGTCAGCCTGGTCAATAAGAAGTGGCGACACACTTATAATCTTTGATTAGTGGTTAGAAGTACTCATACTGCTACAATGGTACCTCGGCCTTTCTCCGTGTAAGATTATTAGGAAATATGGCAACATATTTTAAAGACACAAAGTTGGCGACGCGCTCTTGATATTCTAGTGATCATTTTTTAGAACCCAATGCTGGACTACACAGACGTTGATTCCAGCGCCAGAGGGCGAGACTTCATCACTGATCGACCCGACTGAAACCGCGTTTTTTATATATGTAACTATGTCGATAAACAAAGCATACGGTCCGAATGATAGTTAGTGTAACCGCGGCCTAAAGACGCTTGTATATCCGCAAGGATATCATTAGCGCATTGCCAACCTTGTGACTTGAAGGTATTATTATGTCATATTACTCAATAATTTCACTGCTTCTCTTACCCTTCAAACTGGAACACTCATGTTTGACTGTATACATGGGTGACAATTAATACCAATACAGATGACCTTTTGTATGACGTCAATCTCTAGTAACCTACGAACCCTGCGGCCGGCCAGGATTCGTGGAGTAGCACTGGGACCGATAGTCACTCGAGGGTGCCACTGAGGCCGTTATTTGCCCTAAGCAGCCGTCGGCCTAGTGATGGCCATAGACGTATATATGGGAGAGGCGTGCCCACCCCAGGATGGTCTAACGCCCACTCCAGTATCATGGACTACTAACTCGAAAATTTATGCTAATATTGAGTGAGACTGCGTGAGTGAGTTGCCATAGCATGTCAGGGACCAGGCCCCTCCTGAAAATTAACCTATAGATACGCCAATGGTGCTGGCACGAGAGTCTAAAGGCTACGTTACCGTCTCGCAGTGTCGTTTACTGTCGCGCGAACCTATGTTGTTTACCAAATTAGTAAAAAAAAACTAATTCAAGAGCTGACAACTGAGATGACAAACTTTCTCCTAGTAATAATATAATACCTATACATTTTGGAGACAACTATGGTACGGTACATGAGCTCTATTATATTAATCATTGTTTACGGAGGGCTTAGTTGGTATTACGGTTGTGGAAATTTCAAATGAAATTAATTAATCATATAGAATATGCACGTAAGTTCGAAGAAGTTCTACTTATAGTTGCATTCGCTATCTATAATTCTATAGAGTTTAAACTGAGTTTCGTTCCCAGCTGTCACCGTTCGCAGATGCTAATTTAATATTAATTACATCTTTGTAAAGTTTTACTGGCATTGCGTCAAATAAAATGATGAGTTTAGTAGTTTAAAATAAGCGTATTTAATAGTGGTTTTTATCACTCCCAGTTTTTTAAAGTAATAACACCTTTATGTTGAGTTAAATGTTTTATTACAAAAAGCTTTATTATTCATACTTGTGTATAAATTTTAACAGAGGTACTCTTGAATTCAAATGTTTTTTTTTCATGTGGATACCTAGTACCCAAGAGAACCACAAAGTTAACTTTTGATCCCGTAAAATAATAAATAATAATTTTCTACTAATCGTAATATAAAGCTAAGACCACATGAACCGAAGCACGGATAAAATGTTGTCGAATGTCGTGTCCTCGTTGCGTGAGTCCAAAACGGTAGTCGTTTACGGTGGTGTAAGATGGCAATAAAGACGACCTAATGGCTATTGAAACTGATCTCAGACCACATTTTTCTTTTTTTGGTTAGTAATAGGGGAAAGTGGCTGATAACAGCAAACACTTTTTATGTTTAGGAAACCACCGACGATAATTGCGAAAATGCAGCTTGAGAATCTCTAATTTTACGGTAAATCTAGGAATTCTAGAAATCCTTACTAAGTCAACGTCTAGAAAGTTCAGTTAGTGCACACAGGCAAGAAAATTTATGACTAAAAATTATTAAATAAAAATGACTACTTCAATATCATATGTGACACACTACTATTATAAATGTAAAATTTAGTCCATTTATCTATTTGTTACGCGTTTACAACGTTTTTTCTTTTTATAAATTTGGCTTTGGAAGCCTAGGGTACTTAGGCTTAAAATAAAGAACGAAGTGGACGTAGGCGGGTGAAAATGTATTAAGCTGAAAATAAAGTAATAATTAAGAAATTGATGAATAGAAGTATTATTATTATCAAAGAAATAGGTACAATGTTCAGCAAAAACAATCCTCCACAACACGTATTCCAAACATACATTTTTGTTTTATCATTTGAATTAAACTGTAATTAAAATCGGTTCGTTGAACAAATAGTATTACGTGATCGATCGTTAGTCCGTCTGTCATTTTGTCTGTGTAATTATTCGTCGTGGAGCTTGCCGAATTAGATTTGTTTCAGACTGTTAACGCATAGTTATAAATTTAAAAGGTCTAAAGTTTCGATTCGCATTCGTTTATTTAATTACCAAACCGGTTTCTAATTCTTTATTTATATTTTTTATTATATGAGTGACTGTGTCATGGCTGTAACGAATTTAAGATCGGTACCCCTTTGTTAGTGTTTATTTATATGTTATAATTACACTAGGAGTTGGCGGCGTGTACAGTTGCATCGCCCCCGTATTAAGAATTTACGGCATTTGGATATGAACCAAGGTGTTGTTTAATTTAATACAGTTACTGAGATGTATATAGCCACTATAAACCAACAAATATATGTGATAATAGACTTAATTGACGGAGAATCACTAACAATAGTAGTACGGGTTTGAAAACGTAGTTGAAAATTAAAACTTCTAGATAACAATAATAATGATACGTTTTATTTGGTCGAACAAATGTTTGTTCTAGTGGAATCATTAAACACACTGCGGAACACGCAAACCTATATAATTTTCATTTATTTTTATCCATTCCATCTATATAAATTAATCGGTTTTATATCTTATACTAAAATATGCATTCATCAGGATGTCTAAACATTCGTGATTTACTAATTTCACGATTTATATTTTGTTGGAAAAAAATGGATGAAGACCCTGGTTATATATTCACGTTATGTTTCTTCATAAGACACATTCCTTTCACTGCTTCTAGTGAATTATATGACAAGGCTTCTTTCGTAAACTGTGCTTATATTGGTGTGTATTTTTTAACGCATCAACAAGAGGTTTGTATAAATTTAGGATAATGTTTATAAGTAGAAGCATGAAATTAGTTTCAAAGCCGTTGAAATTAGATTTTTGTGACGTATTTTTGTACTAAAACAGAATGGCAGGATAAGGATTTAAAGAGATATTTTTAAAAAAAGTCTCGTAGGGTCTTCTCTTTTAACCGGCGCTCATATATGTATAGATTGTAAGTGGTGAAGTAACAAAAAAATGTGTGAGGGTCGAAGCATAATCAATAGTCTAAACTTACCTCATGAAAAAAGGTGTGAGTTTATATATGATAGTTAAAAAGCTTATTTTTATAGTAAAATTAACAATTTACTCATAATTTTAAGCATTATTAAAAAATTGTCATATATGGCTTCTGCTTTATTTGTCATTCTTACGTGTTAAAATAAAATAAGGTAACACGTATAATATAACGCGACAAAGGGAAAATCTAATGAATAGATTTAGACAGGAAAAAGAATGAGAAAAAAATAAATGAAAAAAATATGTAGTTAATATATTTGTTTGTGTAAAATAGATAATTATGACAGTGATTATTTTGAGATGGCGAATAAAATAATTCATACTGCCGTTAGCAACTCTACGGTAGATAAAAGATATACTCATATCTAGAATAATAATTCTAGATTTTAGAATCGTTTACCCAATCAGACCTAAATTTTGTAGATTTTTTTTTTGTAGATTAAGTACCTACCTATAGAGACACAATACAAGTAGGTATATCTACGTAAACTATTTAGGTGAAAAAGTGTCATTGTTTGTGATCAAGCATTTTACCATCTAACAAGTCAAATATTTACGATGCAACATGGGAATGCTCATTTAATCTTCTTTATTCGTATCCAACGATCCATGAACACGTGCTGGAACTAGTTTGGGCAGGTGGACGG
This sequence comes from Heortia vitessoides, assembly GCA_020976665.1. NCBI lineage: Eukaryota > Metazoa > Arthropoda > Insecta > Lepidoptera > Crambidae > Heortia > Heortia vitessoides. The sequence goes on along the minus strand of JACJUM010002878.1, from coordinate 11,889,531 downwards.
CTGTTTGTCATCCATGTGACCAACATCAGTCACATCACTGACATGACACAATTGGCTCTACGAACTAAAGTTAACGTAATAGCAGGAGGTCTATTACTCATAGATTAATGCCTAGTATTTTTTGTGAAATCTACAATAAACGTCGTAATTGACTAATATCATAATATTAGAAAAAAAATAGTTGGCTTAGGAACTCATAAAATATGATTATCTCAATGCATTCGAATGATCCTCCCCCTCTCTTTCAAATAACATAATACATAAAATTTCACATATCTATTACTCGTAATAGATTTGAAGTAAAAAAGAAAACCACTGTTTGTTGTTTTGCAAAATGATAAAAATATCATACATAACATATATAAGATCGAATTGAGAAACCTCTTTCTTTTTTTTTTTGAGGTCTGTTAATAAAATTTATTTAACTAGACTTCCGCTCGCGACTTTGCACGCGTTTCTTATAGGAATTGCTCATTTTCTCGTAATAAAAAAGTAACATATCGCCTTTTTCAGGCTACAAACTATCTCTGTACCAAGAACAATTTAAATCGGTTCAAGTGGAATGATTTTTTAAATCAATAGTAGACTTTGAGTTTATTACCTAAAAATACAAATATTTTCCTTTAAATTATTAGTGTAGAAACATAACAGACACACGTGCACATACACATACACAAAAACACACATACATCTAAAAAAGTAAATTATTGCTTTTTGTTCTTTATTGCTGTTTTAATAGTGTTGTTGTTTTTGTAACTTGAAAATTATTTATGATACTATATTCATTATCCTGAAGTTGCACTTAAATATCTTTATGACCATTATTTCATAAAGTTTAAATATTTAGGGGAATCACTGACGCTGAAATAATAGTTTTTACTAGTTTCGATGTCAGGGTTCACCTTTTGTTGCAACCGTATATTGTAAACCTTTCACTTCAATTGTAATTAATGACTACTCTGTATCACTTTTTGGGTTATGAATAAATGATTGTTATACATATAATTAAGATATACTACGAGGTACTGCAATATTATGTATAAGCTACCCACCTTCATAGCGGAAAAAAATAGAGTACTATCTTTGTAGTCTATAAATATATGCGGATGGATCTTAGCTGTCAGTAAATCAACTATATTTGGTAAATACATACCAAATCACGAACATAATTTCTATAACGAGACCCAGATCACAACTAAGTACAATAAAACTTTATAGTCATAATGTTTATGGAACCAAGAATGTGTTATCGTTTATATGCAAGAAGGATATGAAGATAACGTAAAGTGTGAATAAAAAAAACATTGTTAAAAAGGCTATCAAAACCTGCTCAACTTGACCTTACAAACGTTTGAAGTAGTCAGGATAAAAATGTAACACGTTTATGGTCACGGAAAGCGATTATTCAAATCCCATAATTGACGCTTGTTAGCTAGGGAAAAAATCACTAATTGCTCGTAAGAGGAAATTATATTATTATGCTTCTGTCTAAGTAGATTAATTGTAATAAATGGCCTTTTTTTATTACAATTGCATTAAAGGATATTAACCATCTGCAAGTTATTATTATCTTGTTAGATTTAATTTCAGAATCTTTAGTCTTTACCTTTTTATTGGAAAACTCTAAGAGAGGCTTATTTTCTACATAGAGGTTCTGTTGATGTAAATGATGAACTACATCTATTACTACTTCTATATCTATATATTACAAATTGATAGTCCATTCCATTATCACATGAGGTAGATCTGACACAAAGGTCAGATTCATTGGTACCTCACCACCTCAGACCAATTTCTACCGCCAAATAGCAGTGTTTAGGCCGCTGTGTTTCAGTTTGTAGAGATAGGAAAAGTACTGGCTAATGTGACATAACATCTTCAAGTTACTAAGTTGTCAGTGCGGTAGTGATATTCTTGTCTGAGCGTCTATAGGCTGCGGTGACGCTTACTATCACGCAGACTGTAGGTATTTGTCGATCTGGTGTAATAAAAAAGGTGTTTTATGCTAAAATACTACCTACTAAGTATAACAGTCATATTTTGACATATTTATTTATATCTTTATAGTCTATATTTTATGACAACAATATTTTACAACTCACAACAATAGAATCTGAGTGCTAAGCACCTAAAATTATAAGCGGATGCGATTCAGTGCACACAAATAACGTGAGGTGATTTTTTGCGTCATTTACTATAAAATAAACTCCTTTATGTAGGTACTGTGCCCGCGACTTTGTCCGCGTAGAATAATGAGTTTAGGAAGCGTATTTTCTTTCAAACGACCAACTTTCACACTTTTCTTCTCCTGTCTCCTGTCTAAATTTCCTAAAATTGCAATGTGTGGAATAGTAACTGAACCTTATTATTAAGAGATAGACATAAACATATCGCGTTTTTTTTTGTTAGCTTATGAAAGGGAAACAAATCCTCTTAACATAAAATTTTTGCGTAACTTCAACCGTTAACGCAGCGCACGCAATGAAAGCTCTCTATGAACATATATTTTTGCATGATTTGCTACATTTTCGAATGATACTCCACTCCTATTAGTCGTAGCCTGATGTTATTATAGCATATGTTACTCGACTTTTTCCAAGTCCCGTCAAAATCGATCTAGCCGTTTTAGAGATCAAACAAACAGACAGAAAAAAATTAAAATGTTCCGTTTGTTTTATATACCATGAACACGTTCATACGCATTTAGTAAGAAGCAGTTATTTTAATATTACTAAGAGATAATCAAATTTTATATACAAGTACTGATTACTTTATTGTTGTATCTGACAAACATATGACAAAAATACGGAATTTAATTTAACTGAAAATGTGGGATCCGTTTTCAAAACCTAGAAGCCACCTCTTACAGTGTATAAATTTAAAACCCCTTGCGTATCCCTTGTTAAATAAAACTGCTTTTCATTCGATTCTCCGCGACATAGCCATATGCCGGCATGCATTCGATCGCATTTTTGAAGAAAAAAACGGTCGAAGAGTCACCTAACTTTTGAAAGAGTAAATTACCTGTACAGGTATTTACAATAAAAAGGTGGGTTAAGTTTAGAGATGCACGAGCGTAACTGATTGCAGCGCTAAATGTAAAACTAACGTGCGCACGACTAACACGATGCTTACTTTTACTTTAATTGTTCAACGTGAAATGTAGGTATTAAGGCAATGACAAGAAGTTTACCAATTATTATATTAAAGGCTTGCTAAAGTATACAAAATCAAGAATATCGTGAGCAAATAGTCTTTGCAGTATCGAAGCGGAAATAATTTATATAGAAGTAATTTATATCTGTGACTCAACTTTCTCTGAAGGTTGTTTTCACCGGCCAAATAACCACACAATAACGATTGTTTCAAGTATACAGATTTAAAGGAAGAACGCTGGGAGTATTGAAATGAATGGCAATTGTGTAGATAAAAACGACACTAGCGGACACTGTGAAATCCTCTCAAACGGAGCCTTCGAAAGATTTCACAGTTCTCATTGTTCTTAAATAGTTAATAGCTACCGAGAAAAACAAAAGGTTTTTAGAGTTTATCTGAAACATAATACCTCTTCAGTCAAACATTGTCGACATGGTCAAAAAAAATAGAATAAGAGTAAATCAAACGATTGTCAACCTTTTCCCGTAAACAAATCATTCCAGTTGTACAGTTTTTTCTCATAATTATTTAATTATCGATGTTTACCTGTTTTTCGTTTTTAGATACTAATCAATTTGATAATGCATTTGCAATGTCAACTATGCTGACGACTGTGTTTTACGTTTCCTGACATAAAATGAGCTAAGAAAAATCAATCGCTGCAAGTTCGCTATGAATTATAAAGCTACAGTGTGCTGTGTCACGCGACATTTGTCATGCTATCTTCATTCCTAATTCAACGCGCGCCGCCCTCTTCATTTCAATACCGTACACTTTCAATGAGCTTATATATTTCCTCTACTAGTCTACTTGCATTTAAAATATTTGCTGGCATTAAAAAGTAGAAAGAACAATTAAATTTTTTAAACTAAATAAAACACTTTTTTTAAATTAAAATAATTAAAGAACAATAAAAATAAAAATATTAATACTAACAATTAAGCGACGTAATTTGGATGAACTCGGAAAACATTATGTTTGACTGTAGTCAAGTTATGAGTTCGTCCACAATATGGTTTTGGTGTCTTAAAATGAAATGCGTTAATTAATTAAATTAAAAAATAAAAAAAATTTATAACATTAGTACGTTCACCATAGTAAATCTAATCGGCTTTAAAACGCGCGATGCTTTCCAAGGCTATTGATATTAAAAAAAAAATGGTCTGAAAACACCACCTGCCTGGGATCCTGCCATACATTTGATCAAGAACCAAGGCCAACATCACAGCAACGAACGCGAACGTATAAAATTAAAAACGTATAAGAATAAAAATAAAACAATGTGAAGGTAGTAATTGTAACTTTCAAATCCTGACACAACATCTCTTGCCAATCTTGAGAACGGTGCCCGTAAGGTAATCGAATCGTCGTTTAAACGCAACGCGTAAACCGCGTTTTAAAGACTTTAAAAAGTAGTTTCACTTAAAATTCTTAGAAATATGTCTGATTTCATTTTATAGATTTTTTTTAAGATCTGCGTGTATTAAATAAATCAGAAAAGCCTCTTTTTGTATGAAACAAGGTTTGCTGACCTGCTCTACTAACCTTATTATTAATGTGTCTACCTATCCAGCAAGTACTATCTATGAATTCTTATCTCTTCTTATGTCTTTCCTCTTGTATACATTTTTTTGTGACGACCATTAGCATGTGTATATTTTTTCTTGGTCTTTCTGAAGCACCAAAACTTGTAACATCTTCCTTTTATATTTTATTTGGGCAACATATATCTTGAGGATCTCGATATAAACCTGCATGTATAGCAGTCTAGTTTCAAAGTAAGCGTGTATTGGAAAGTCTGATTTTTTTTTCTGAAAGACAATATATTTGTATAATACATTGTCCTTGGACTACTTAGACACTACATGCTATATATAGTGTCTTTATTAATTTTAAAAAAGGTATTTGTGTTTTTGCATACAAATAAAATGTACCCATTTTACATTTAAGATCTGCTACAAATGCAATTTAAACCATCCTTGCGAAAATACATTAATTAATAGTGTTGACTGAACCCTGGTGAAATCTAATTTATCACTGCCTATAAAATCAAATGTATATGTGGGTTACCCAGCGTAACCATTGGCAGTGCACAAAGGCCGACAGAATCTATTGTTAGTTAATAATTACAACTCAATTTATTTTGATCAATGAACTTGACACGCGTCAGTGACCGTTACGGTATAGTTTGCCTGCATAGGTCTCTGCTGCATTCGCCTTTACGCTACAAGAACAGCCGTGAAAATTATAATTATGTTAATAAAAAAGAATTAATTAATTAGTGTAGGTAGGCAATAGTTTTTTGTTTTGCTGCGGCATTCGCTTAAGAATCAATATCGAGATTTTTTGCTGTCAATAAGTATGTACCTTACCTACTTGAGCAGCGAGCACCCATGCTGAAGAGTTAAACGAATCTTTTTGCAATTGAAGGTTGATGACTCTTGGAAAAACCAATAGGGGTATTCCGTTCAGCATACAACATTCATACTATTTCGATCAAATTTATTGCTGTACGAGTAGTTTCATATGGAGTTACGAGTTTCAGTCATCGGTAGTTTACCTACATCTTACATATATCTTTACATATATTAAAAGTACGTGTCAATGCTAAACTACTGAACCGATTATGATATTTATTTATTTAATGTGTACAGTTTGATCCAACTATGATAGATAGGATAGTTTATATTTCAATTTATAAGCGCAATATTATTTCATGATAAACATAGGTATATATTTAGTTAAGACAGGACGATTACTGTCGGGACGGCTTGAAACAAAACTTTTGACACTAAATGTTTAAGGAGAAATATATAGAGTCAGTTGGTTTCTCAACAAATTGTTAAAATGTAGCAATATCATTGTCGTTGGTACAATAGTTGTTGTAATATTACAACATTAACATTTTATTCATTTGTGTATTATAATAAAATATTTGAGCTCAAAAAAGGTTCGTGGCCTTGAACCGAGGTTGCAAGGCAAAGAGACATCGTGCTCATCAAGGCGAAGTTTTGCACGTTTCTGGACATTTCTTAAAATGGAATGTTTTATTGCATCCATTGGAACGGTTATAACTTGTGTACTTATTTATTTTTAACAACCGTAAGAAAGGTCGCGCTAAAGGTATACGTACGTGACTGATTCTAAAGATAATGATGTAAATTGTATGTAATGACTAAACCTCTAGTAACAACCACTCACGTGAAAAGAATGTCTCATGACAAATCTTGATTTAATTTTAGTGATTGCCCCTAATGGTACTGTGATCCTCCCGGCAGCGATATTTTAAGGGCAAGGCCTTCCTCCTTACTCGGGCTATTGTAATGATGATATAACACAGACCATTAAATAATTTGTGGTAATTTTATAATAAAGCATATAAAATATGAACGATAAATAGCTATGCCTTCTCTTTATTATCTTACTATTATCAATGTTTGTGTATAAGTTACAATTTCGGCAACATATCGATCTTATTTTTAACACAGTGTGGGTAGCGAATCGAATTGTAATAAAATACAGCACAATCAGGACAACTGTGTATCTGTAATCATTGAGCGATATATCAATCCTCATTGTTTAGGTGATATTGTTTATAAATAGCATTACCTCGCAGTTTCACCCTGTCACGGCGTAATTTTAAACAAAATCAAAGATCCGTGTGTATTTTTTTATTTAGCTTTGATATTGATACTATTAAATCATCAATTTTATATTATATCACTTTTAAGTTTTAATTATTAAGCTAAAATTATCTACTTTACTATAGCATAGATTAATAATGATTGCTTTGTATGATGCATTACAAGTCACGAATAAGCACAAATACTTCATTCCTTTAACAGTGTAACAGTATAATACAGTCATTGGAATATATGCATCAATAAATCTACATGTGACCTGATAATAAATAAAATATAATAATATATAGTTTCCGTAAGCTTTAAGGAAATAGCAAGGTATCCTCTAAGAAAATTAGATCTCTCAGCATACCTAATTGATAAATACGGAACTGTTCATATTAGCAAGGTTGATCAGAAAGTGTTGTCAATGAATGAATGGTTCAATAATACCTACATTTCAAGCCGACAAAGGTAAGGCCGTCCAAGTTTATGGAGAACACTTGCGGAACACAGGCCATAGTAGCAGTAAGTCCGGATACCTCTAGGTAGGTGCACGGTGCCGACTTCCATGAGGATTGTAGTTCATTGATAAATGTAATAGACATGTTCCGGTACGAGAGCTGAACAAAAGGTACATAATATGCAAGTATGTGCGGCAAAATATTCCTAACAATGCACATACATAATAATAATTATGGAAATCCATGAAAATGACCAAGGATTGAGAATGCAATTACTGTCAGCCTTGTTTAAAAATTAAAGTAAATCTGTCAAGTGGCGTGCTCAAAGTCTTCCGTCATGAATATTCGAATAGGCTCAGCTAAAATGATAGATATAGGTACAGTAATGCTTGTTAATGTATTGCTAATATTTGCTTTGCTTTTTTTGCAGTTCCCAAACTTACACGTGGTGAAGATTTTGGTTACGATGGAGTCATCGGTAAGTTGTCCTTCCGTGCACCTTCACAAAAAAAACTTTGGTGTCTGAAATTCACAATGTAAAGATGAAGTACTCTATATAAAAAACATTGTAAACAAAATATTGTATAATTACGTGATGAAATTGAAGGTGCATGCAACACGATTACCATCAATTGGCTTTCGAAATGTTTATAACACGATTTTATTACATGTATCTATGTGACGGATTTGAGAACATAACTTTTACTCAATTAAATTAAATCTTTGCACAATTATAAAGGACCGACGATAATATAATCTACAATTAAATATCCGATATTCAAATATAGCAGAATAACAAAGAATTGTTATTCTACTATATTTGGATATCGGAAGTTTAGAAAGTTGAAAACATTATAATCTTAATGAATAGATTAAGAAAAATACTAGTAGATGCATAAGTTGCGTAACTGTAGATAATAAAATAATATAAAATACATATACCTAATCTTTTTAGTTCGATATGCTACCTTAACTGCTATCTTAAAGACGTGTTGTATTATTTCGGATGCAAAGTTATCTACAGACACAATATTATGGGATTGAAGGCTTATTTGAAGAATGTAGGAGTGATAGTCATTATTTGTTTGTATTATAGTTGTATGTCTTATTGCATGCTGAGCTAACCTTTAAGTGTTTGTTGCAATTAGCGTTTATTGATTTTATATAGATGCCACCTTTTTTGTAGTATTATAACCAGATGTTGGTTCGTTTAAATAAATAAAAGTTAATGTAATATCATAAATTGCCAAATAGCCTGTAATATCTATAAAAATCCAAGCGCAAAACTCATTGAGCAAGTGTAATTTTTATTTACCTAATTATGGTAATATTGTAGAGGTACTTATTTATATCGTCATCTTGCCTTTTTATTGTTGGGTCACTTCGTTAACTTTGAAATACACTTAGTTATATAGTTTAAAAACTAGCTTTTATTGGCCATTTCGCTCATGTATATAGAAGGACCGTCATCTTTTGCTGAATTTCAAAATTAAATTCACCCCCAACGATGGCCGCCCGAGTCTAGGTCGAGCCTCTATAGGCACCCTCGGGCGATCGCCGTCGATCCTGCTCTTTTTTTTTTTTTTTTTTTTTTCGGACTAACCTAGTGCTGGACTACTCAGACGTCAATTCCAGCGCCACCGAAAAAGAGGGCGGGGCCTCTCATAGATGAGAGGTCCGATGCCCGTAAGTATCTTGTGTGCCCCGCGGCCGCGACCGCGCGTTAGCGCGGTCGCGCCCGCTATGGCTCGCGAGATTTAAGCGGGACCGACGGCGTGTCCGAGGGCGCCTCTAGAGGCTCGACCTAGGCTCGACCGCCGTCGTTTGGGGTTGAATTTACTATGGATGAATTAAAGCAAAAGAGGACGGACAGATTGAGCCCGACAGCCCTAGGGCTGTCGGTTATCGCTCGTAGGGGCAGGGACTTCACGCGTTCGCCGGCGAACGCGGTGTACTGCTCTGTTGTACGAGTGCATGTGGAGTGTCAGTGATCGTGTTGTGCCAGTGAGAGGGCGAGAAAGGACTGCGATTTTTGCGGTTGTGCTATCGGGCGGGAATCCTGCTCAAATCCCGCGAGCCTTGCGGGCGCGACCGTAGCTAAACGCGCGGTCGCGGCCGTGGGGTAAACAGAATGATTACGGGCATCGGACCTCTCATCTATGAGAGGCCCCGCCCTCTTTTTTCGGTGGTGCTGGAATTGACGCCTGAGTAGTCCAGCAATAGGATCGTCCGAAAAAAAAAATATAGGTTTCATTTGATATTTCTATGACTATTTGTGTACAAAATATGGTGGCCTACTAAAACTTGCCTTTATATATAGGGTAAACTATTAATTTAACAATTAATACTTTCGTTTTTAATCAAATAAACAGGCTAGTTTAATCTAATGACATGCTAAATTGTATGAATTACCGCCGACATATACAAATCGTTAAAAGATAACAAAATTGCAACAAGTGAAAGTATACGTCTAACTTCATGATAACACATTCAGAAACTACCTACAATAGTTTATGGTAATACTTTATCTAGTTGTATAATATTGCGACAGAATACCAGCAATTTCAATAGTATAAATATACTTAATTGTATATGTACTTTATACCAATATACCAAAATTGTTTATTAATTATTCGTGAACTTTTACATAAGTAGCCAGTTTTTTTGGGTCAAAATTATATATGCACACAAAAACTTGTCGCAGCCGGATCCTTTTTTTTCTTGATTTATAGCTATAATTAAACGAGTGACTTTAATCATGACAAAAACATAACTACTTAACATATTCTTACCTAATATTAAACATGCCTTACATAATTTATATATAAGGTAGACCTCATTCAATGGTCGTCTGTTTTGGTATTTTTACTGCTTAAAGGATGAGAGAGGCTGATTACTGGGTAATGTGATATAATATTTACAAGTCATTAGTAACGCGCAAGTGATATTCATGTGATAATACGAGCGTCTGTAGGTTGTGGTAACGCTTATGATCACGAGGACCGTATGCTTGTTTGACGATCAGTGATATAAAAAAATAATAATCTGCGGTATTAATGATGATAAGATTTACAGCCACATCCTGGACAAATATTTTATAAGACATGTGTGCATTATAATTTATCATCAATTAAATATTACAAGTGCAAAATACTTATCTAACAATATTATAAAAACCGACTAACCGCAGTAATGCGGTTAGATGTAGTATTCTTGCAATTGTCACGACATAACAGAATGCTACTGACAGGCTACCTATGCCGATACAGCGGATGTAAGTGCTTAATTTTTGCCAGTAATTCAAGTGGTTAAATGTCCGTTATCTAGATAGGCTTATTACTAATACTTTCTCATGTGTAATTGTTTATTACGTATAATAAATAATAATAATAAATCCACACAATATCTCATACATTGAAATCCTACACTGAAAATTTCGTGTCACTTTGCGTGACGGGGATAAACTCCTAAACTAGTGAAACGATTTTTATATAATTTTGCTCACTGTGTGTATTTTCATCCAAAACCAACAGATAGTATATTTTATTTTACTATATTACTGGTCGCATTTTTTTTTATTGCAAAAATTTAGGCAAATATGTATAATATAATCTGTGAGTGGAAGTAGAGCAGGAACTAGTAAACGCTCCGAACTCACATAATATGATGAACTTTAAATAATCTAAATTTGTATTTATAGAATGATATTATACAACTATGTAGGTAGTAGTAGTAGATTTTATTATTTCACAATGTATTGATTGATATGTTAATTTGATCAACTTTCGTTTATTATTTGATTAATAAATAAGCACAAATATATTTGAAAAATTATTGTGGTAAACTGTGCCAAAATTAAGAATATGGGTCAGCCAACAAACACAAACTGGTTAATTAACGTGAAATTAAATAGAGCATAAAATAAATAAGCGCACAAGGCACATGCCTGTTGTATGTTATAATATGTTATTTTAATATTTATGAACACGATTGTCGTGATTATAATTGCACGACACCCACGAGTGTCAACAATGTATCAAAATACAATTGAAAACCATACCTTTTAAATAAATATATTTGAAATTAGAAATAAAAATTCTGGGTTTAAATAATGCCACATAATTTTTACAATAATTGTGGCATGCTAAGAACCGCATATCAGCAGTGACAAAGATTATTGATTTAACTAATTAGGCATGCGTTCTGTTTTTACTTTGATTCGTACAAACCTAATGCTGTCTTAGACGTCACTACCAGCGTCACCGAACAAGAGGGCAAGCTAGCTCATTAGTGAGCTTTTACTTTGATTTTTGTACGTAAAATTCATAAATACATAGTTATTGACGATGCAAAACTTAAAAACCATTGTATTATTCAACAAAATCTTACAATGCACGAAAATATTTTTTCCTTTGGCAATAACGTTGGCACGAGTATTATTTTACGAGTTATATTTTGATTAATCATATGTGTTGCATATAAATTTACTTGTGACTATATAGCAAAATACTGCTTATTATTTCTATATCCGATATTTTTACCTGTTATTTATTAAAATACATTTTTAGCGGCACAATGCCTTGACCTTTCATATTAAATAAAAATGAAATGTTTTGAAAGAATATATACATGTATATCATTTACTATCGGTCTATTTTTATTGAACCCTGTGTGTCGACATATTTTAAACCTAAAAAGGTCCGGGGACCACAGTGGATTGCGCTGATAACTTAGTGGTTGTTTGTGGTGTGGTGTGTTAGAGCAGGATTTGGGTGGGTCTCCAGGGTTCAGCCATTGCGACGAGCGCTTCTGATTATCGTACAGTATTCAATTTTCACCACAAGTAATGAATTGATTTAACATCCCTTCATTTTTGTGTCGGTTAAGCAAAGTAACAGCAGTCGACGCGTGTATGCAAGTTCGATTCACTGCATCATGACTTACCCATCGTTTTAGTTTTTTTACTCTCCCGATTTGCTTCAAGTAGATTATTACAGTTTTGTCACTTACTTCGAAGCCTGGATCTATCTCTAAAATGCTTTTTGATGGATCCGCTTCCAAAATTCCATTTTCGACATTGGTTTTTGGCCGTCCACGGGGTTGGTTCCGAAGGTCAAAATTTCCAGAAAAAATCGTTGAAACCAAAAATGTTCCGTGCTTTCCTTTGCGACACCAGCGCCGAACATATTATAGTTGTTTTAAAAACTAGCTAAATTAATTATATTTATAAATTTTAATTTGGAATAGATAGGAATGAAGAGATATTTCAGATTAAAGTGGTCAGTACGACAAGACGCTAATTTCATATTTGAAGACCTAATACAATAAAGCTCCTTTGCGTTTCAGTTTTGATTTGAACAAATTCGTCTTATATTTGGCATTCTACAAATGTGATCTGCGTGAGGCTCAACTCACTATGTCTTACTTAATGATTTCTGACACCTAACAGAAGTGATCGCTTACCATAAAGTAATTAATTACAGGGTAATGTAACTGATAATCGTTTTTTATCAGATCATTATTTTTATTTCTTCTTTTTCACTATAGAATATCACGTTGTCTACATTGGTACCTCACTCTCATCTATTTCTACCGCCTAATAATAGTACTGTGCGCATTGCTGTGTTCCAGTTTGAAGAGTGAGAGAGGCAGCGAAATTTCTGGGTAAATGTGACGTAGTATCTTCAGTTCACAAGGCTGGTGACACGCTAGTGATATCCTTGTGATGACACGAGTGTCTATAGGCTGCGGTCACGTTTACGATAACATCAACCATATGCATTTTTGCTGACTTCGTAATATAAAACAAATCTCCTATATCCAACAGTGGACATCCTATGGTTAATATCATGATAAGTTAAAACTTAAAATAGTCTATTTACGGAAATATTTGCAGGACCTAACCACTGGGGCGAGCGGTATCGAGAGTGTGCAGGCAAGCACCAGAGCCCGATCAACATTAACCTGCTGCGCGTGAAGCAGGTGACGTTGCCTGGCATCGTGTTTATCGGCTTCGATGACTCCATAGACGGGGTTCATGTCTCCAATAACGGACACACCGGTAAGAATTTTCAGGAACCACGACACAGTTATACTTTTTTGCAAAAATACTGCTCTAAAACAGTCCTTTGACTAGATGAGATTAAGAATCAGTCCAAGTTATTATTTGGTCAATACCTAGGTATAAACGCTTCTGTGGATAGGAAATATGGTACAAGATCTTAAATATTCTTACAAAAAATATTTTACTAAAAACAGTCTATGGTATAGGTACCTAAATGAACTTAATTATTAGCTAAAACTAGTTTAAAAAGATCTTCTACTCATTGTGTAAGTATTGAGATTTTTTTCTCAGGTGGTTATTGGCGGCTATTTGATAATTATAAAAAGGTGATCAGACATTACCTATTTCACGCGTAAGTATTTAATAGAACTTGGTAGCAATTTGTTTCAATGATCAACTTATCCATAAAACAAGGAACATTCTTATGAAACATTATTTTATATTTCTATTTATTATTTGGATATATTAGTTTTAGGACAAATTTCTAAGAATCGAGATGTCACAAATTCCTACTTAGTATTATAAACGCGAACGTTTGTGAGTGTGGATGCATACATCCCTCCACACATGTATACACTCTGGATGTGTGGGTGTGTGGATTTATGTTTGCCTACTAATCCACGCCGGAATGGCTGAACAGATCTGGATTAAATTTGGCACTTAAATACTTTATATCCCTATAGCATGCTCCCGTGATCTGGCTTTTTATTTTTCTATAAGTATTAGCTATATTTTTGCGGTTTATCTGTCAGGCTATAATAACAACAGATGCTTAGTAATAGTATATAAAGAAAAGATTTCGCAGACCAAGTCGCGGGCGGATCGCTAGTGTCATTTTAAAAAGGAATTTTACCTTAATTTTTATTTAGGCATCGCTATCATTTGTATCGGCATTTAAATCATCAGCAACATGCCGATACACCTGGTTGCAGGTTTCCATAGACTACCGCTTACCATCAGGCGGGCCATATGCCATATTCCACCGTGATATAAGAAACAACATAGATTTTTGTCTGTGTAGGTAACTATTTTCAATTGGAGACTGGAATATACAGTCTAAAAGAAAGATGAGCATTCAACTTAATGACTAATAGTAATCTAGGTAGTGTAGTAGCCTATAAGATAGGTAGGTGAGTATCATTTATATTATGGCTACTTGTAATAAGAGAAGCTTCTAAGAATTCATAGATAGCTGCTCACAGTTAGTGCATTATCGCATCGAACAGGATGTTGACACTTAATGTTCCTTGATTAAGCCAGAAATAGATATATTTATTACTTCTATGGCACATATTATGATATCCAGGCTGTTGCAATAAAACATATTTGATTTATCTCTTCGAGCGATTGCTATGTACAGGAATAGTACGTGTTATCGCGATAGTTCAATGCAAAATGCTTATGTGCGATACTGCAGTTATTTTTTTTTATTTATTATCTCAAGACGATGATGAACTACCACCTGGTATTAAAACATTCAATTTGTAACTATGTACAATAACTAAATTAGATAGAATATTATAGCGCATTTCTAAAATGAGAGAGAAACGTTTTCATAATGTTAGTTAGACACATACGTGAAATTTAAGTAACAATTTACTTAATTACGCTAGCGAATTAATTCTCGTGGGAAATCCATAAAACAGCTCGTGTGAAACGTAACGTTTCTAGTTCCAGCACTCCGTGCTGTAATTGAAAGTTAGGATAAGTTACTTCATTCGGGTTAGTTTTTAAACCCCTCATGTAGTACTAATTGAGTCAAGACAGCGCACCTTATGTTCTAAAAGTACCTAAACCTAAAATGTATTAAACTGTTAGCATAATGTTTGTACAAATATATGGAAAAGCAATACTTACTTATTCCTTAAATTCTCTGAAATCGGCAATAATTAATTCCCACAACATCTCATATGTTCATCTTAAGTCGCTTAAAGCGCTAGTATTACGGACGCCACCAGACAACAGAGGAATCACAAATATACTACTTAAATACATTCTATCCTATTCTTCCGATTAGTCTTAAACGTCCGCCTGCTCCGTGTATTTAAGTGATATTCGTAAAGCCATGGCTTTTGGCCATAGCCCATTTAGTAAGTTTAAAAAAGTCCGGTCTGATTTTAATTTAAATACATACAAAAGACTTCGAAATCGCTGTAATCAACTGGTAAGATCAGCCAAACGTAGATTTATTCACGACAATGTTCAATCATCATCTTCGGCAAACGTATGGAAGTTTTTGCATTCTCAGGGTCTCGGGAAGTCTTTAAACCCTCCCGATTCTTACTCTGTTATTTCCTCTAACGAGCTTAATAAACACTTCTCTTTAACTACCACACTAGATCCCGTTGTAAAATTGTCAACTATATATAACTTCCTTGCCACGTCCGACAGCTAATGTATTCAATTTTTCTCCTATAACCTTAGATGAGACTTTTAAAACTATTTCAATTCTCAAATCCAATGCTGTTGGCTATGATGATGTGAGTCGCCGCATGGTCTTACTCTTACTTAACTTTATTGTACCACCATTGACCCACATTATCAATTTCTCCCTACAACATGGCTCCTTTCCCAGTATATGGCGCAAAGTTTATGTTATCCCGGTTCCTAAAACACCTAACCCTACTTCTTCCCATCAATTTCGTCCCATCTCTATTTTGCCATATCTCTCTAAAATTATCGAGGCAGCTGTACACAAACAGCTCTCTAGCCATGTCTTACAAAACGCCCTTTTAAGTCCCTTTCAATCCGGTTTTCGTACAGGACATAGCACTACAACAGCTCTACTAAATATCCTGGATGATGTAAGAGTTGGAATGGAACACTCCCGCCTTACGGTGTTAATTCTGATTGATTTCTCCAACGCCTTCAACTCTATCAATCACGAAGTTCTCCTCTCTATTCTCTCTTACGTCTGGGTCTCTGATTCGGTTCGGAAATGGTTCGCATCCTACCTTCGAGAACGCCAGCAAGCGGTGCGCCTGGGAGATGATTTGTCCCAGTGGGTGACAATTGATGCTGGTGCGCCGCAAGGTGGCATTCTCTCTCCGTTATTATTTTCCCTTTTCATAAACCTTGTCACCACATCTATTGGCTGCTCTTATCATCTATACGCTGATGACCTGTAACTATACACCCAGGCAGAGTACAATGACCTGGACAATGCCATTGCTCGGATTAATGCTGATTTGACCAACATCACAAACTGGTCACAAAAGTTTGGTGTCTCTGTGAACCCGTCTAAGACTCAAGCCATTATCTTGGGCAGCAAACGGCAATTGTGCAGTTAAAAAAATGTACCTGTAATTATTTTTAATAACGTGGTAGTGCTCTACAGCACATGCGTTAAGAATCTTGGCCTATTTATCGACTCTTCCTTGACCTGGGATACACATGTTAATGAAATCAGCAGTAAGGTTACTGGAACGCTTCGTGCTCTCTATCGATTAAAATATTTTCTTCCTACTAAAACCAAAACCCTTCTTATTCAATCCTTGGTTTTACCCATAATGACTATGGTAACGTGTGCTGCACTAATATCTCTCAAGAACTCCTTAATCAATTGGATCGTCTATTAAACAACTGTCTTCGTTTCATTTTCGGTTTGCGTAAATACGATCATATTTCCCATTACCGTTCTCTTCTCGGCTGGCTTCCCATTCGAGAACGTCGCAAAATTCGAGTTCTAACCACACTATTTTCAATACTTTTTGATCCGTACGCACCAATTTACTTAAAGGACAGATTCCAATTCCTATCTTCCTCTCACGAACGTAATCTCCGTTCTTCTAATACTCTTTCGCTCTTAACTCCTTCTCATCACTCTAGTTTTTTGACAAACACTTTTACAGTGACAGCTATACGACTCTGGAACGAGCTTCCGTTGAATATTAAGCAATCTCCAAACAAATTTATCCTGAAACGCTGTCTCCGTACTTTATTTGACTGATGCTGCTTCTCTAACTTTATAACCCTATTTCTGATGTACGTTATTTTATGTATATATATACATATATATATATCTATTTATATCATATGCATTTATTGCGTGAATTTATACAAATATGTATGCCACGTTTATTTATTTTGTATATATATTGCCTGAACCACTATATATGTATATATTTTTTTTCAGTTTTGTGTAATGGTTGACTGAGAGATAATGCCATCTGGCATTAAGTCCGCCATTTGTACATTTTGTGCAATAAAGTTAAATAACTAAATAAATATATTTAACACCCAGACATTTGCTCTGGGTGGGAATCGAACCCACCCTTGGCACCCAAGATAGGATCACTACTATTGGCGCCATAATAATAGCCAGTCACTTAAGTATACCCTTAAGATGTTGTATTAACATTTTTATTGTTTTCTATAGTTCTCATAGAAGTAGAGAATGAGCCGCATCCACGCGTACGTGGAGGGCCACTCGATGGAGACTACATATTTAGCCAGATGCACTTCCACTGGGGAGACAACGACACCTTTGGATCCGAAGACAAGATCAACCATCGCAGGTTAGTTATGTAGTTAATAAAAAAATACACTTTAAAGTTCATCGAACCCAAACCGAACCTAGGTTTTCAAGAACCTAGGATTTAGTTCAAAATATGTCTATTGTGATCCAAGATACTTTGCTAGCACATAGATGCGAATAGTATAGGTTTTATTTGTTTTTACTGGTCACGTCTTAAATTTTTACGATTTCGTATAAGTTAAGGTAATTAAGAGAAAATTATTCGTAACTTAAAGCAATACACTAGGGTCATCCCCAGTAAATTTTTAAAGTAAAAATTGTATATAGAGAATACATTAAAATGATAAATTTTATTTGTACTTTCATTAGAATTAATGATATTTACAAATCTAATTAGCCTTAGCTCACGTAAGTTCTCATGTAAATAAACCGCGTTTCTCCGTGGACTCCATTATTCAATGAGGAAAGTTTTACATAGATATCCGTGTCTAGGCAGTATGCCAACTTTTGTGACAATCCTGTTCCGCAGAGAAAGCAGGATTATTTTAATTACTACTGCTTTCTCTTTAAAAAAATAATTACTAGATTTTTTATTTATTTAATTAAATATCTAGCCGTATGTTAAGACTTTTTTGGAATTTGAATTTTTTATATACTTTTTCCAGTTTTCCAATGGAACTCCATATGGTTTTCTACAAAGAGGAATATCACAGCATAAAAGAAGCCGTTCAACACGCCGATGGACTGACCGTCCTTGCTTTCTTTTACGAGGTAAATTAATACCTCGTTATTAGTCAAAGTCTAGGTACCTACATACTTCAATAATTATTGAAGTTTATGTAAAGGTTACCTTCGTAACAAATATATATATTTTCTTGCGAGTTAATAATGAGCAGTGAACATCTTTTGGTCTAAAGATATAATGTAAAGCAATACTTGGCCGTTAAACACTTAATTGAAATATAATTGGGATGGTAGGTTTACTTTACGCCTAAAACCAAAACCTACGTACTCTAATGCAAGTATTTATTTTACGACTAGTACTACCTACTCTATCGTAATACTTTCTAATATAAAACAAAAAATATAAAAGTTTAACCTACTTATATACTTAATCTGCATAATCTAGTGCAGGTTATGTAACTGATCACACATTTCAAATTTCTAGCTGGATCGCCATCAACATCCAGCCTACGACGAGATAACGGAAGCGCTACAGAATGTGACGGAGCCACACACTACAGTCGCTATGAGTCACCCCTTCTCGTTTCTGAACATCCTTCCTTATGACTTGCAACGGTATTTCACCTACCGAGGCTCACTTACCACACCGCCCTGCTCTGAGGTTGTCATCTGGCTAGATTTCGAGCAACCAATTCGACTAGCCCATAATCAGGTTATAGAACAATACTAACATTTATAGTAATAAGCTGGCTAATTAATTGAATGAGGTATTTCGTGGAGGGAGGGAGCATCGAGAAAAAGCTCATTTGGGGCATTTTATCTAGTTCTTGCTTAGTATTTTATCATTTACCACTGTAATTTAGACCAAATACATATACGTAATTTAAATTTAATTTTAAAACTATAGCCAACACTAGTAAACAGTAGTTACCAGAAAAAAGAGTTTGGTATTATTGCATATCTTATGCACTAATCCAAAGACTACTAAGGGTGAGACTAAACTCTTATTTTTTAATAAAAATAAAGATGTATCAAACAAAGGGGAACAACTGCAGGCATAATAGAAATCTGTTTTTATTTAGATCAACGGAAATGTCCGTCTGGATGTGCGGTCACAACACATACAATACATATTTTTTAAAGTTTCAACAAGTTTTTAAGGATAAAGTTATTATCAATTTACCTCTTTAATCATTAAACGCCTATAAAATTAATTACGGGCAAATTCAAAATCAAATACCAAATCGGTACTTGTTTTATTAGGCGTTACCTGATAGTTTTTTTTTAAACATTGTCTTTTACATATATAATATTTGATTATACCGGGCAAAGCAGTAAAAAATACCTTTTTTGTTCTTTTAAGCTAATAAATTTCTAGATACTAGATGATAATATTAATAATTCACATACCCCATGAAACAATCTGACAGAGTTAAGTCGAGTCGCTTAAAGCACTTGTGTTACAGACATCAGACAAGAGAAGAATCACAACATTTTAATTATACTTAATTATATACCTATGTCCAGCAGTGGACGCATTGCTGATATGAATAAATATTGTATCATTACCACCCAGACCCAAACCAAACACAAATATTTATCATGTAAATGTGTATCCTGAGTGGGAACGAACTCACGAGCCTTAGCGCACAAGATAGCATCACAACCATCTGCGCCATCGGGTCCGTCAGACACGTCATATACGCATGGACGGCACGAAACTTGTCTCTATACTTATTTATTTCTCACATAATAATATGTGGCTTTTCAAATGAATTCTATATTTATACATTAAGTACAACTTCAAAACTAATTTTTGTTTTAACATTTGTATCTAGCAAAAATCCGTTCAGCAAATGAAAGTAACTTTAGCATATTATCAGACCACGTAATAACGAAAATTTATGTTTTCAGATCGAAGCATTTAGGGAATTAAAATCAACCCACGGCAAGATCACCCACAACTTCAGACCGATTCAACCGATTGGTGACCGAGTGGTGTTTTACAATATTGACAATAATTACTACAGCTACAACGAAATAGACCCTGACGAAGATGAGTCGGCATCAACAAACCCGATCAAGAGGAAAAATAGCAGTACCCTAGTAGTGCCTAATTTAAGCTTATTTAGAATTATGTTATTAGTTACGACTTTTTTTACATGCAATCCAAATAATTTCATTTAATCATAGACTACTAATATGAAATAAACCTTAATACCATAGTTTTATCTGGCCATACCATAGGTATCTAATAACCATATTTTTCTAATATGATAATATTCAGTTTCATTTTAAGTCAAAAGATTATGTTTCACATGCACATAAAAATTAATTCATGCATATTAGGACTTGAAATAATAATGCTTTTTTAAGACTTGATACCGAGTGAAATGGAGATTGAGATTAATGCATCAAACTTATTAAATTAGTATAACGAATGAATGATCGATCTGTTTAAGCTGTAGTTTGAAAAATCTTACACACATCAGAAAAAAATGTTTTGATTTGATAAGTGATGTTATGTTTATATGGTATTTTCAGAAAAATGTTTAGTGTTAAAGTTAAAAAGCTTTGTGTTGAGCCACAAAATAAGTATTAGCCAAAAAACAAGGACAGAGAATGAAATATGATATATAATTGGAACAAATAATTATGAAATAGAATAGTGGAAACATGTTATAATAAAGTTACAAAATATGTTTATTACTTATGTTATACACTTAGCAAGATATATAACAGGTAACACACATATTCATATACAATTCTCCTAGTCAAAAAGTCAAAGTCATATACTTTTTGTTTACAATATTAAAAATATATTTATATTACCTATTTCTCTTGTAACAATGAAGATGGTGACAGTGACAATTTTACAATACTTGGTAGTAGGAATTTGTTATGAGTATGGTTGTTAGAACAACTCATTATAAAGGGGGCATATTTTAATCGTATATAGACTGAAATCTTGATATTTTGTTAATTGTAAATTAAAAATGTTATTTTAATACACTGTGATATTAAATGTTAAAATTTTGATTTGTTTCTTATTTCAAAATTATTCATTAATATCTACAAACCAGATTTATTAAAATCTTATCAATAAATGACACAATTGTCTATGTCAACCAATATTTCTTGTTTTATGACCAAAATACAAATTCCGTAGGTATTATGTATTGAAGTAGTGATATTGCTTGTTTTATGATGAGTTCAGGAAAAGGTATAAATTTTCAACTGTAGATATCTTAGTAAAAATAGCACGGAATATTAGAGATACATGAACATATTCAAGATATACACAGATCTTATCAGTTTTCACGGTCATACACAAAAATGTTTTGAAACAAAATTATAAAGCACTTCAAATGTGGATTGTGATTGAATTCAGTAAATGAATTCAGTGGATTTTCTTGACAAATAACTTAGAAAGAACATGTTGAATGTACAGACACACAAAGTCAATCATCTTCTGCAGGCCTATTATTAGTCATAGTCACCATGGCCCCTAAATTATCCTCTCCACCCTGTTTAAGCCTGTCCCATATTAATTCTGCGATAGCCTTTTGTGTTCTTCTTTCTAGTTTTTCTAGTTTCTTCGCCACATCTCTCTTGAGATCCCAGTCTGGTTTTCTTGGAGCAAGACTTGATATATCCAAGTCTTGTAATACAACCTGAAAAGCACAATGTAATCTTTTAAATTATAACGAAAAGATATGACAAAATTATTTGCTACTTGCTATTATTTATTACTTGGCTACTTTTACTACTTGCAACGTCAAAAAATCATTCAGTTATTCTATTGAATGTTTTTTTTGCATTATGACATTTTATACATGTCTGTCCAAGTAGACACAAAATATCTTATTTAATTCTCACACATCTCTCATTTTTTAAATAATAATTAACATATTTGTAATAGTTTTTGTTAATATATAGTACTTGAAGTATATTCCAATATTCAGTAAAAAATAACCAAGAATTTGTCAATTCTGACAATACTGAGATCTCATGTAATTTTCAATTCAGGGGTTTGTAGGTGTAAGATCTCACAGAAAATCATAGGATCTGAAAGGAAAAAAGAGTGACCCTATTGACAAAAAAAATACAGATTACCTGTACAATAATTGTATAAAGCTAAAGGCCTCTCTGACTCTATATTAGAATTAAGGTATGATCTACTATACAATTTATATAAAAGTTCTTAACACATTCTCCCAAATGAAATAATCAGGCTACTGCCCATGTTTTGGGTTTCACTGAATGATGACCCAACTCAATTAAATTGGTACAGTTGTCTAAAATACAGTGCAAACAACATGCTTAGTATTCTTTTTAAAATTATTGTATTATAGAAACCTAATTGACATATAATTCATATACCTTTTCTTTGCCTGCTTCAAGCAAGTCCTTCACTTCTTCCTCAACTAGTGTAGGCTGAGCATCTTCCTGCTTAGATTCTAGCAGCTGTTCATCTTGGGGTTTGTAGCTACGGAATTTGGGCCTGTAAGAAATTTATATATATATAAAATAAATGTTATTCTTCATTAATGTATATGCAAGAAAACGATGATGTTGAATGATAATTACTCTTAATAAAGGTAAGATTTTAGATTAGTAAACATTGACATGTTTTTGTGTTGCTGTTGCAATCAATAATATTATAAATTTATGTAATTTGACTGGCTCAATGGTGCAGATGGTAGCAAATCTCGTCTTGTGCCTTAGGCCATGGGAGTGATCCTAACCTTGACCAAATATTTATATGATGATTTCAGTTTGGGTGTTAGATATGTATTCAAGTATTATATTTGTAATTCATGTTCTTAATGTATAAGGATGTGAATTATTTACTAATTACTTGCAAATAATAATCATCATCATCATGACAGCCTTTGGAAGTCCACTTCTGGTCATAGGCCTCCACAAGAAAACGGGATTTTGCTCATTACATCCGCGCCGGGCAAGCATGTTGGCAATCGCAGAGCGCAGCTTTAGTAGTGGAAATGCTGCTGTCCATCTTCAGCTTATGCATTTGAGCTGCGCTATATCGTATAGATATACCGCCATTGTCTTGGTATCTTAGTCTCTTACCTATTACAACACCGGTACAGAGGGATGTCCAATTCTATTCTCGTACACGCAAATAAAAGGAAAAAATAGTTAAAAAGGCAAAAGAAAGCCTCTTTTGGCTTTTTAACTAATTTTTGTACAACTAATTTTCAGACATGTAATCTGCATGGACCCATTTAAAAACGGTTTAGTCTAAAATTAGATATTGTATAACTTACTTTGGGAGATCAACAGTTTCGGTGGTCTCTGAGGAATTATTATCATTATTTGGATTTTTACGCTTTAGATTCTTTAGCCTCTCTTTCCTTTTGAGGGCTTGTTCTTCTAAAGTTCCAACACTTTCAGACTTATCCATGATAACCATTATAGTTTGCAATAACACGTATGAAAATTTATTAATTTTTTATTGGAATAATTCACATTTTATAAATAATTAACTACAAATGTAATAGAAAAATAATGTTATTTCGAGTTTTAAAACTAATAGAAAACATAGCTTTCTAACCTAACCAAAGAGTAAGACAACATCAGTAAAACCGTCATTGTCATTATGATTCTTTTTTTTATAGAATTTTGTACAGGTTAAAAATCATTTTGTGTGTTTAGAAACTATTTACCAAATTATTGTTGAAGTAAGTATTATGTTTCTACACAACGTCACAAATAGTGAATTATATAATGTTAGCATCTCTGGTTACAACATTAAAATATATATACAATAAAAAGATATTTACGCGCCAAAACTTTTGATGCGAATCCGCTATCATCCAAAAGAGATGTTTTTTTTTGAGTGAAAGTAAAATACATAGTTATCTCATATAAGCGTAACGTTGTTTTGAATAATAATCCATCCCACGGGAAGCGTGCATTCTACTGGGATAAATTTACCCAAGTCATCCATTGATCCTTAAACTCATACTTTAAATAAACAATGATACTCTCAGAGTGCCATATTTTACTGAATAGGATATATTTTTCAGTTGGAAGGGTTTTTTCATTTAATAACAAATTATTACTACAACTACAAATTATATTGATGATATTCGACTTCATTTTAATGTGCTGACTTATAGTACTATACTCGGCAAAAGGTAGAGGGCGTGCATTGTACGCATCACGTACAATGCACGCACTATCTTTTGACTGTATCATTGACTGCTATTAAATATTTAACATATCTTATATAAATATATATATAAAAAACAAAGACGGGTTTGTTACAACACTTATAACTCGAGATGTGCTGAACCGATTTTCATGGTTATTGATTCGTTGGATTTGTCTCCGCCTCGAATAACAGAATACATAAAAACAATGAAAACTCGATATATGTAATGAATACTTAATCATTTTAATAAATGCTCATTTCTTTGTTACATGTCAACCATTTGTCGTCCAATCCTGTAAATGCTAAAACAACTATTTATGTGTGCGTTCAGAAATTTATTTTTGTAAAATGGCTCAAAAGTTTAGGTACTCTTATATTTGTTTGTTTTAAACATTAATTTGTGTAAATAATTGATTAATTATTACATTTTTTATTTCCGAAAATAATACCTAACATTTATTTTACAGGTTAACCAAAGTGTAACTGTCTTTTTATAATTTATTTATTTAAATATATTTTTATATTTTATCTATTATTTTTCTTGACAAGCTTCTGTCTATGTCTCGAAAGTTCAGAAACATCCATTATATTTGGTGGTTTTGTGCGAGTGCATTAATAATAATGCCGCGTCCTAGAAAATCTAATCTTATGGCGAAAGCCAAATCCCAGCGAGGCCGTAATTCAATTAGGTAACGGAATATCGCGAGTCAATTATCTGATGAAGAACGAGAAATTGCACGAGAATAGCGCCGCGTTAGTATGGAGCAAAGAAGGGCCTTTATTCGTGCTTCTCAAATACAAGAGCAAAGAGAGGCAGATCGTGAAACGGCATGGTCGGAAACGAGAAATCGTCGAGCTTATCGTACAGATGAACAGAGGAATAATCTTCGAAGTGCAAGAAGAAATGGTTCAAGTATTGATTTGAATCGAGCAGAGTATCTATATGATTGCACCGTCGACTACAGCTTGCATCGTTTAGTTTGCAGCGGTCACAGCTACTAGAAAATCGGCTTAGTACGAGTCGGAGCATGTACATGCTCATTAACAATCATGCAAGGAAATAATCTACCTAATTCAAAAGTTCATAAGAACTTTTGAATTAGGTAGATTATTTCCTTTTTTCTGAGCATCAGGACCTAGGCATTAGGAATGGAAATAAACTTAGGAGGAAGTCGGATCCGATTTCTTCAAATTAAATAGTCAGTTTCGTTCTAAACCTATTTTAAACAATAACTTATAATTTTTTTGTTTTTTTGTAGTAGCCAGTAATCTAATAGTCAGTAAAATATATTATTTTTTACATTTTCTAAGAATGTCAAATTAAATGGAATGCCAGGTAAATTTTACAATAAACAACTTTATTTGGATACTTACTTAAATTACAAATGCAAGCTTACGTTTCTTTGCGAAAACGTTGATAATGTCATCGATATCCAGGTTCTTTGTGTTTATTTAGGAGAGCTAGCCCGGATAATCTTCCCTCTGCCACTGAGGCACATTTTTAAAAATTTATTAAGGCATATGATTTATTATCATCAGCCTATCGATCTCAATAGACCGTAAAAGTGTGACGTCACAAGACTAATAAGGTTGTGGGCATGCCTATCGTGGTGGACAACGGTGGAACCGCGCTTATTTTCCAGCATTGTGGCGCATTAAAGTTTGCTGGTGAAACGCCTGGTTTGTGCTGCCTTAGTGGTAAAGTGAAAATGCCATTATTGACCCCGCCACCAGAGCCATGGTGCTCCCGATATTTTCTAGCAAACATTTAAAAATACAATGTCTGTTTCCAAATGGGCGAATTCCGACAAACACTACAAGTCATTCCAAGATCTACTGCTACCGACGAAATAAACGCTTGCTTCAAAGCATAAAATCTGTGGCGATATGTACAGAAACTTCAACTGTCTGTAAATATGAGTGTTGCATTCTTGAACGATCTATCTGCTGATGATTTCTTAAAGCAATTGTGACTATCGGTAATGGTAATGGCCATGTTCCTGTTGACGAACCGAGCGTGTTGATTTCATTTCCTTAATTTTTTGCAATTTCGTCTCATCAAAGGACGAGCTTATCAACAAAGTATTCCCGAATATCATTGCTAACTACAAAATTACTAAATGGCTAAGTGAGCGAGCAATTTTGGCCGCTAAAAATAAAGATGTAGATGACCTCAATTTTATAATTCAAAACCAAATCATAATAAAATCATAGGTACTCTGTATTCATTCAAATCTATCGACTGTGTAACAAACGAAGAAGAAGCCACTAATTATTTAACTGAATTTTTTACCACCGCACGATTTACAACTGAAGGTGGGCTGGCTAGTTATCATGCTTAGAAAATAGAAAACTGTGCAATGGAACGCGTTTGGTGATAAGAAAACTGATGAGCAATGTGGTTCACGCGACGATTTAAAGATGAGGAAGTTCTTATTCCAAGGATTTCGATGATCCCAACGGATATTCCCTTTGAGTTTAAACGAATTCAATTCCGAATTCGTCTTACCTTTGCCATGACGATCAACAAATCACAGGGCCAATCCTTGACTATTGGTGACCTCAATCTAGAAAATGCATATTTTTCTCATGGTCAATTGTACGTGGCATGCTCATGCATGACCATAAAACAAAGAAAGTCGTTTACCACAAGGTGCTTGAATGAAAATCCCATGAATGAATTAACCCGAGTGTATCCTAATCTGCACAACATATCAATATGTTTTTGCTGACATGTGTTTGAAGTACTAAATTATTATTATTTTTTAACTTTTATTCTCGTTTTGTATGTATTAATTATCATTCATCATAATAAAATACTTTTATGTTTCTATCTATATAAATATTATTTTGTATTATTGTATTACGTTCATCAAAGCCTAAATTATTTCAGGTAACTTTAATTAAGGCAACGGGAACTACGGTATGCATGGGTGGATTTGCCGTTGTGAGCACGATGGGCACGCCCAACCTTTATAGACTTCTGACTTGTTCATCAACGAGTTCATATTCTGACTTTGACTGTAGCGCAACGGCAGCCACTCGAGCCGCGTCTAGCCTTAGAGGCACCCTCGAGTAATAGCTCTCTGCCTCGCTCCGATTCCACCAGCATTACCGGAAGATTCGAACATTAATGTATGGCCTGGCCCATCTTTCTAGAGTCTGAGTAGTCGAAAAATCTGGCTCTTTGATAATTTGATAATTTTCAGTTGGCTGTGACCACTATCTTATTTGAGGGCAGAATCCGCACCTGACGGTATTCCCAGTATCACCAATTATAATAAAAATATTTTAAAGAATATATCTGTACTATCCTTTGGTTATTATGGTATATATTTCCATGGGATTGTACCGGCTATGGGTAGTAATAATAATCAAAGTCATATTACCTAAACTCACAAATAATGTTAACAATAAAATGTATATAAATTGGCAAACATTTAAAATACAAATAAATAAACGGCAAACGTTACAAAAAGTATATTTACAAACTTACAGCGTCTATTGCTTATTTGTTACAATGACTTGAAATAAAATATGAAATTACAAGTACCTACATAGTTACATTCAGTGGTTAATGCCAATATAAACTTAATCTAATGGATACATAATATTATACATTAAATGATCATATAATGGATACAAATATTATACATTATCCGAATTATACTGAATTCGGATAACATTAGTTGAAAAAAAAAAAACGTAACGTATTCGTTTGTTTATACTTTTACAAATTTGTTTAACATGAATACAAATATTTATGGCGAATGAAATATAATAAAATACATAAAAAAGGTACTTTACGTCGGATATTCTGGATCATAAATTTTTAACATAAAACATTGTACAAAGTTATAATAACATTTATAATTTTTTCATAATAATAACAATACAATCTGACAGCATTACTACTAAATGTGATTCAAGCTAAACAGGACACTACGAAAGATGTAAAAATTACGAGAAAAGTTAATTGTAATTGGGTACAAAAATAATAAAATAACGAATGAAATAGAATATGAATAATAGTCATTAGCATTGAATTCGAAACCATTAATCTATACATATTATTTAGAAAATATATTACCTTAACTCTATTACCTAAAATTTACTACTTATGGCAGTTCATAAAGATTATCATAAAATAAATAATTCTTCTTTAATCTAGTACAATGTACATTGTACATCTACAATGGGGGGCATCAATTTTTATTATTGCGTAAAATTTGTTTCAGCGCCTTCTTTGGTTATTTTACTATTGAAAAATATGGTTAGGTAAATACTGAATTGGAGTTCTAGAACCTTCTATACTAAATAAAATTATATTTTCTGACCAGTTAACTGTGCCCGTATTACAACATAGTAGCTTTTCCTTTCCTTATTTGAATAGATATTAAATTACAATCTATTAAGATGTCCTGATATGTCTTCGGCTATCAAAGGGTAGTCGATTTGAAACATTGTTGTTTATCGGAATGCCATGGTTGAGTGATAAGACTTTTGTTACTATGTTCAAATCTTCATGACTTCTTCCATTTAAACCAGTTTCAACTAAGAGTTGTTTTAACTCTGCATCTGAATTGAATGGAACTTGTCTGTTTACAGGGAAAAAACGATTTGAGTTGAGTGGATTGAAAGAGTTGAATCTATTATAATTTTGATTATTAAATCCAAAGTTACCAACACCAGCTTCTTGACGGAAGACGCGATTACCCTGTTTCTGCTGCCCGAACTGATCTCCAAATGGTCTTACCTGATTAAAATTTCCAGAATTAAAGTTTGTTACGGTATTAGGATGTAAGAAACTACTTATTCCTTGAGGTAGATGATTTTCTTGTAAAGGAAATTGTTCAGACTGTTGATTCCGTAAATGAATCAAAAAGTCTACAGCCTCACGATTAGGTAATTGCTGCTGGTTGGCTACTATGTTATTATGTTCGATCGATACGCTGGGTTGAATAGATACTTGAGAACTGGGATTTCTTGCAACATTTTGGTTTATGAATTGATTTTGCTGTGTATTTTTTGGAATTCCTTGAAGCTGAAAATTGTTTAAAGCTTGGTTGGTTTGTAGTTTCTGTTGTTCAGTGATGAATTGTTGCCTCTTGAGCTGTTCTTGCTCAAAGAGTAACTGTTGTTGTCTCTGAGATTCTTTCTGTTGTAGAAGAATTTGTTGTTTTCTCAGCAGTTCTTCTTGTTGCCTCTGCTGTAATTGAAGTAATCTGAGCTGTTCCTCGAGGATTCTTTGTTTCTCTTCTAATTGTTTTTGTAATGTTAATTGCTGACTTATATAATCAGTTTGTTGCACACGGTTTACATTTTGGGTTGGAAGAGCTTGTTTGTTGAATGGTGTAGAAATTATTTGAGAAGGCAAACTTGTTGCTAATGGTTTTAAAGGCACCTGCACACTGGTCTGTTGGAAAATGGGAATAACTTTTTTTGGAAGTCCTTGTGCATCTTGGTGTACAGTGAAAGCAGCTACTAGTGGTGCTTGAAACACTTGAACATCTTTTTTGGCAACTTCTTCAATATTTTCACCATCATCATTATGAGTAGGTTTGGGAGTGGTGGTCGTTGTTGTCGTTGTCGTTGTAGTTGTTGGAGTCGTTGGCTTAGAAAAAGCTAAAATTTTGTTACTTTTAGAATCACTGTTAGATTTAGACGTCGTTGGAATGCTTCTCACTTGCTGGACGTTAACACCGCTTTCTCTCGTCTGGAAAATTTCACTAAACGGAGTCTGAGTTGGGAGCGTAGCTGTCACGTGATTTTCGACATTTCCTGCGGTAGTGCTCAGAATAGATATTTTATTATCAATCAAAGTTGGTGTTACGTTTGTCGTATTTATAAACGCTGATTGTCCGTTCACAACAAATGAAGATATTTGTATTTTTTCATCAGGTGTCGGTGGTTGTAAAGTTTCTAATAGCTGTTCCGGAGTCTTCAAGAAGGAGTCTATCGTTGAAGACTCTTCAGTGGTGTCAGTGGTGCTAAGATTTTCACTCTCTTCGAGTTCGCTGAGAGCCTTTAGGAGAGCCTTCCGTATGTAAGGATCTAGCCTGACTGAAGACTTCGGATCGACGCTGTTAAGTTTGTCATCGTTGGTAGCATCTGTGGTTAGGTCTTGCGCCCGCGTCCCGCTGAACAGGAGAGTGACGAAGGTAAACACCAGTATCTGGAACACGAAAATGCAAAAACTAAATATATTTACTTACGATGTCTATACGATATCGATGACGTAAGACAAGAAAGACTTTTATCATAACTCTAACTACAATGTGTGTGAGTGCGTCATAAGTATTATATTGATTATTCTGATTATTATAGTCATGAACCATATAAATAACCTAATGAGCGTCACATTATGAGCATAGTGCGATCGCAGTGCGATTACTGCAGTCGCTTCCACGTTTCCACGATCCTAATGTTTTTAGCGTTCGGTTACATTGTTCGTGTAATGTGGAACAATGACTGTTTTCTTGCGGGTCGATTACACAACAACAATATCATCTCCCTGCGGTGCGACGAAACGAGAATGGGTATTTAAAGAATATGAGCCTATTTTCATTGCCCCACACGTTCTATGGTAGATTTAGATTTTGTGATAACTTTCGCAAAGCATTTCGAAAATAGGGCACATTCGTTATGGGGCAGTTTTAAAAGAACTTTATTAATGACCATGCGTAAGTTAATTTGCTTGGTGTCCTTGGTATAAATGACATGAATTAGTGGGAACCAGCGTGGGCTGCTAGTGACATCAACAATATTTTTTTGAGGGATTTTGATAAGTTTGTAAATTAAAATGGTTCATGATTGCGTTTGTCTATATTCTAGTAAATGTACATACATAATAGTTGTAATGATATAACTAATTATTCTTAAATAAGAAGAGGCGATAAATGAATCAATTTGTCCGTAGATGGTTGAAGTGATAACTATTGAGTAACAATCAACAGCCAGTGTTATAATTTTTCCTCTAATTTTAAAAGTGAGGAGGTTATGGTATTTTAAGGAGTGCCTTTGATAGTATTTTTATCTTGCGCTGGGAATCGAACCAACGATCTACAGCCTGGACTAATATTTATATGAGGAATATTTGCGTTTGTTCTGTGTCTGGGTATTAAATACGTATTTAAGTATTAAATTTGTAATTCCTCAGTAGAATGATGTTCGTAAACGTCCCTTGACCTTTTATTTCATTATTATCATGCTGTTTAACAAGTTCCTAGAGAACGCGTATTCGACACGTGCGCTTGCACAGGGCGATGTTGTAAGTACATACCTGGGGAAACAATGGTGGTTGATTTATAACGCCAATCGATAACGCCAACAATTAATCAATTTGTTTGTGTTATGGCTATTGTTGTATCTATCTAGTAATGGTGAATCTCATTAATTCTGTTTTGTTTTTTGTTTCAAGGAAATTACTAAGTAATAAGGTTCCATTTACAATGAAGAAGAGAAAGCGATGTGACAAGGCAACACGATGTATGATTGGGGATTGATGATGTGTTTATTCATCGAGTCTTTGTAAAATTCGTAAATGATTACGAAAACTTATAATTAATTTTTGATATCACTAGTTGTGCTCAATCAATTACTTTATGCGGAGTACGATGGCGCAGATGGTAGAGCAAATATTTTAATGATAAATATTATTATTTTTTTATGTGTCTGGGTGTTATTTACATGTAGGTACCAAAGAATTCTATTTGTGATTCCTCAGTTGTCTGATATCTGTAACTCAAGTATCAGACAAAAAAGTAGCTTTTTTCGGACTCAGGTCAATGTATGAGATGTCGTGTCAAATTATTATTGTACTAGCAACAAACTAACGCTCACCAGAACAAGGTTTCAACAGTTTACGAAGATAAATAATTATAGTAAGATATCAAATACACAGTACTGTAGTTACATGAGGTAAACCTCATACAAAGGTTGTCTGCATTGCTACATTAATCTCACCTGTTTTTACTGCCAAATAGCAGTTTCGTATTACTGTGTTCCGGTTTGAAGGGTAAAAGAGGCAAGGAAATTACTGGGTAATGTTACGTAGTATCTTTAAGTCACATGGTTGGCAATGCACTAGTGTTATTATTGTGATATTACGAGTGTCTATAGGCTGCAGTGACGCTGTATGTATGCTTGTTTGTCAACGTAGTGTAATAAGTAATAATAATATACATCATCATCTTATCAGCCTTTAGAAGTCCACTGAACATAGGCCTCCTCAAGAAAGGGGGATTTTTGTCCATAAATTGCCGCGCTGGGCAAGTGTGGTGACAATCGCAGTGCACAGCTTTCGCAACAGGAATACTGCTGCCCACCCCCGTATCTCAAGGCTGATATACAGTTGATATTATCATATAAACTTTCGAATACTGCTCTATGAAAATTTACAGATGGATGGTCAGTTTATGATTCATCACAATTTAACTTATTATCTCTCGATCTACATAGCAACCATACCCAACCCGACTTGTAAAATATTTATAAGATTGCTATTTTTTATGATAAGTAAAGGTCAGGGCGTTCGTGTTATGTTTGAAATGTAGGTACCTAAATCAAATAAGCTAACTCTCTTTATGCTGGCGAACCAACAAAGATTTCCCTCTTTTCGAAACCACGTCATAGTAAAACGTAATAATTAGGTATTAAAATAAATATATTGTAAGAAAAAACAAGTAAAAACAAACCAGCATTAAAAAGTTTAATGGTGAGAGCAGAATATAATTAAATTGAGAAGGAATAGCAAATTTACTCGCATGGCCCTCACCACATGTACATTTATCTATTTCTTTACATGATTCACGATTGAGATAGTAAAACCATTCGTTTCACATCAAAAGTATTTTATATTTATCTTTAATATTAATCAAGAGATGTCATATGCCGAAGAAAAACAAAAAAATAACAACCAAATGTAAATTTTTCGAATTGAATGCAATCTTCGGATTTTAAACACTTGGTTTTGTAAAATCTAAAATCAAATGCGGGCTAATGTTACTAATTTTATAAAGCATTGTACATAGCAACAATCACATAGTAATTCGTTAGTGATAATGTTTTTATTTTTGCAAAAACAATCCCGTGTCAGAAAATATCACTATTTATGTGATAACACGGAAGGAAAATTTATTATTATAAATATTCTGTTGTACAAAAATTGTAGGAACTAAATTGACATCCGTTTAAAAAAGAAATCAATATTATTTCTGAAATACCTTCGACCATTGAAAAGACTATATGTAAGTACCTAACCTATGTGATACCTGAACGACAGACGACCTTTAAGGTTAACGCAATTTTTAATTACTTATAAAAAATACTCGTTCCCAGTCATAAAAGTTTATATGGTCGCAATTACAAAAAATTGCCTCAGGGTGCCTCTGGCTACTTGTTGCAAAACTATGAAGCACGGCGCTTTCACCTTCCACCGAGTCACGGAGATGAGATGTCTCGGCGAATGTCAAAATCAATACAGCACGGCACCGCAGCGCGCGCGCACCCACACTCGTGACATAATCCTTTGACCCACGACACCGAGTTTTCTTTGCGAAATATCTGTACATATGTATGACAAATTAACGAGTTGGAAATATTACGCAACTGAGGTCGTAGTATTTCTGTTTTACGCTTTTGCTTGGAAATGTAACTAACATGTGCGCTTAGGAACACGTACAACTTCATCATCTACAACTTTCTGCCGTACCATACGTATAACGCGAACTGCGTAGTAATTATAGTACTAGTAATATATATTAGTATTTCTTCATAAAAATCACTATAACTAACAAATCATTATTTGATTTACAATAAGTTACAATGCTTGATTACTTAAATAATAACTTTAACATCAGCGTACGATTTTACATTTGACAAATCCAAATGTTCGATACCTGATTACTTCCGAAGATTGCATTAAATTTTAATAATTTACATTTATGGTGTAATTTTATACTATCCTTCGGCAGTTGACATCTTTTGATTAATATTAAAGATAGGCGCAGAATGTAATGCCATCTTGCATAATAATAATCGCTGTAGTTTGGTGAAGCGATGGTAATGTCGCTAGACATTCTACCTCAGACGAAGGAAGTCCATCTATTACAATTATATGTAACAATGAGCTTCGAGGAATGTGATTTATAGTCTTGATAATCACAGAGTTTCTTTGTAGGCTTTGCCTGAGGTGATTTTGGCTAGCAATTGCGACTTCCGAGTTGTGTGCACATCGAATTCTTTGCTTAGTTTCATGAATAAAATATACGAATGGATTGTTAATTATATTATTTTTTATAAAACTGAAAGTTTTCTTATGAAGTATTTACTACTTTTCTCCATCAAAGTCTAATAAGATTTTTGACCATAGTGCAGTATGTACATATCGTTTCAGTATGAAATTGAAATACTATACAATGAGTATACAATGGTAAGACTACATAAAACGGGTAAATAATTTTTGTCCCTAAGACGTTACATATATCTACACGTTGCATATAGCGAAAGGTATAATCTTAAATCTTAATATTAATTAGTATATTTTATATAGGTATATTTTTTAATACGCTGTGAAGTACCGGCAGAGTAGAATAGTACCTTCTATTGCACCAGGTGTCGTAAGAGGCGACTAAGGTCTGTCATGTGGCGGTATATCCATCCAAAACAGTGCAGCCCAAATGCATAGGGCGGGGCTGGGCAGCAGTTTCCTCCTTTCTTGGAAAGGCTCATATCCAGCAATATATTTCTAATGACTGGTATGATGGTGATGATGATATTTTTAATTCTCCATGTTAGATTAAATACGCAAACGGTTTGTGACGTTGCGCAAGCGATATTCGTTGCCAATTAACGCTCGCGACCTGGCTAAAATATTGATATAACGTAGGAACTCAGCCTTGTTCACGAAGGATTTTATTATAGTACCTACTTAAGAAGTTAAGTTTACCGTTAAGTCTAGTACACAGATACCTATTATAGGCGAGAGTGAAGTACCCGTTCAGACGACCAATGTTCAAACGGTCTGCATGAACTATTTCTCTATAATCCATTTGTATCTTAAGTACTTAAAGAACGTTCATGTAATTTATTGTATGTGATGATATTCGGTGCATGATTTTCTATTAAACATTTACGTAAGTATCGACCCAATAATTGTCCAAGCTGTTGAATGTATATTTAAATAGCTTTCTTCATCCTACAGAGATCGGTTACAATAACACCGGAATTAGATGACTTAGCAAATATTACATATTGTGTAAGAGCGTTAACATTTACTATTATATTCAGTGGCTAAAGGTGAACAAATTACTTGATAGGCACATACATACGAGTTGAGTATGCATTATTATTTAACAGAACTATATAAGGCATAGTTATAACTATAGTTTGTGCATAGAATAAATTAAATGTACGTACATATATAGATATTTATTGCCGATACACAACTTGACACTTTTATAATTATTAATTTATTACCAACAATAAAATATGCAAATACTTGTGTAACAATTGCGGATTTCCACTCCGATTTGGCCCACAAAAGAGTGGGTGTATTTATTAAACGGTCTAAACGGGTCACCGTCGAGTGCCATATAAGCACAATAGCAGTCAATTGCACAAATCATGTCTTCATAGTCAACAAATAAGGAAAATCACTTTCAAGTTGGTCGAAGATTATATAGATAACTTGCAACAAAGGATTTTGTATTCGCCTCCAGTTCAATCTACTATTGACAGAGATATTCATTGTACTTACTCGTACATATCGGCAATGTCGAGTAAGTTGTTTGCTTGAATAAGTACACAATTTGTTTAGTCAAAGTTTGACTCTATGACACTAACTGGCACTAATCATTACTTACACCGACATTGTAACATGAACCTTATATTACTAACGACTACTTTTAGTTTAATTATGTTGTCACCCAGTGATTTACCGGGCTCTAATGAAGCGCCGTTAATTCATTGATGGAGTACCTTAATTAAGCGCGTACCCATTTCGATATGGATATGTTACTTAATCTTTAAATACACATTATTTACAGATTATAGGTGTTACGTATTGGAATTGAATTAATGAGACCATAAAGTTTCAATTATTATATAGGAACATAGGAAAAATATCGATCGAATTACTATATAGCGCAACTAAGTATACCAATAGTCTATACCTACGAATAGCTTTATCATCATCATCATTATATCAGCCAAAAGATGTCCACTGCCGGACATAGGCCTCCCCAAGTATTCTTCAATAGGACAGGTTTTATACGGCATGTATACAGCGTGATCGTACGGTTTTAGTCAGTTTGTCTGTCCATCTTGCGAGTGGACATAGTACGTTGCGTTTCCCGCCACGTGGTCTCTATTCCAGAACCTTACATCTCCATCGGCCATCGGTTCTGCGTACCAAGTGCCTTGCCCAATACCACTTCAACTTACTAATCCACGGGCAATGTCGGTAACTTTAGTACTGTCCATTACATTGCTCTCTACATAGCTCGTTGAAATTGAATTAAATTCTCCTCTTTATTTGCGAATAGCTTGTAAAGTACTAGCGAAAAATATTAACATACAACATTTGTTTATCATTCAGCGCTACTTACGAAAACGAAATACTTGTAAAATTTTAAGTTTAATGTTATACCCGAATGTACAATGCTATGATCTAGTTCACCTATGGAGTAAGACAATGAGAAATGATCGTGTTTCATTGCTCACCAAAACTACAGTTACGACAATACGTTGTTGGCGCCAAGATGCATTGTGTAAGTCGATAACACGGTCAAACCTCGAGGTGCCAGATAATTATCATAAGATCACCAAGGGCTCTTGACATGGCTGTACACAATTAATGTCATTATATCTGATAATAATTACTTGTTGTTATTATAACAAGCCGCGTTATATTGCGTCACGCATGCCATGTCGTGAACCGATTCAATTAAACCGTAAATTTAATTGATTAATTTAAGTAACGCGAGTCCCTCCTGACCATTTGTTATGCTCGACTTTTTATTGTATTGCTACATACTTCATTGCACCTCTTACGTTGATTATGGTTAGCTTGGAGATTAATATATTCAGGGCGTACGAAAGGTTATAAAGCAATTCTATGTGTTCAATGTACTTATCAATCTGTTTTAATTATGTTTGAATAAGATTGTAATTTTATTGTTTTGTTATTATTGAAATTAAATATTTGCCGTGGGGTACCTTTATAGTAGAATAGTATCTCCCTTGAAACAGATACCGGTCAGCAACTGAGGTTCCGGAACCGACAAATGGTGGTATATATAAATGCACAGGGCGGGGATGGGCAGCAGTATCCCCGTCGCGAAAGCTACGCTCTGCATTGAACAATACGCTTATGGGCCCCCTTTTTGGAGAGGTCTATACTCAGCAGTGGATTTAAAATAGCTGGTAAAATGATGATTAAAAACTTAAATAATAATTAACGAATACAATTGGCCCAGAAATTCTAAATATAATCATTTTCTAATATTTCACAAAAGTAAGCGTATAAGCGAATTGTGGATAGC
This sequence comes from Heortia vitessoides, assembly GCA_020976665.1. Lineage (NCBI taxonomy): Eukaryota > Metazoa > Arthropoda > Insecta > Lepidoptera > Crambidae > Heortia > Heortia vitessoides. Next base: position 11,851,341 of record JACJUM010002878.1, on the reverse strand, counting down.
ACAAAGAAAGTTTTCTCCGTACTACAAATGCAAGGTGTTATGAGTGATAAAACTCATAAAACTATAAAACTAATATTATAGATGTGAAAGTAACTCTGTTTGTCTGTCTGTCTGTAACGTTTTCCTACTTAAAACTCTAAACCAATTTTGATAAAATTTGGCACAGACAATCTTTAGACCCTGAGAAAGGACATAACTTATTTTTTAATTTGAAATAAGGGTTGTAAGGGGTTGAAAAGGGGGATGAAAAGTTGTATGGAAATATCTCTATTTTTAGAGGTAGAAACTTGAATCTTATTTTTCAGGCCATTTATTCGATATAAATAAACATGACATTCAAAGTTTATATAAGTTAACGTAAAGAGGTATGGTACCCAAAAAAGCTGTTCAACGCGGACGAAGTCGCGGGCACAGCTAATGAGTAATAAAACAAAGTATTGTCCGATAAATAGCAGTTATGGGAAGTAGTGTTTTGCAGTGCTTAACTTTCTAACAACGCTCAATTGTTACCAACATACTTACAAGGAAGTATTCAACATCAATTTTAAATGGGGGCTATAATGTTTGGAATTCATTTGTGTTTGAGACAAAAATTTAAAATATGAGTATATTTCAAACTGAGGTAAAATATATATTTAAATAATATATTTACAGTAGATAAAACAAAAAAAATATATATCTGCTATCACTAGAAATATTTTCATGTTACGAACCCTATAGACAACCAGCTATAGTACCTTAATAAATCAAATCGTTCGGAATTGATATATATCGCTTCTCAGTTATGAATTAATCTGATGGAACTTGATGGGTCTAAGATTAAAGACAAGCATTAACACTGATCTGAGACAATAATACTCCAGAACTCACTCGCGACAGTAAAATCAGACAAGCTTAACGATGTCTGCTGCTTTATTTTAGTACATTTAAATTCCAGAGAGTATCTTTTCCTTAAATATGACATGTTATCATATATCTCAGAATTGACCATAAGAAGCATATTTTAATAGATACCATATACTATGGTATTATGGTCATATCATTGCCTGCAAAAATTTACCACGCACGTGCTGGAATTTCCTTCTCCGCGGCGTCGTAGCAATACAATAAAAACTTTGTGGTTAACCTCTGGACCGATATCCCTTACAGAATAGTGCCTGCGGTCCCCTACCGCCAAATTGTACTGTAATAAGATAATCGATTTAATTTAGGTACTGCTACTATAGAATTTCTCTAAACTCATTTACATATATTCGGGTATACCTTTTTTCTGGATCTATATAAGCTGGTATAACAAAGGTCACTTATACACGGCATTTGCACTATCTTCACGCTATCAACATACAAATTTCATTATAATTAAACCATTCGTGAAGCCGTGTAATAGGCTATTCTCCAATTTCTTCATTTTTTTTTTAAATGTTCGTATATATCTGATAATTCATTATAATTTTTATTTCAGCAAAATATGACCGATTTATGCCGAAAAAAAAATATTAAAAATTTGTCGTAAAATATACGCGCCAAAACACCATCCGCCATTTTGGTGACGTCAATAGTACTAAAATATTGTAACCTCAAATTGACATTTGTCATTGACACGATATTGAGTTTGTCGGCTTTGTTGAGTTGTTTTTATTTATATAAAAAGATGAGTTTCTATAACCCGTATCGTTGGTGTGTTGCGTTAAATTGTAAGAATTCGACATTGAAGACTCCAGAAAAGTTATTTATTACTATTCCGAACGATGTTGTTAACCTCAAAATAAGAAAATTTCATTGAATTACACCTATGAATCACACAAATGATATTGTTGTGATAAAGTAATAGAAAGATTTACTTACATAGCTGTTTTTATATTTCTGCATTCGGCAGAAAAGAAATCTGTATTACACGCAAAGAAGTTTGTAATCATTACCGCATCTATCTTCGGTAAATTAGTACTTTCGGCTTTTACAAATCCGACGTCCATGTTTAATTATGCAAAAGTAGCGTAATAAAATACAAAATCTCTAAAATAAAAGGAATTATACACAAAAAAAGTAAAAAATTAAGGAACACAGTCAGTTGTTTACATTTAGATATTTTAGTGCTTGTGACGTCATTCTGGAAAAAAACATGGTGGACGGTGTTTTCGGTCACGTGACTTACAGATAATAAAACTCGGATTTTAATTTTGAAATATAAAATTAATCTTAGGTTTTTATGGAATAACGACATTTTTTTTCAATTCCTCACGTTATTATTTATTCAAGTAACATAATGTTATATTTTTTTGTTGATAGATGAAAATAGCCTATTGCAACAAACAGAAAGACGGATACTTTCGCATCATTAGCATTTATAACATGGAATTTAACCTTATTTTAATATAACAAATAGTCACTTTAACCAATATCATAATAATCAGGTATGTGTTATTAATGTATAATGATGATAATTTTCATATATAAAATTCGGAGCTTCCGGGCAAACACGTTGTTTGCTCGGTAACTCCTAACAACTGAAACAAAAGGAATCAAATATGCTAACTATATGCAGTTTGATCCAACATAAGAGATAGCATAGTACTTATATCAATTTATATTGCCTTATGTATTCGTGAAGTCGGGGAGGCTAGTGTACTTATAATATATGCATTGCATGTATAAAATATAATTTTAACGTTACAAAAACTACAATTTTATTTATGTTGTACAGATCAGTCATAATTCTAAAATCTAATATGTATACTTTACAAAATCGCTGATACTACCATCAAAGAACATTTACTGCCGTCAACTATAGTTTAAGCTTCTGTAGGTAGCGCGATTCATTACATTGCTTATTCACAGAAGCGCAACACGATAGCGATTTAATGGTTAACGTTGGGGCCTTATATTCAATTACAGAAGTATACCTGACAATTTATATTTTTTTTGCCTATTACATAATTACGTATGTAGACAACTGATAGCTTTTCATACGTTTATTAAAATTCACATACCTTTAAAATTCATCTGATTCACCTGTTCATGGGAATAGATAAAAGCTAAAGGATTTCATTTGGATTAGAAGGATTAACAAATCAATACATTTCTTAAACTCGTAAAAAATTGACGAAGATTATAAAGGTTTAAACAGGTATAGAAATTATTGTTTATTAACGTAATAATCATTACAAAACTACTGTTTTAACAGCTTGAAATGCAGTTCATTTACCTCTTTAGTATTGACAAAATAAGCCGTTCAAAAGTGAGATAATAGTTCTTAAGATTCTATATCAAAAGCTTTTCTTTATTTTCTCATCGAAAGAGCTTCTATTGTCTAGTGGTAATTGTGGATTGCATATAACTACGAATGCTCGTGAGTACCTAATCCTCCGAAAATCAGTCTTATAAAAACTTTCCCGTGCCTCATTCTCCATTCTATTGCGCTATTACTTTAAATACAGCTATCATGAAACTATGATCTGAAGTGAAATAATATCATAAAAAGCAATTGGGTAGAAAGTTCGGATTTGGTAAAGAATGAAAACCTATATTGAAAATGAAAATAAACAGAAGGTACGCTTTTACCTTAAAATATTAATTAACGATCGGTGTTAATGCAGTGGTTAAACGAGCTGGTAGAGTGGCGAGATGCGAGTTGCGAGTCTCTTTTCACTTGATGTAACTGTTGATTCTGATTTCACTTGAGTCCAGTGGTCCGATGTAACACGCAAAGTTACTGGAAACTTAAACAATGTAACAGAAGAAGTAAGAATAGAGACAGAGATATCCTATTTTCCTTGTATCATAAAGTTCAACAGATTTAAGTAATTTCGCTTTATAAGGTGTATTTCAACACAGATTCGCGTATTCGTTTGTTAGCGATGAGAATCTCAAACTTGACTAACAATCTATATAGGATATCTAATAACGTTTCTCCATTTGGATAGACGACGTTTCTCCGGATTGTCTGTTGTTAGTCTGAAACTAAACCTTTCATAAGAAAACTGATTAAAATCCGTTGTTTGTTTTCAAAGAAGTGTAGAATGGAACCATAACGTATTTCGAGTTGTATATATACAACTAGCAGTCCCGCGGTGTCATCCACGTATTTCCTGTTCCTATACAGGAATATGTCATACGGACACGACGATAAAATAGCATTTGTTTATTACGTTACTTGTTCATAATGTAGCTTTCGATTAATGGAATAAATTATATGGTATAGGAGTTTAGAAAATATAAATTTTGTTTACATTGTTTTAATTTGTAACAAACAAAGTAAAAATATAAAATAGCTTAATTACAATATGAGTTTGAAAGTACTTAGTTGTTATTTCCGGCTAACTGACATAAACCAGCTTAATTCCCTAAACCTATAAACATTATAAGCGGTTGATAACCTTAAATATAAGATTTTTGAAGTAATATAAATACATTGTTGATGATGATACATAAATTACTTCCTTACTCGAATAGTCTATTAATAAGCATTGCTACTTTCATTTAGGAAGTAGGCCTAGTTTAAAAATGCATTTTAAAATTGCTGCAGTTACTGCTTCTTCGCCATAGCGTAATGATAATTTTATAAACTATTTATTTTAAATAACATAATCATACATTTCAAAAAAACTACTCGTTTAATTATTTCTAAGCGATGATCAAAAGAACTCAAAATATTTTACAGTCAAATAATTATGTGTAAGAAATACTTTTTGTCACATTTAGGAAACTGATTCTCGGTACGATTATGGTATGGTCAAATTACTTTAGAGAACTGAGTTGTATTAACGATTTATGCCTATTTCATTTACTGCGCATTGTTTCAGCTGCTATATACTAAGCTTGCGTACTAATATTTAAGTCCCGAAACGTTTTTAATTATACACCAAAAAGATATTATAAGAAAAGGGTATAATAATGAATCTATTAGTATTTTTAATAAAAGTGCTACAGTGTTCGAAATGATTCTATTTGAAGGACAACAAACTTGATTCATTTATATAACCTAAGAGTTTTGTTTGCATCTTTCATTGTGTGAAATTCATACTTACTACTACTTATACTATAACTTGCTGTTGGTAAAGAATACTAAAACACAACCGATGTAATAAGAAAATTGACTTTCGCGCAAAAGAAAGCAAGAGATGAATGTAATGTAGTGCACGTAGTCGGCATCTCTTTGTAATACCTAAATAACAGTATGCATTAAAGATGCGCTGTTCGTGAGGGCCGCGTTCCCTCCGTGACCCCGGAGTAGGGTTGTGTTCGTTGCGACACACATGTCTGTTAGTGAAATTATAAATGTCATCCACGTCACAATACATATATTTACATAAATAAATTTTTGTTTACAATGTCTCGACTGTTAACAATATTCGTGTAAAGTTATAGCATGTTTAGTTTGTTCAAGCGTAAATAATTGGCTTTATAAATGTATCATATTAGAAAAAACTTTGTATTCTAACAATAATGGTTAAGAAATAGGATTCAGTTATGAGGATACATCTAATGCGAACTTAATATGGTAGCAATTTCACGCCAAAAGACAATAGTTTTTGAGATGTGTGCACAAGCAAAAAAAATATGATTATTGTATATTTGATGGTGTAGGCCACCAAAGAAAAACCAGCACACGAAAGAGAACGTAGATAACCCTATAAAAAGCATTGATGCTATCCAAACCATCAAAACAACCTCACACAGAAATAAAACGACTGGGAGAAGATGCCTCTTACTTTTAGTCAAGAAACTCGGAAACTCGGTAGTACAACCGTAAAGCTACTATTAACGCAACAAAGCGGAGTGACTAATGTTATACGAAAAGCTGTCATTATCTTCTCAGATCGTAATCAATTTGTTACACGCCATCTTAAGTTAAATATAATGTCGGATTTTAAAATTCAAGTGACGATAAAGACAGCATATGAATTATTTATAACGAGAAAAAATTCTACTTTCATTAAATTAAATAACGTATCGAGCATCGGTCAAGTCTCGATCATATAGTTCGTTGCATAAGATCAAGTAATTATGAAATAGTTTTATAGGAAAATAATTAGTGATCATTATGAAATACACCAATGCATATGGATGAAGGTGTTATTGGCCGTAGAAATCATTGAGTCCGGGTCAATGAATCGTGTCGGTATCGTGAAACTAATGGGTCATCAAATATAAGCATACGTTGCAAGATTTACCTGTTTATATTTATATAGCTGACAGTATATAGTAGTGAAAGTTTACGTCACCACATCGTGCAAAATTTGCGCTGATTGCCATTTCTCGAACTGATGGTACATACCGTTCGTATGCATGCATGTCTTTACTGTTTAGAAATTCGTGTGATGTTCACAACGTAATTGAGAAAATACATTCAAGAAAATTACTGTCATATGAACATATATTACTGCAACGTGTAACATACGGAAATTGAATTACATATTATAAATCTTGCTAGCGTGAGTAGATTGATCCTAATTTTGTAAATTAATATAGTACTTTTAAAATCAATACGGTACTTTTAAATATCGATAATTAACTATTGGATTAATTATTACTCAAAATTATTATCTGACTAATTGATAGAGCGGAGCTAAACCTGCGACTAATATAAATGTACAGTATCCTCGATATCATTAATAAAAATTCACAATTAACGACTTTCACGCCATAGTATTACAGGTGCACTAAAAAAAAGTTATGAAATAGTTGTATGAAATTTCTACAAGGTACTAAACAAGCAACCTCCCTAAAAATTCACAAGCTTAAAGTTTTACTGGATTGTAAATAAATTATAAAAATTGACTTAAAAAAACTAAATAATTCACCAATATCTAAATCGTTGAATACTTTAGCGGTATTTTAATAACCCCATGTTATTTTAAATCCTCCACATAGTGAACGTTTAAAAGAATACAACCTCACTTTTCGTTTTGAGGAGATTCAGGTTATTTTACTATGCAGATATATAAACGTTATATCGCACTTATGCAAGAATATCGAAACAATAGTATAATAACCAAAGGTCGTATACGAATTAATAAATAGTAATTATACATTCGATTTATAAACGTTGATTATGATGGATATGATTTTATTTTATATCTTCATTCTTAAAAAAGAGCAATGTTTTCTATTATAAAATTACAGACCTCTTGGACCAAGACTACATATACGAGTACAGGCTGAATTTCCTTGTTAATCATAGAACCCCGAAAAGGTAATAGCAAGAAGTCTGTCGTCACTTTTGACTTTTTTGTGTTAACCATTTCATACTATAATACCTCATCATGTTTCCTTAACCGTGAGAAAATCGTAAAATAAACAGTAGCTTATCTAACGTTTTACAGGCGTGACTCTGGTTCGGTCTTTACACGGGTAGTTCATGCGATGACATCTATATTTATATAATTAATATTTTGAAAATAACACTGTATTTTTATATACATTCACTCTATTGGTCCTCAGTTGCTTGTGATGTAAGTTTGACGTATGTTTTACTGTGTAATATCAAAATTGATTAGAGCGTGAAGCAGAGATGCGACATAATACATTTTCTGGCATATGTCGTTTAAAGTTGAGTATATACAAACATCATTTCTGATTATTGCTTTATTTAAACAAAGTATAAAAATATTGTGATTGTAAATATTATACAAGTCTCTTATTTTCAAAATTCGAAAAACGTCACTTTTTGTCCCGCTTTTTAGAAATGTAAGATCATGTGGTAAGGTTCCATTCTATTAGCTAAGTGCCGTTCATATACGATATTTAAAGTGTGATTATATATATTCAACTGGATAGATATTCGTATGCAATCTTTTAAATCGATCTTGTCTTTATTATATTATTCTGATACCAGATTCTGGTATCAGAATATTATATGTATATATATATAGTATTATATGTATAGTATAATTACAGTTAATATATTGTGAAGTGAAAAGGCAGAAAGCCTTTAAGGTTTGCGTAACATTTACTTCCTGGTTCTAATAAAACCTCATGATTTCCTTTTAAGTAAAGATCATACATCATAGATAAGCCGATGACCTACAGTGAAAGGGCTGTTGTGTTAAGTGCTCAGTGGGGCCGCTTCTGTTAAGTCAAAGGATCTTAATCATGAATAATACCACTGTCTAACTTAAATTAAAAAAAATATGCAGTATTTCCTAGATACGCAGTGGCATAGTCAACGGTGACTAATTGCTTCAACTATTTTTTTAACATATTCATTGATCGCATCGATATTTAATTTTCTAACCTCTCATCAACAAATTGCGTGAATCATCCATAATAATCCACAGATAAATTACGATTTAAGACTAATATAAATGAGCAGTATTCTCAATAAATAATTAAATTATGGTTTTATTAATGTGACATAAGCGGAACTTAACGCGTGCGTTTTAACTCATACCAAAAAGTTTTAAAGTTAGGGATTTTTTTTTCCACTGTAATTTATACAGGCACCGTTTGATATACAGCTTTGTAAAAAAAAACAAAGAAATCATTCATATGAAATTTTTATAATACACAACCAACATTTATCAAAATCCGAATACATACAGGTATCCGTCATCCTATCATCTATTCGATTCTTCATGTCAGTAAATTATCGACCAACACAATACAGGATCACGCAATTCTCGTCATCAACAATATCTCTCTTGTCAACTAAATGTCGTCGCAAATTCGTGCGACAGCTATAGGCATCTGCTTTGTCGTGGACATCGGGTGGGTCAGGCGACACGATTGACTAAATAAGTCTTGTGCCAAAGCAGGTTGCTACATCTATTGTCAAAAATAGGTGTCACTTTTTAAATTCGTTATTTATGTAGCTGTCATCCATAAAAGCATAAGAATCTATATGAAACTGCAACTGTTTTGTATCTATAAACGGAACAGAACATTCATAAATGTCTTGTTTCCAATGACGAAATAATTTGGTATCGGAATTTAGAGCGCTTATTGAGGATTGCGTGTTTGACCACAAAATGAAACGCTATAGTATGGTTTCCGTTTTAATTACACTGAAAGTCGTTGCAATTGTTTTATTCTTGAAAATAATCGTACAGTTCATTCACTTTATGAATAGTGAGAATTATTATATTTCACACCAAAATTATCTGAAAATATGTATGTCCCATGACTTGCAACAGCTCATTATATTAAAGCAGCGAAGGTCACAAGCATGTTTTACAATGGCTCGTATTTGTTCTGGCGCTGATTATATGCAACTCATTTATCTGTATCGCATTGTATTCGTTTCGTTCTAATTACTAGATTAAGAAACAGTCCATTGATAGGAATTAGCACGAGCGATGAGACTATATATCTCAATACAAAACGTTTTTTTATTCTATCTAAAGCTAACGCTAGAGTATATAAACTATTTTAGTGTTATCATTAATATAAAATCTAATTTAGAACCGTAGGAGATCTACTGTTGATTTCGAATAGGATCAGTAAAGAAAGTTTTATTATTTAAACTTTGCTATTGTGGATGCATACAGGTGGCGACTGTCGGCTCCGATACCGTACTTAGATTTTTAATATCTGTACTATTCTACTCTATTTGAACACCACATAACTTCGACATACCACCACCACATAGGCTTCGACATAAAGTACAAAAGTTTAACCTGTTATAATACTGAGATGTTTAATTCTGGATTTGATCAGACCAGTAATTTATTCTAAGCCGAATCAAATCTAATCATTCTTAGGTGTACCTTTTGTCTGTAATCCCTACTAATATTATAAATGCGAAAGTAACTCTGTCTGTCTGTCTGTCTGTCTGTCTGTCTGTCTGTTACGCTTTCCCGGTTAAACCTCTCAACCGATTTTGATGAAATCTGGCATAGACAATCTTTAGACCTTAAGAAAGGACATAGGCTATTTTTGAACTCGAAATAAGGGTTGTAAGGGGTTGCAAGGGGGGATGAAAAGTTGTTTGCATGGATCGCTATTTTTAGAGCTAGAAACTTAAAACTTATTTTTCAGGCCATTGATTCGATATAAATAAACGTGACATTCAAAGTTTATATAATTTGAAGTAAATAGGTATGGTACCCAAAAAACTATTCCACGCGGACGAAGTCGCGGGCACAGCTAGTAATTTATAATTGCGAAAGCATATCTGTCTGTTTGTTACGACGTCTTAGCCGGTAGACTATTTTTATAAATTTTGGCATGTGAATGAAAATAATATTAAGTCTAGGTAATATATCATTGCCTAGGATAAATGCTATTCATCTCAGATAAACAAGAGTTTCTTATTCTAACAAGAGTTTCATCAGTATCAGTTTAAATTCTCGGTTAATATAATATGAAACATTCTAATAAACATGTTTACTTTACTAATGTAAGAAGACTATAATTATAATAGTTTTACAATGCACTAACGTAAACAATGGCATTCATTAGCCCTTTGAAGCTTTCGTATAATTAAGTTATTAGGCGGTGATGCGTAAATTACGTATTGTCCGCGTGTCGACGCATGCACGATGTTTAAAATGTGCCTATTATACAGTTGATCAATCAAGGTGTCTGATTAATTCTACCGCCAGCGAGATGCCTTATTCCAGCCAACAATACAGTCTTTACATTTACTGACACTGTTTTTAAAATCAACTTTTACAAAAATATCTTCATAGCTCAAAATAACTTTTAAAATTTATTGAAAATATTAAAGATGTTTTAAAATTGTTAATGAAGATGTAATTTTAATAGTAACTAAGACGAAAATTGGCATTAAAATTTGGCTTGCAATAATTTACGTAACCTTCAAAGCAACCCTTTACGGGGTCACCAATTAATTCTTCGTGACCAATCAACAGTAATGTTTGTATAAATGAAAGCGTGCGATATTGAATGATAGATATTACGTAGACATAGACTAAATATGTATGCGCAGTCGCCAACTCGTCTGCGACATCAATTTAACATAAACTCATTCAAGTCGATTTACAAACTTGTCTCACGATGACACAGACGTATATCGGTAGACTATTATCTAAGCTGAAATCGCACTCTTTCACTTCCTCAATGTCGTCATGATATATTTAAATATTAGCCCGGGCTATTCTCACAATGGATTTTAAATTTATCCGTCTATAAGTCTTCATTATTGAAGTTACATTTTTTGGTTCCCGTATTCATATCCATTTATCTTAATATATGTTTAGTGTTGTATTATTGTCGTTTAAGAAGTTGCAATTTAATCCAAGAAGATAAATAATCAACGGACACAAATCCTAATTTGACTGACTATAATATAACCTTTTTTCTTTTGCTTTCTACCTAGAAAACCTCTCTTTGACCTTGCGTAACAGCGGCGTTACGATTATGATCGAATGGCTATACAACTGACTCGGACTTTTACCGTCAATCACCTTCCAATTTTTATGAGGAAGAAAATCTGGTACTTGCCGATATATAGGTAGATGCAAGATGAACGATCATGTATGTATTTTCTATTATATACTTGTTAGGAATATATATATATACGGGCCCGATGGCGCGTTCAGTAGTGTCTCTATCTTATACGCCAAGGGTATTTGATACTCACCTAAGATACACATTTATATGATAAATATTTAGATTTGTTATACGTGCAGCTAATATATTTGTAATTCCTGTTTTGTCAGACATCCGTAATACAAGCCCGATGGTGCAAAGTACTAATCCTGTTGTGCGCCAAGGTTCGATCCCCATCCATTTATATGTAATAATACTAAACAAACATAATAATTGATAATTATATTTATTATGTGTCATGATGTTTATGATTCCTCTGTTGTCTGATCAGCACCTGCAATCCGTAACGCACTGCTTTAAGCGACATCTGAGCCAGGAATGTAGGAGATGTTGTGTGAATATATTTGTTTTTATGTTTGGGATGTTGTGTATGCTTATTTATTATATATTTATATAGGTCTAAGCTCACTGAGATATAGTTTTAAAAACAAACTTTATTCAATATTTATTTTATATCTTGATGTATTGATGAAACATCAACATAAACTTTCTAATTGTAATATTTCACAAAATATGTTTTGTGACTCGCTAAAGCTCTATCGACTATCATCGCTCCATTATTCACATCACGTTGTGACTTCTTACAAAGGGCACCTCGACATAAAAAAGACGTCAAATAAAAAATGTTATCTATCGTTAACGTCAATCAGCCCTTATATTAATGAATAGAAAGCGAGTCATTATTGGGGTCACCGCATGTGAATCTTGGTAGCGAAAGTGTTTGCGTAAAGAAAACACATCGTGAAAAACCAGTGACAAAAATCTATTGAACAATCAATACACAAACGCTTCACCTGTTTTCGTTTTTTTTGTGTATCTAAACAATTGTATACTTCCATATGAATAGATAAATTTTAAAAGAAGGATGTTAGGAATAGGTTTTTTGTTACATACTTTAATAATATAGGTAACGATCGATCATTCCATATACTAGCTGTCCCCTTAGGGTAAGCAACGTAACACTAAGTACCGTGGGTAAAGCAGCTTCAAAGTTCACGATATCAATCTCGAAATGCACTAGCATATAGCCTTATTTGATTGAGTTTGGCTGCGCATCGTCTGACAGGTCTAAAATGAAACTAATATGTAGTTTAGTCATTTATCATCAAAGCAACTGTAGACTGACGTAACTGCTGGACATAGGCCATCCCAAGAAAAGGGAAACTATGCCCTTAATGGCCGTGCTGTGCAAGCGTGGTGGGAAAAGCAGAGAGCTTAATTTTGCTGTTTGTTTGTAGATATACATAGATTCTATTGGATATACCTTAATCGCATTATACGACACCTGGCTTAGGGGGGTAGAGGGTACGTTTCTATTCTACCGACAAAACCCTCAATAATAAAACAATAGTTTTTTCATATGCCCCCCTTTAGACGTTACAACTGTTCTATTATATTGATCTCTACTTAGTGCTTTTTTAATAAGATATTAAAAAAACAATTCTGGTGTATAATGTTCAATTATATAAGTTCTTGATATCCCCAGTGTTGCCAGATATTAGCCAGTGATAATTCTCAGACATCTAGTAGACGCCAGCACATATTATTTTTCCGCTTTTAAATGCACGCAACACGCAAAATGTACGATAATGGGAACCAGTAGGCAATCTGAAATAGGAAATAATGCGTACGAGTAGCTCATACAATGGTTGAGCGATTAAATGAATAATGGCGAGCTCGAGTAATTGTGACTAACAATAAAATTGGATTACGATTTGCAACTACATAATAACATTATTATGTACGGGTACTCTCTTACAAGTACTCATTAAATTCGCCAACTTTTTTTACCTACCTTACATACTATAGATAAATATAAGAAATAACGGAGCTTAACTGGAAAACACATGCGAATATCAAATTTTGATTATAAATTTCTAAAGCATGATGAAGTTCTGGGTGAGTTCGAGAAATGGGTAGCCATACCCGGAACCTAAAGCGATATAACTATCGTCTCGTATATCACGAGCGCTGGGTTCAAAGAGTGTGCCCTTTCACAAAACACCATTATAAATACCCGACCGAGTACTTAGATGGACGATAATTCTCCATTGGCAGTAAACTATTCTTTGCATCTCGCATTTCTGCCAAACATCTCAAGAGAATTTACTTAATTTACACATATTTTTCACTAATTTTTTAATTCATCGCAAATGCCTATTGATTGCTATAGTTATACTTAATTATTACCTCAGCAATAACTGTCAGCGACTTGTAAGAGCATTGTTAATTTGTCAGCCAAAAAAAGATCTCACGACAGTGTTGTTGATATTTAACAAAACACAACTACAAATGCTCAGCTGTTTTGGCTAGCTCCTTGCCGTGGGACAGTGAAAGCAGAGATACACTTTTAATATTATTCTCACGATCTTTTACTTTTGATTAGGCTACATTTGTCTGATGTTTCTGTGGTTTTCGAATTTTAACATAATTAACTGCTTCTTTATTGTTAACTACTTTATGTACGCAACTACATTTTTCTACGTTATTTTCAATTAACGAGACGGCTTTGTCATCCATCGCGCCTGAATCCCATCGGGGTAGGCAGAGGCTATGGATCTCCACTTGTTACGATCTTAGCATACCTCTCTTGCTTCTCTTACTTGCTTTAATCCTTTCACACACGCTCGTTTTATTGGCACGTCTGACCTTGCCATTCTTTAATACCTCTAATACCTGGTTAAGATATGTTCGCCTCGATCGTCCTATACCAACCTACTTTCATCCATCCTTTTTACATGTCTAAACCATCTTAACATTCCTTTCTCTATTGTTGTCACAACATAATTGTTTACACCAAAACGATCTCTTGTTACACTATTCTTTAGTCGGTAGTGTCTTTCCCCTTAAATATGTAGAGCTAGAATTTATCAAATCAAGTAAAAAAAAAATTCTTATTTCCATACTATGTATTTCGTGTACTCTGACTTTTATGACCACATTCGTAATATGACTAAGTTAAAAGTAATAACTTGTAGCAAGTAAATAAAAAAGATGAGATAATCGTTACACCGTAATGTGTAACACAAGTGAGTTATCTTCATTGTATTCGTGCGTGATCGTCGGCAGAGCACGTACGCAAGATGCAATTACGTTAATTTTTCTATAAAGAAAACACCATAATGGCCTGTTCTACATCCCCTTTAAGTTTTGCATTAGCCATGACCTGTTACTTGGAACAATTTGATTATCTAACTTACAAATGGCTTTGCTGTACAACAACAAAGTTAGCCCTCGGGGAATTTTTTTTTGAAGCTTCAACCTACTTTTTTTTATTTTATTCGCCATAAAGGTTACTCTGCAGTTGTGTAAGTCAATTTGTCTTGGCGATGAATACATGTTTTTACTTTCGAAGTATTTTTAGGCTTGAATAGTGAAATGGATCTCATGTTTTAAAAAAGATTAAATACATACAATATACAATGGCATACTGAGATTTTTTATTTTAATCACGTTCTAGAACCGACAGAAAAGTCAAATGCACAGGGTGGGGATGGGCAGCAGCATCCCCGTTTTGAAGCTACGCTCTGCGATTGCCAACACGCTTACGTAGCGCCTATATCCAAAAGTGGACTTCCAATGGCTGATATGATATGACGAAGCTTACATTACTCGCTACTTCTTCTAGTATAAGACATCAACGCGATTTTTTTCATTTGTAAAAACAACCATACTTGCAAGTTATAAAGGCAAGTTTGTGGTCTGCCTCGACCGATGAACTGATTTGAAATAATATTCGAACTACGACCTAAAATTATATATCTCTAATATCTTAATTAGGCCATAGCTCAATACTAAGAAAAGCACTAATTACTTTTAGTACCGGTAAAACAAGATATCGCGAGAGGCGCAATAAAAGGGAAGAATACGCGAACGAAGCTATTATTTTCACCTTAATTATCTGGTCATAGGTATTTTCCATTGGCGAGTGCATTATCTAACCACTGTTAAGTCACAGAGCGAGAGGTCAATTAGGTGAATTTTGCCGGGTGAGGCTTAGGATAAGACTAGTCTTCAAATAGATTCCGGCATCAGAGCAAGGACTTCTTTAATTACACAACATGTAAAGACATGTTAGTTTGTAGTAATTAATTAGATAATTAACTAGCGGCCATGATAATTATAAAAAAACCTAACTTTCAGAAACCAAATTTTTCAAGAGCACTATAGTATGAGAAATGTCACGATATGTGATAGTTTAATACTTGTTTATTTTGTTGTTACGAGATTCATTATATATTATTAATGATAACTAGATTTTGAAAGGAGGTCCTACGCTGCGCTTTCCGGTGCGTGGTGTCCATTTTGCGTTTATCCATTGCTACTTTTTCTTGCTACTTCACTTTTTATAAGCCGTATTAGCTTTTAGTTTAAGTTTATTAAGAAATCTGCAATATGTATATTAAATTAGTAGAGCAAAAATAATATGAACCCCAGAAATATTCAGGGTCAATGGCAAATACAGACATAATAAATATTCTTAAAAGTATATTTTTATCTGTATTCTAAATTAACCTGTAACATTACGTTCCATTCATACAAATTGAGCACAAACGACAGTTAAGATATATGATTAAAACTGCACATCATTGCGATAAGTAGGTATTTTAAACAGAGTACGAGATGACACAAAGATAAAACATGCAAAATCATTTTTTTCAATAAAATACCAAACGTTACATAAATTGAATGTTCGCTTATAATAACAAAAGATCGTCAGCTGTCGAAATCATCTCTCATCATTTCCATTTCTCGGAAACAAACATTTGTGCAAACACGTAACACTTATGTGACTTCCAAAAAGTCCTTTATAGTTTATTGCCTTCTGACAATTAATGTGAACGACGAGATCGCAACATCACGCAGCGTGTTACATCACGAGGGGGAAAGTGCATCTCTATGTTTTTTTAATAATTTATAACCCGACAGTGCATTTTTTCTCACGCTGCAAATACGGAAGTTTTTGTATCTGATAGTCGAAAATTTTATTAATGAACATCTTATAAAAAAGTAATGTAAACTAGAAAACCAACATTGGTCGAATAGATATATAAAATCTATGCTCATTCATAATACAAGATTATTATAGAGAATGTAAGTATAATTGATAATATATTGCATGGAAAATAGTTTTCTAATCGTACAGTGTAGAAGCTGTATGTAAGCTGTAGCACTTCTAATAAAAAGTTTAATAAAAAAAAATTATATATGCGTTATTATTTTTAAAAAATTTATTCTGGTCGTTGGATAAGACGTATATATCACAGAACAGAACAGATTATTAGTCAGAGTAATCTATTATTTGCTATTATCGTTATATTGTCATGCTTTCTACATAAAATTAAGTAATACGTAATTTAAAGTGCATGTGGTACCAAAAAAATGACATTTATTTGTAATTTTCATAATATTTGACATCACATCGCCATGCTAAAACAATGTAGCCGCGACAGTGCAGTGAAAGGTTATGTTCATTTAAATAAAAGACACTCATTTCGTACGTGAGAGAAAACATATTTTGGGCACTAAAATATACACTACGTTTATCTATTTCAAAACAAGAATAAAGACTATCTTTTTCTCCTCTTAAATTTCCATAATTAGACATGCTTAATTTATCTTATGAACACATTAGCTTTTGTTTTCATATTTACAATATACAATAAAACACTCATTTAATTAGTTACAATAAAAAAATTTAAAACATTTTCTTCGAATATCGAATTAGTCGTTGACACTATCACATGCACAAAATTAACACTAGTACTCACAAGGCGCATCGTGTCGTCTTCAGCCGAAGCACTTGTCTGTAACTACACGTTAGGTGCGTATGCGCACAGGCGCCCGCGTCGCTGAGTCGGCACGAACTGCGACCGCGGGCGGCCGACGCGCCGCCCTGCCTGTCAACCACCGGTTGTGTAAACTACCACATCCGAGGATGTGACACCTTGTTTACAAACGTGCCCCTCGTCAGCCATATTGATACTTGGTAATAATAATCGATCGCTCATAGTGTGCTGCTCTTAGCCGGGATACAAAATTACGCATTAAAGCAAGCCTTAAATAACCTGCTTACAGCATACCAACTGGGTTTTTGAAGCTTTTTAATATCATTATCGTTTCATATAAAATTATTCAAATCTATCTATGCAAAGGTATCGTTTGCCTCTGTCTAAAACCAAATTTCGTCCGTGCAAAAGTTGGTTATGCTGTGAATCGGATTTCGTTCAGCGTCTAATGAGGTATTATTGTACTAATTCAAAATTATTTATCAAACGTCCAAGCTAAATATGGCAGGCCTTAAAGCCATTATTATTACATAAAATACATTACTGTTCTATTATGAGCAACAAACGTTATTTAAGATATTAAATATTAAATCATAGTAAGCATTTTATTTCTATTGACACTTTGTTACTAGTAACAATACCTGGGATCATTTGCTCTGGTAGATATTCCTTAACCGCAAAAATATAAATAAAAGTAGCTAGTCACCGTCTCTACTTGCATGCACAGTGGTGTATGTACTTTGTTCGATAATAATAATAGCCTTTATTCAGATTTTTCCTAAGGCAATGTATTAACTAAACATGTAAAAAATATAAATCTAGTATTTATAGCATATCTTGTGCTTGTTTTTTGCAGATCTGTTTGCCACTCGGCAAAGGCCTCCTCCAACCTTTTCCGTTCTGACCTTTCCTGAGCCACTTCCATTTCATTCCTGCCGTTTCTCTTATATCGTCAACCCACTTTTTCTATGGTCTACCTCACTTCCTTTTGCCTCCTCTAGGTTACCATGTTGTCACTTTCTTGTTCCATTTGTCATGACCTCTTAGCATGTGTTCTAATTGTCTGTATTATGTCTAAGGTTTTTGTTTTGCTTCCTCGGTTCGGTTTTTTAATTTGTCTGATGTCTTGACGTTGCCAGCAAGTTGCTAGTGTTTTTCCATTTTTTGAGTTATAGTCCATGCTTGGCACCCATACATAAGGATGGGTAGTAAACATGTGTTAAATAATTTGATTTCGAAAAAATCTACAATAGCTGATATATTGACCTGATTATGTGATAAGTCGCTCAAAGCACTTGTGTTACGGACATCAGACAACAGAGTAATCTCAAATATACTACTTATATACACCCAGACACAGAAAAAATATAAATATCATCAAATAAATATTTGTAGTGGGTGTGGTCGAATCCCCGGCTACTACTATCTGTGCCATCGGGCCCGTCATAATATTTCAATACGTATAAAATATTTTTTCGAAAATCATATATATTCTCTTATAAGGGGGTATAAGAGGGGTATAAAGTGAATCCGCGAATAGTATAATTAACTAATAAACTCACTAAGTTATAGATAAAGAATTGTCCATACATCGATTTAGCTATGGATAATTAATTATGAACATGGCAGGTGATTGCAATTCGGCGTCATTTTCAGTCCGGCCGCTTACGACCGGATTACCGGATCCGTTTTTCCGGATTGCACTCCCTAATGGCAGGTAGTTAATATTGAAATTAGGAAAGAAAAGAAACAGATAAGCCTAATTTTCGACATCGAATATGGTGTATTGCCAAATTCAATGTATTCAATCGTATGTAAGAAAATTCTCACCGCTAATATATCTGACATATCTACAAGATCAGAAAACCTCAAGAATGCTTTACACAACACACGCTCACGTACAAATAAAAAAGGCCCGCATGAAATCGCTGCTCACCCAATTACAGATCTTTTTATCACAACTTCGTGACTTAGCCACAAGTCCAAGCGCGTTGATGACATTCCGCACGCCTACGTAACGTAAACAGATGCTTGTTTGGTTCCTGCGTTACCGTACCCATGTCTGCGAGCATACATGTACATGGAATAAGCATGACAAAATATGGCTGTGTCTAAGAAGCCCACACTTGTTTCGAACGCATCAGTTACAGATTCAATTAGAAGTCAGTTTATGTTTAGCTACTAACATTTTTTTTTATAAAATTGAATTAAAGATATTGATCCTCTTAACGTCAGTTATTTATTGATAATATTACCTGTATATAAAATATACAGATAAGGATCAAATAACTTTAAAATTACTTAAAACCGGTTCGCAGCTAAAGATTTTTCAATAAATAGTAAGGTAAAAAAAATAATTGTCAAATTGAGTATAGAATTTGAATTCTTATTCTGATATTCTTATATATTCTTAATTTGAAGTCTTAGAAAAATCAAACTTTACACACAAATTACTACATCTATAATGTTTTCTGACGAATTCTTGTGAACTAACGAATAGCATAATATTATAAAAAGAAATAAGAGAAAATTAGATTGTATCGCAAATGTCTCAAATAATACTTTTAATTTTTCAATCTCAAAACACAATTTTAGAACATAAAAATATTCATAAAGCGTTTACCGCGAAATAAAGATTTCAACGCACCATTTTATGAGACTGACGTTTTCCAATTACATTCACAGGCAGTTTTGCATAGCGCAAATGTAGGATCGTTAAATTTTATGCGTTTTCTGCTGACGTCCGCACATAAGACGTAGACGTAAGAATTCACCGTCAAAAAGTTACTTAACAAAAACGATGCAAAAATGAATCACAATAAATAAAGAAGTGTGTGTAAAGTAAAATAATTAAATGAAGCGCAGTGGTATATTGTGTTGGGGGTCAAAGCTCAGCGACCGGTTCCTTCGGACTTTCTTTTCGTTAACCTTAGGCCGAGCTCGCACCGGGCCGCTGAGTTGGCGACAGTGTTCACCAGTGTTACGTCACTTGTTAGTCGATTCGCGTTTTAATAACGTCTCGTGGGATCCATGTTGCTCAGGTGATAGTGTGCCGACGCTAATTTCTACTGTCGTCACCTTACGATTGATTAAATAATTCGTCGATTATAATGGCTTTGGCGTTTTAGATATTTGTTTGTATGTATTGTAATAGGCATAACTATCGTTTCAAATGTACTATGAGTGTGTTTCGATTAAGTTCTAATTTAAATGAACGGGTTTTTCCTTATCTGACCGCGGCGTTGTGAATCGTTATTCACTGCATAAGTCAACCTTGTATAGACATTTCTAGAACAGCATTTCTAAAGTTCTCTTGTCCGGGTTTTAATGATAGCGAGCTGCAGTCAAGTTTTTTTAAAGTTTATAGGGCAAACTGTATTCGATTTAACATCTGTTAAAATAGTCTGTTGATAAACTGTATATACACAGTACGAGTAATGGTGCTCCATATTTCTTCTTAATTTGTTAATGTATTTGATAATAGGTGCCTATCCTACCAGTAACAGATGGGTTAGTTAAAAAGTCTCGAAAGAATAAAAATAGGCATGCCTTGCAATATCAGCTTGAATATAATAACACGCTGCACACAAGCCGATGTGTTGCGACCAATAAATCATGATATCAGCATCGAAAGTACCGCTAATGAAGGTTCACGCCTATTCATTTTTATAAACACGCCCATGGCGAAGTTATTACCTTTGGGTCAACGAAATAAAACATTAAAGTGGTAAGTGAAAACAAAATAATAAGTTTCTTAATTATACACTCCTGTAGTGCAATAACATAATTGAATTGACTAATTAATGACTGTATGTACATCCATGGCCGTCGACAGCATTCGTTCTCAGTCGTGTCATATATTTTATAATACCTCCCTACAACTTATTGTGCGCTGGTTATTATTGTTTACTTTTTCATAATATTTTTTAGTAGGAGATTTTTAATTCTAATGAGAAATACATATTCTTTAACAATTACATTAAGGTTGGTAAGAAATTGGAATAATCTTATGGTATTTTATTAATAACAATTAAGATCATAAATATCACCATCATGATGATATATAATCACCTAGTGTTTTAACGTGAAAGTAGTTTTAGTATGGAAACTATATTTGTTCCCAAATTAATACCGATTAATATAAAAATGTCGATATATTACTTTAAGTTGAATTCTTATTGCTTATCAACTAGTAATAATAAATATAGCTAAGCAGGAAATAAAAATAGGAGTTGTCAAGCGCAATTCATGCTTATAGTCGACAAAAGGTGTCAATCAATGTCAGTGGAAACTAATCAAGATATTGTACAGTGTTAATAAATAGCAAAGTAATTGTAATATTTGCTAATCTCTAATTCGATGAATCATTATTTAATAATCATGTCTATAGCGATTATCAACTATATATAAATTATACTTACTACACACATCCATTTCCATGAAAATTCAGGAAATATAGCTTATAATATTTGCTGATAGTTAACTTTCAATAGTACGCAGGAATAGTTGAATCGGACCAGAAATTTTTGAGTTTAATCGTTACAAACGTACTATCGTGATCTTATTTTCTTATAAATATATAATGAACCATATATATCTGTCTCTAAGATAAGATGTAACCATCCGATGGTGAATAAAATGAGAGCTGTTAGTTCAATCGTTTAGTCGAAAAACAAACAACTAAATAATCAAGCTTTCCCGCTCTCGGCTTTATCCACGTGGATGTTATACCACGTTCTCCAGAAACTAATTTTTTTCTAAGACCATAAGTAGTATAGTTGTCTGTTGTTTAATTTTTAAACTGCCATCAAACAACAAATATATAATACTTTATGAGTAATCTTCATGAAATAAAAATAATTTTATCCCACGGAAGCTGAAAACTTCTGCTGTGAGAAAGAGTTGCCTATGTCATTCTCTGACCACAAACCACCATATGAATCATCCGAATATAAGAACCAAATCATATTCGCATACAATTAACAGATTCAAGATGTCACCAAATTCCTAAACTCGAATTTCAAAATTTAGCCACGCCTTATTCCAAAATGTCTGATTTTACTGCTTTATCCGTCATTACGTCATAATATGATGCTTTCTCCCGATGCGTCATTTACATACGCACTTCTCTGTTTGCTCTTCGAATTTCACCGTGGTCAAGTGGACATCTTAGCCCACACTGATGCCTGCTTAATTGCGGTGTTTTAATGAATTGTTTGCTCATTGACGGTACCGTAGTATAATCGATGGCGTAATACATATGCTACCAATGAAGTGTGACTACCGGATAAGAAATATTGGAACGTCAAGTTTGAAGAATAATAGTACGTCAAAGATGCAATAGACTTTTTGACCCAGGGGTCAAAACTGTTTATCAATGCGTGACCCTATGCCTACAACAGATTTTACAGATAGAATTTTGTAAAATGAGAAATTATAGTTAATCTGAATTTTTACAAAATAATAGACCACAACGTTGAGTATAAAGCATTCGTTAACATTTTAACTCCTAAATCTTGCAAACATACCTCTCAAACCATTTTTGATAATTTCCTAACGCACCTATTGGTCTGTTTTTATTTATAGCTATTCAGGTAAACGCAAGTTCTCATCTGTAGTGAAGTAACAAGTAACCAATTAATTGATTAAGTGGTTAAATGAATAAATTATACAAATAGGCCATAGTAACTGTAGTGTGAATTTACTATTGGCTGCATCGTTGCATCGCTTGCGCAAGCTTCCGCGGGTGGTCTGATGGAATTTCTTATGCAATCTTGTCCACTCGGTTCAAGGGCATGAGTTTATACTGTTTTATATGGTCTGGATTGTACTAGGTATTAGGCTACCCATCAAATTGACGAATGATTACTAGACACTAAGTTAATAAGAAATCAATATTATTACAATAATGCAAAGCCATTATGAATTAAATAAAAAGTTTTTAGACTATAAACTATAATTTTAATATTATATTGAACAGTATGTGAAATTTCAAGAAGAAAATGCAGGGAAATACAGAAAAAAACATGAGAATAGTATTTCTGTTGTAAAATTACATGTCGGTAAATAGGAACAGGGTATTAATAAAAAGATGTGGTAAGAGAGATGACTATCGACGAACAGGTATATTCAATTGGTTAAGGAATGTACTGTGAAAAGAAATAAATAGAAAAGTGATTTATACAGCGAAGATTAATGCAAAATGACTAAATTGAAGATGTTTATAACGATATATAATTAATATGGAGTAAGCTAAGGAATGTATATCAGAATCTTAACATATAAGTCTCTAAATTAATTCGGTGAGAAATAGGTGTAATTTTATGTATATACAGAATCTTTAAGGATAAACATTTATCAATATTAACTGTAGGAGCTTGGATGTACTGAAAATAAAAAATTTTTTTAGAACGTTAAGTATTCAGAGATTTTTTATGTGAGTCCACCACCTACCTTTTTTTCTTCTACAGTTTTTATAATATAATAGGCCACATTCATCTTAGTAAATATTTTGAGTTCACTATGAAGTAAACTGTAAATTATATCAAATTCTTCTTGCGTTTTTAAAATAAAGCTCCATCACGAGTATAAAATGCTCGTACCTATCACTAATTAAAGAATATTATTCCAATAATATTCAATTTCGTTTTTTAAGTTTGATCTAATAAATTTGACCCGAACACTTGTAAATATCAACTTTTAAATAATATAAGGTTGTACCCAGATTAATACTGTTTTTCTTATCTGCGAAATGTCTTTCACAATTGGATTAAATTGAAAAGTCAGTCGTGAACTAAAGTCATGTTCTCACGATATTGTTACGACATTTTAGAGTAATAAAACAATTAAAATTGTGGAAGTTTAATTATTATTACAGAGTATTTCATATTTTAGCCTAGATGTGGTTTTATATTGTACATAGCGAATACTGTACAGTATTTGATACTTTTGTATTTTAGTCATATTTCAAAATATTCTACGATTTACAGTGCGTTCTATTCCAAGTTAGATATTGAGACACTACTAACTATGGTATTGGTACAATTTTAGTTATCTTATCTTAAACTATTTACATATATTATCCAGAGAGTGTTTGTCAGATAAATTTCAAAGCTTTAATTCAATACTTTGGCGTTTAGTCTGAAGTTTGGTTTCTGACATTAATATTCTAAGATATATCATAACGATCAATCAATAAATCACTTCTAATAAAACTTGTTAAAAACTGCACTTCTTTGTTTTTTATAACACCGGCAGACCGAAACAATGATGTATCAAGTGTATTTTTACAAAATATACAGTAGTAACAGTTGATGTACAAAACTCCGAGAAGAACGGTCGAATGTGAGCAAACAGCTATTACGTATTTTGCATTTCAAGCACAAAGTTTAATTTTATGCTCCATATGTTTTATGAATATTTACCGAAAATGGCGAATGTTGGGTAACGTCTTCAGATTTAAACTATCGTATGACTTTGTACATATTAAGGCAAACATTCTTGTAATCTTTAACCTACAAGTAACTTCCATATAACTTCTATTAAACTGCATAGAGTTCTTATTATTTCAGTTACTTGTTATACTAGAAACAAAGTTTTGATTCAGATTATACCTATGCTCATAATATAAGATTAACTTAAATATAATTTATTTTTTATATTATTATAGATTTATATTTCAAAATTACATTAAAAGTTAGTAATGGCTCTACTAAAGTTGTCCAAACTAACCATCAATTCTATACACATGAATTTTGAGAATGCCTCAATAGTATTGAATGTACCAGCACAACAAATGATTATCCAGATTGCAATCGTTAAGTTAAATATAAGTCATAAATGATTTCCTTAAATAACCTTTACCAAAGAATCTTATTTTCCACACAATAGCTTCCTTCTTATGCTTGTGCTTCCTTGGCCAGCTTAAGGCTTAGGTGTCAATTTATAATATACTGACTAATGAATAACTTCTAGATACAACATCATTAAAACACTTAATCAAAATCCTACCAACACATGACTATCTATCATTTGGAAGTACCGTGGTAACCTTATCATGTTATTCATCAAAATCTATGAATCAATAGTCAACATGTTAGGCATAGAGTTAACGATGGATTGAAATGTGTTGACGCAATGTACAGAACATTTTTGGCCAGATCATTTAAATATATTTGTAACAAAAAAACAAAATTTTATCTTAGAGAATTTAAACTCACTAACGTTCGTCATTTTTATAGTGTAGTCGAATCAGAGAGAACAAACCATTACCTAAACAGTAGCCGTCTCTCTTTCCGATACATATGGAATTACAAGTACATCACTAGATATATAACTCACCAAAGGATTTTTACTCAAATCACTTTTGTGCTACCCGCAACTGTCAGTGCCCTGCGTTCTAACATATAACTTCTAAATTACAATAACTTTTTCCTATTCACACGGTATCTAAGGTATTTATAGTACATTAGTCACCGGGGCCACATACAAGAGCTGAGCTAGGTTGCTTCTGGCGTATCGGCCTCGTTGCGGAGCCCCGTGCCCCGGACGGCCCCACAGCGACTCCCAAGTCTCATGATGTCTACGTACGCTCTCTGCAGAATCTTTACGTTTCTCCTGAAACAATTATTATATTGTATAGACTATTCCTAACAGCTTACACAACTTTGCACTAATAAACCTAAGGGTTTAC
This sequence comes from Heortia vitessoides, assembly GCA_020976665.1. Taxonomy (NCBI): domain Eukaryota; kingdom Metazoa; phylum Arthropoda; class Insecta; order Lepidoptera; family Crambidae; genus Heortia; species Heortia vitessoides. Next base: position 11,825,349 of record JACJUM010002878.1, on the reverse strand, counting down.
TCGGATCAATTTTAATTGCATCGGGGAAGTCGTTTAACTACCCGTTTATACTACATAATGTTTAAAGAATTAACCAGCGAACTAGTTTTGAATTCGTTCGATAAGCAATTTTTAAAGAATTAATTGGAAAATTCAACAGTAAGGGTGAATATAAGTGGCAACCAGATTAGCAATAAAATTGGCGTCGTTTAATATAAGTTTTTTTTTATCATTTATTGGCCCTAATGAGATTCATAACTACTGGCATGAATTCAAGTAATTTAAAAATGAAAAATGCATAGTAATAATTATATGGGGTATATACCAATAGTTTGTCGTATCGGTAAGCAATCGCCAGCTCCGATCTATGTTACAGTTCTGTCAGACAGCGCTTGCCCAAAAGAAGACGCATATAAACTATACTAATATACTAATAACTTCATATTCACAAATTTAAAAGAAGTTGACTGTTGATCAACATTGTAAATACTCAAAAGAGAAGTATATTTTGACTGCACTTCCTATATTCAATTCAAACAGCGTCTGCTCCTTGTTATGAAGACAAAGATAAAGAACAATGCAATGATTTCATACCCGATTTAACTAATGAAAATAACCCGATTCTGCCGAAAAGACTTCGGCAGAATCGGGTTACTACCTTGCTATACTTTTGCATACAATAGTCTGTTATTACTCCTGAATATGAAAAAAAAAGAAGCATGAATCTTAATTAAATGTTTCAAATCATTTTATTCTCACCTCGATCTGTTCATTTTTCACGCGCATTTGATGCTTCAAATCTCTTAGGTACTGAACATCAATTTCTCTCCACCTGTAATAATATCGGAACAAGTAATCGTATTTATTTAAAAATATTGTTAATATTTTCGTTTGACGACAGGTAAAAATTATATATTCCTTTTTACTGCCAGTTGATAATTAGCATTAACATAGATATAAGAATCCATTCACAATTTCTTTATATCAATAAAGTAATAAATGATCCATGACACGTTCATGTGGAACGACATTATCGCATACAATCTTATGACACTGAGCAAGTATGCGTATTCAAAAGATCAAAGCAGTAACTGGTCTTTTGAATACGCGTCTACAATTAAAGTATCGGTGTTATCCAGGCCCATGTGCAGTAGGTGATTATTTTGTGGACAGGGACCAAGCCATTCATTGGCTTAACAGTAAATCTTCAAATATATTATTGTGCGTATAGAAAGGCTGTGATGCAATACCAAACATAATGGCGGTCAAACGTGACCACTGTATCTTTTGGTGATGGCGGTCTGTCAATAACCCATCATTATCACATGGGCCGATGTGACGAAAACAGAATATAAATATATACATACTACAAATATATTGTTGGGTCAAATTATGAAGTTATCGGTTTCAATCTTCACTAATAGTATTTTATATATTTTACAATCATATATTATTAAATATACCAGCAGCTCTTAGGTCTGTCTTTATCTTAGTTAGTCAAAGAAGGTTTACTGATTGCGTTTTTATTGTTCATTGAGCATTACAAATTGAGTTTATAACACACAAAGACACCTGACCTAGGACAGTTTCTTACTTACTGCTTTAATTAAATTCTTGAAACTTAAATTTACGTATTACATATTTCCGGTGTAAAATTCTTATTTATGCCGAAGGTAAAGTGGCACTACAACATTTTAGCTTTTGCCTGATCGAATGCTTGTGACTTCTTTTTTGTCGAGCGAATAAAAACTATTTGAATAAGCATTTTAAATCTCCTTAACATCATAATAGTCTGTAAGTATGAATGTATATTTCTTACTATTTTACGCCGGCTAAACAAATCTGGATGAACACGGATAAGGAGGATATCAGGAGTAACACATAGGCTACTTTCTATCTCGAAAATATGTTCCGTAGGACAAATCTGTTCATTTTGTCTCTTTTTGATTTTTCCTCTGTAATTGGCCCGACGTTTTACACAGTTTAGCTGTGAGGAAGCAATATAATTTTTCTCGGAATAATAAGTGTTCCGGGATGCGATAAAGTCCTCGCGGTCAAGGTCGCGGGTGGAAAGCCAGTATTTAATAAATAAGGCTGCATGATTAATATTTCATAATGCAGGTTTTTATCGAAAAACGTGTGGGAAAGAAACTCATTTATTACTACGATACAAGTGTGTCTGTGTCAACTGTAAATAAACGTCTCGACTACCGCATTGCATAACCCGTTAATAAGAATCTAACAGATAGAAAATATTAGCCAAACGACAGGCCTAATAATTGTAAACATTTGGCAAGGTGCTTTATTAATATGAATATACATTTGCATTTATAATGCAAATTCAAAGCTTATTGTGTAACTAATGCTATATTAAGAAATATCTATTTTCATAAAGTGGGCCTTATGCTTCTTTTAATGGCCCCTTTTGCGTTATCACATTTTTTTTTTCTTATTGCATATTTTTGTCTAAAGTTGTCTATTTCTGCTAAGAACTAAACATAAATACAAATACTAAATACATTACTTTACTTACGTAGTTTATATTCATGCTTAACCTTCAAAATCACTACTTTGGCGATAGCATCTGTTTTTGTTTCCAAAGGTTGGTCTTATTGGAAAAATATTTTAATATATTTTTTTATTACTTCCAGATAAAACGACAATGTAAGTCTATGTAATGTATTAAAGACGTATATTACAGTGTATATAAAATAATCAGTGTCTATACTGCTAAGTGAACTTCTCAAATAAACGAATTACCTTATCTTTCAAAATTACTAAATACATACCCATATTTTTAGAAAAGAAGAAGAAAAGAAAACCTTAATTATAAATAAAGAAGATCTCAATTACTTCTCTTTGTAAATTGAATAGATATTGCTCAACCCGAGAAACTAATATATTAACTCCGTGATTAACTTATTAATAACATAATCAGCTAAACATTTTGTCTTTGTTATCAGCTAAATATTTTGTCTTTAACAAAATCATAAAATACATTTTTATTTACGTATAATTTGCCATCTGTTGTCTATTTCCATAAATGCTTGATTGATAATATATACCTAATTACTATTATATTAATAGGCGTATAATTGGCTAATAAACGGCAAGATGTATTCTACTATCCAAATTAAAAAAAAACATTGTTCACATGACACACATGTTTCGCATGACACATGTAAGTGTTGGACACATGTCTTCGTTTTGACATGTACTTTAGAGTTTATATAATGTAAACAATATCTAACAATACGCAATGTTTTCAATGGCACTTGACCTCTAGGCATTAATTATAGGTAAAAATGTATTCATAAGCAACTCTTAATATTTTTACTACAAGTTAAATGGTTTTCGAACATAGGGGTACCATCGTGACCTTTCTAAATTAAATCTCTATTATTTTTCAAGCTTGTCCGACTATTATAAATTTTGCAATTGTGTAATATATGAATAGCAAAATGTGTTTTGTTATGAAATTGATATCTACGCCTTGAGTTTTGTGTGTCATTCGGAGATTTTTCTGAATCGATCATCTTCTGTCATTTAGCTAACCTTTTAGTTTCGTCATATACAAATTTGTTGTTTGATACGTACTGACAATACTGTTCGGGAGGTCTTGTAACGTCGCTAGACGGCAGAGTACGGGCCCCAACACGCCTCCTCCGGGCTAAAAGTGGCACAAGTTCCACGCCACCTGTCAACCGCAATATGGTAGCTTCTGGTGTAGTCTTCTTTTCACCACCATTCAGTTCATCCACAATTTGCTCTTCAATTGACGCCGTACTATTAGTTTCTTCTTCTGGTACAATTTTCCGAACTCGATCGCCATTTGACAATCTTTTAACGAACTTACTTTTCTTTGGACTACGCTTCCGCACTTCGCTGTGCATTGACTTCCGACGCTGCACGTCATTACCATTACCACCGTTTAGCTCCTTCGATTCTTTTGTTTTCTTTCTATTTTTCTTTTGATCTGGACTATCGCCGTTTGCGCTATTGGTCTGCTTGATGTCTGGCAACTTTTCTACATTGGAAGGTTCTTCATTTTCTTTTTCATAGTCTAGTTCTTTCGAATCGTCGTCTCTCTTTACTTCCGGTAAAGTAAGCGAAGATCTTTTGTAGACTCTCTTATCCCCCTGGAGTGTACCGAAAATTTCATTATCTGTCCAACCCTATAAGAAAAAACACAGTATATGGAACCAATTTCTACTGAGAATTATTATCATTGTCAAGGTAGTTCAATAACCGGACGTAAAGCAATCTCACCATAGACTTTGAGAAATTTAAGCCGACGTCTCGGGGGTTCCTCCAAATAGTTCCGCCAGGCCCTGGTTTACCCCATGGGCCATCCATTGCTTGCTGAAAACATTTAAGACAATCAAACCTTGTCACTCACTTCAAAACCATGCTATGGAGTAAATTTACCATTTTACGCTCGTAGTCCAAAGCCTGCTTGATTTCATGTTTCATGGCTTTCTTTCTTTTGTTAACCATGTCATCTAAAACAATAAAGCCATTATATCTTGTTTTATTGTTTGTACCCATGTCTGACTGATAATATATTATCATGGGAATAAAAATAATTCGCTTTAAAGCTTTCTTTTCTATTAAAAACATGATCATTTTAAAACGAATTTATTATCTATGACTATTGTCATTCGATATCTCAAGGTTCTGATGGACGCTGTAGATAATTTATGAAGACGTTTAATTTAACTTGTATGCAATTTGTTACTGTGATACTAAATTGGTCGAAGTTAAAGGCAGAATGACATGAATGGGCATCGGAAACTGACCTTTTAGTTTAAAAGAATTTTGTAATCACAGCATCATCTTATCTTTCAGATGTTATTAATGGACACAATACAATTGTTTAATATGATTTGACCAACTGCAATTTCTTTTCTAACAATTTATACAACATTATGAACTGAGTTTCGATCAGTGGCTTGGTGACAATATAAACTAAACTAAATTGACCTTTCCTGATAGTAAAAAAAAGAGTGGCGATAGATATAATTTTATTAATTTAGTCGATGTGATTAATTGTGAAGATTATTATTGTTTTAGTACATACGAACAATTTTATCCGATAAAATTTAGCGATAAAAAACAGTCAGGTTCTATTTTACTTAACTCTATTCTTGTAATCTAACCTATTCCCAAAAAAGAGTACGTTCTCCGTGGGATAGATTTGTTTTTTTCAAAGGTTCATAATGAAATTTCTTAAAAAGTTGTAGGCAGACATATATGATATATGCTACTTCTTATGCCAGAAAAAATTAATTCAGGAAACGAAGGAGTCATTATTCTAAAAATGTCGATCAGATTGTTTCGTAGAGTGATAGTTGGACGTCTAATATTACTGCATATGCACGTAATATTACTACATATTCACGGGAGCTAAATACAAGAGGATAACTAGGGAAACTATATTTATATTACATAAGGCCTCCTTCTTTCCCACCCACGACCTCGTCCCATGTATTATGTTCATACAGCGTTTGTCAGGAACTCTCATATTCTAGGGTTTAAGTTCAGCTTATGACCAACTGTTTCATCGTCACTATCACAGTAACGTCGTGAAAGATAGAGTTAGTTTCTCATTTATAATAAATATTATATATTAATTACGGTACCAATTTCCTAAATAGTATGTAGAGACACTTGATACTGTTTAAAATAAAACTGTATCTAGAGTACAATATTAGTAATTATATGGTTATATAATTTATACAATATAAAAAAATTAAATTAACATAATTAAACTTTTTACTGAACATGCCCTCCCTTTACGTCATGTTTGCATCAGAACTTTGATAATCTATTAAGATTTAAACAAAATAAAAGTTTCTTTACTTTAATAGGAAAGTAAAAAAGTATCTAACCTAATATCTCTCTATAAGATTGTTGTTGATCAGAGGTCTGTCGGTATCGGATGTCGTTCTCGACACTCCTGCGCAGGTTGTCCGCGTAGCAAAGCTGAGGATCTTCGCACAGGCGCAGTGGCGTGCAACGTCGGCGGCGGCGCGGGGAGGGGAACCTTTGACAGGGTTCGTACTGGGACACGCCCTATAAAATAAATGTTAACTTGTAACTCATACCAGGCCCGGGTACAGGCTGTGGGATTGTGATATGATGCATAAGAGTACATCTAAAATTAAACGTGTATAATGTAAACACGTTTAATTTTGGATGTGCTAAATTATCTATACAAGATGAATAGATAATTTTTCACTTTTCTACTTTTAGTATCTACATAACTAGCAAATCATTACAAGTCATAAGTTAAAATTGCCGGCTTAATGTGAATTCCGGAAGGCACAGCCTGGGACATCTACCCGTAAAGTGGACAGACGACTAAACTAGAACCACAGGATCGCGCTGGTAGCCGACCGCATAAAACTAGTCCTAAAGGAAATCACTTGGGTAGGCTTGTGTCCATTTATGGAAATCTTATGACTAATATGATCATATATATTTGGTTAAGGCAATAATTATACTTACGATTTTATTCAGTAAAGATAACCTACAGCTTCTTCGAAATGTATCAGCTTGATTTAATTGCGCCCATCAAAACTCGAATAGTTCAATTTCTATCTAGAATTCTTAAAAAGTATAATACAATGACCAGATAATACATCAAATGAAAATGTATCCCGGGAACAACATGAGTTAGAACAGGCCAAATATTATTTCGAAACCACACCTGAGCGGGAGTAGAATACAAGAAACGTTAAAAGCCTATGGCAGTACGATATAATCGAAACCGTCAAATGTAATGATTAATTAGGTACCAATATTACACGCTGTGAGGTTCACGCAAAGTATAGTACCTCCCTTTGTACCAGATGTCGTAAGAGGCGACTGAGGAACCGGATCTGACACGCAATAGCACAACTCAAATAGACAGCAGCAGCGCCTTTGAGAAGCCATGCTTTAGGAGTACCACCACGCCTGCCCAGCGCGTTAATATGAACATAAATCTCCTTACTCTTATACGGCTAGTATCATAATGACGTATACACACACGCATATGACACTTGTCGAAAAAGTAACTTGATCCAGTATTTAATTTGATACATAAAGTAATGCCCATTTTATTGCCAAATCTTAATCCATCAATCACTATGTCATAATACTTCTCTCCAACTTAAAGCTCAGTTCATGATCAAAGATGACAAATTATACTGACAAACAGCTAACCGGATAATGCGGATGCATCTATTCAGATACTTTATAGAAAAAGTAGAAATAATGTTATGTCAATATTGTAATATACATAGGTACTCATGGAAGCAAAGATCCGTCCGTAATTTGCGCATTTCTTTGCTTACCAGTTACGTAAGTGCGTTAACGGCTCGATGGAGGCCTGCTGTATGAATAACCCTTTGCCTAAAAGGGTATTCACGCTTTCGCACCTTTATGCATATTATAAAGTTTTCTTTAAGGATATTTTAAAGACCACACGCGGTGTTTTTGTCACCTTATAAATACTTTATGATACGCCATGGATGCACTCATTGGTTTTAGTTTCTATCAAGCCTTTTTTGACATCAATTAATTTATTAATAAGTACGGATTACAGTAAATGCAGTAAATATTTAAACTTCAGAGCTGTCTTGAGTACAACATTAAAGAATCAGTAGGCCGACAATTATAAATACCTAGAAATTCCTAACATCAATCAACCTCAGCAATATTTAGTGGAAGGGAAAAGGTCACGAAGTAATATGGCATGGAATCGACAATTGCAGTCAGAATAAGAATAGAAAATAAATGATTTCCAAGACTTCTGATAACAAGTAAATAGATTATAATCACAAGGAAGAAATAACTAATTTAAGAAATGAGTCTAATTTTGCGTTCAAAATTTTTCACTAATGTTCTGATGGGCAGTCTATTTTAATTATTTATTTGCTTTTTATTTGTTTAACAACAAAATTATTAAAACTAGGTGGGAAAAAATTATTTCAATAATTTTGGAGACTCTTTTGGAGAAATCACATATATATTTAAGGCAATTTTCAGTAAAATCTATTTAAACTATCAATAGATTTACTCTGAAGAATTAAGACTTTAAAAACAGGGTCCCAAAAACAAAAAACAAGGAATACATAGTCTTCAAACCAAAAATATTGTTAATTATCTAGTATTATCCCAGCGAATATCGCTAACTTCTGGTTCATTAACTAAACCCACTACAAATACTAGTAGAAAAAAGTCAAAGAATAGGAATCTTATGTGTATTTAATGCTCACCCTTAATTCATCTTCGGGGTAGATGCCAGTATTCCTTAAATTTGAGAAGCGAACTCCTTGGGCGTTTGGGGCGCCGCCGCCCGCGCGGCCCCAAGGCTCATAAGACGCCAGCTCTTCGCGGGCCTATGTACAAAAACAATTGGTGTTCATCAGAATTTTACAATGAAAATTATATCTACTAGTGAGTGACAAAATTATTGAGAGCAGTACTATAGACAAAGTAAAGTAGCAGGTGGATGAGTATTAAAAATGACAAAAATATGCATCAAGTAGTAAATCTAATTTTGACTTTAATCAATATGTAAACTTATTATTTTATTTTCAAACCAATTGTAAATTGCAAAATAAACAGTGAAGTTAAGGTTTATTGTATTTTCCCAGATGGAAACATCATTAATTGACAATATACCCATAACATTTAATTCTATTTAACTACCGTAAATAATTTTGTGGTTTATAGAGTACGAATACTTGTTTCCTCGGACGGAAATTAAGGGTAGCCATTCTTGGATCTTAGAGACAACATAGGACATAGTAGGCACCAAACAGAATTCTTAGACTTTAAATGGACGATTGAAGTCAAAAATGCAGTTTCTGTGTAGTGTATATCACCCAATTACATTGTACGATATATAACTTCTAACTCGTATATAACTTCGTTGACTTAGATTTTTATAATAATTAAACATCCTATAGCAATAATATAATATAATTGATGAGTTCAGACCCAAAAAGGTTTGAAATCGAATCTAAATAACTTTTGCAACGATTAATTTCAGGTCTTGCAACACGGATTAGGAAAGCAATATATCAAAACTAGACGACACGAACCGTTCGGTAATTGAATTTTGACTGCCTCAACCATGTAGTTCCCGCCTGTCTACGACTTTGACACACATACCTACAGGCTTGTCGTTGGTTTCTCTTGACTGGTGATTATATAGAAACACTGCACCCATGCCGCCTACGCAAGTAATTGTACGCAGTTTTGTGGTCGAGCACATAATATGCGGTTCAATAATGATCAATGTTATGTTCCTATACCTAACAGTTCCTGCAAATTCGCAATAATAGAATTAGTAGCATGTAGTAGTCTTTAGGATCTTTTTACCTGATCAGTTAGAATGATTCTAAATAAGAGTAAAGTAGTCACATTTATTTTACCTAATATGTATCGTATCTTATCGTAATACTAACTACCCATACTTATAAACGCAAAAATGTGTCTGACTATCTGTCTATATGTTTGTTACGTTATTATGGTTTAAGGATTTTAAATAATTGGGCGCTAATATAACCCACGGAAAAGTTCCTGTAGAACACCTCATAAAGCGTAGACCACAGGTAGAGTCGCGGACAGAAACCTTAACAATTTTCTTTTTTGTTACAATTAAACTCTAAATCTACCAGATTTTTATATCCATTAGAAAGCTACATCAAGTTAGATTACTAGCTGACTCAACAAACGTCAAAAATCTTTTAAAGTCCTTCCCTAAAATTGAAAAATGTAAGCAAGATTTGTGTTAAATAAACTCAAAAAAAATGTATTTTCTGCGTTTCATACTATACACTCCATGTAACCAGATTTCAGGTGGTTGCTAGTTCAGAATTCAATAGATTTCTGCTGCTGTCTTTGAAAACCGCAACCAAGCTTTTTAAGTTCCTAGCTTACACCTAGTAAAATTTAATCAAATTCAATTAGTACCGATCGTGAACTCGCGGGCAGACAGTTATATTTGTGACTGCTGTAATTACAATAAGTTATAATAAGCTTTACTCTGAAAAATTAGCAGCTGGTTAATAGCAAATTAACAACGTTGTAAATAATTAGTATTACTAACGTATTTTACACTTCGTAGTAACAATTTACGTAGCAATAACACTAAGAACTAGACAGCGGAAAATTTATATAATCACTATAAACACATTATCTTCACATACAAATAGCTTTAAAATATTTAAACGACAATGCACACACCTCAAAATGTATTTTATGTTTTATGACCGATGCCGGCTTGGGTAGAGTTAAACAAAGCTAGTTTCACAGACGTTAGAAGTAGCTTTCTCTACCTCAATAGGAAATATGTGTTTGAAATCATATTAATACTTAGCTAAGTTTATGTTGAATTAACGTGAATTTCACCGGTAACAAATACATTGCACAGCAAATTTTATGTGTTCTTTGCATGTTTCAATTAAATTTTAATTTTATTTCAATTGGATTCATTGTATAAACTCAATTGAATCAATTGAGGAATTTATTGTATAAAGCTTTACAGTTAAGTTTATTCCTAAATAAATAGGCTCTCCATTTAATTTCGGGTTAATCATGATTTATAATGAGTTTACTTATATGACTACTTACTATATATATAATTTCTGACTCAAAAAATAATCTCATAATACATAGGTATATGTATTTAATTGTAAATTAATTTATAGACTTATACAGTAGTATAATAAAAATATTAAAGTATGTTCAACAAATATAACAAACGCAGAATAACAAAATTAGGTAGCGGAATTTATCATAAACAAATACCAATTTTACCTAAACAAACCTCTGACCGCAGCGAGTATTCAAAGAATCAGCCTATCAGGAATCCAACGCTACTATGACAGTTTAATTCACGGTGTTAGTATTTCTTTGTTTTTATGACCTAATTTGAAAAACACTAGTCATATGCATCGTGTCCAATACAAAAAGTTATTTCCTGTTCATTTCGAATATTTACTATAATCAGCTATGAATGTAAAAAGAATAACTAAAAGGATAAACGAACAACACTGTTCCACTTAGAATGACACTCTGACTACTTATTTTATTTTAACCTATATATCAATGACAATAATATATATAGAAATAATATTTTGTAGTGCAATATAATCTGTCCTTCGTACAAATATATAAAACAAATTGCTGCCCTATTTTATTCTTGCACATTTCCTTGTGCAAGTTTGCTCTTACATACCGCTGGTAAGATCCAGAGATTAATAACAATTAAGTACAAACCTGTCTCTGATTTTCCACCTTCTCCTTGACTCTCTGTTCACGTCGTTCCCGCGCGAGTCTCTCGCCTTCTGCTCGCGTCTGCTCTGCCCGCCGCCGCTCACGCGCCCTGCGCCGCGCCGACCCTGACGTCGGAGCACTCAGACGCCTACGCAGGGATAACGAGGATTAAGGAGTTCCATTACATTCATGCATAATGACGATATATTAACGTGTATTGGGTTATTTACTCTTAAGTACAAAATAGCCAGTCATATCGCATAACTGCTTGTACCGTGGGTTCAAGCTATATAGGTAACTATAGTTCAAATTCAAGTAATCATGCTCCACTACTGGACATAGGCCTTCCTGCAGTTCTATCCAATTTGTCCTCCTTGTGGGTGGACGTCCTACGCTGCGCTTGTCGGTGCGTTGTCTCCAACCTAAACATTATAAACAATAGCTTGAATTATTTCAATTCAATTATATTCTGCTAATGCTAGCTATTTTACTAATTACTTATTACTTTTAAACAACATTTCTATCCTTTATTTACCTTATCGTTACAGTCAGAGCAGTGCTTTTTCTCATAGTCCTATCCTCCAGCATGATTATAATGACAGTTAAACTAAAGACTTTTTGAAATATTTCAATGGCTTTTTGTTTTGATAGTAACTGATTTTTAGTAACATATGCGACTATAATAATAACTCGTGGAACGCAATAACATCGACATAAAATCATTGTAATCAAGCTGTATTTAAATAAATATAATAATAAAGATTAATATTTGGTTCATAATTTCTTTGTTTATTTTAATCTGATTATTTATTAATATTTAATGTTGAGACATAGGTCTCATTTTTTAAAATTTCGATACATTAATTACCCACGTTATTTTATTTTATCCTAAAGTAATTTTCACATACATTTTTTTAATGAGCCTTCAATAAACAGTTAGTTTTTTGCAATATCATGAAAGAGATAAGTACAAAAATCTAACCCAAAGATAAATAAATTCCAAGTGACTGGTTACCTACGCAATCGACGCGAACGGAGAGCAAACATTTAAACTACAGTTTCACTTATCCCAACAAAAAATTTCATATCACAAAGCCGGTGATTACGCAATTCGCGCGCGTGATAACAAAAGACAGGCGCGTGGGAATCAGCAAGGATGTCATTGCGGCTTCGGTCCGCCCGGGCGACTTCACAGGCGCAACTGCCAACTTCTGGAATTACTCGAGGCTGAAACTTCAGCGCTTACACGCTCTGTAGCGTGTTTTCATTGCGCCACGGTAAGTTTCTGTTTGTTTTTATAACGTTATCAATTAGCTATAACGTTTGTTTTTATTTGCATATATCTGCTTTATATATCTTTTGTGTGATATAACCTCAGGCGCATTTAAGGATCAGTTAAACTTAAATTATATTACACATATATTTTAATATTACCAAGAAACCATACGAATCTTTCCTTCGTTACTAATATATAGCCGGTTTCACTTTCAGACCGTCTTGGAAAAGCGTTTTCATTGCTGGGAATCTTTAAATATAAGTTTTATGTCGGTAACCTTAATTTGACACAGCAGTTGGTCTCGTCTTGGTTATTAAAGAACAATTTCACGCTTTTTATTCTATAGGCACTTAAATAACAAAGGAAGTGCGTATATGTTAGTACATACGGACGTTACGTGCAAAATTGAAGTGCCAAAGAGCTTTGAGTGACGTAACATTCGCGGGAAGATTATTGTTAATACGTTCGGACTGCCGAGAGGTCACATACCGCAAATGCTTTGGGTGTCGCTACTAAGAAGCGTGTTGCCTGTCTGTTACCGTAGTAATCATGGGCCACAATTAATTTTCTATGAACAAGTATGTGGTTATTCCGAGTTATGCGGTGCTTGCAATTAATGGATGTGTCGGATACACATTAAGAAACACATGTAATTTATTGTTTCATGACTTGTCAAAAGAAAAAATATTTGTAGAAGCCAGTAATAAAAAAGTATTCGTATAAACCAGTCTGTATGAATCGTTATTTTTATCGTACTAAAGTAAATTCTATCATTGATACAGGCAATCACAGTTAGGACTATCAGATTTATTATTCACCGGTACCGGTACAATTGCTTATGAATATTTAAATGGATATATATATATGGATATGTAGTGTGATTTTAAGAAGTAATTGAACTTCTATGAGGTAGATACATTAACTAGAATGATAAAGGAAACTGTTCTACGATTCGGTTAACGTGGTCGTTTAAAATTTAACTAGACTCCGCTACTGCCTGTCTGCGAATTGTATATTATTGATAGTACAATTCAGCCACCTCCATTCTGAACGTACTACTCCTACTAGTAAGTACACTAAAGTCTACGAATTTATTAAAAAACTGGTAATAGGATAAGGTCATAATTGGAATTTCTAAAGACACCAAAGTCCTTATCGTTGGTCCTTATCACAGTTTTGTAACTACAGAGAAATGCCTTAGCTTACATTAGACAAAACGTTGGTTTTACTCTTGTTCCAGAGAGTTCCTCACGATTATGTGCATCGCGAATTGCGCCCCGGAGTTCCTGTCATTCCCTAACACTGCTACAATACCTATATAACTAATATAACATATTTACAATACCTATTTACTTACGTGTTACGCAGATAAACAGAAACTCTAAATCTTTGATTATGTAATAATCACTGTTTTCACTTATTAAATACGATTAAATTTGAAATATAATATTAGGTAATAAAAAATAAGCCTAATAATTACGATGCGCTTGCTATACAACGTTCCACACGACCAATTCCTATTTTTTTCAGGATCAAACTAAAATGTTGTCTGTCATCATTCATTGTAACTTATACTAGGGCTACAACCTGTACATCGGCTTTACATTATTTATTCTAAGTAAGTAGGTCGCAGACAGCGGTCTAACAAACGAAGCTTTTAAAAATGAAAACCTTAATAGCGTTTGCGAAGAGCGCCAAGTCAATTTCAAATAACATTCCCTTATACGAAAACCGGTCACTGGAACCAAATGAAACGTATATATATAACGTACCTACTCACCATTCAATCAATACTTGTTACTAAAATATAAACCGATTGATGTGCACCGCACCGCACCTTAGTGAATTTTTGCAAGAGCCCAATTCGTGCTGTGATAAAAAGCAAGCAAAAATGTTATAGCATATTTTATTGTAAATCGATGCCAGAAAACCTTGCTACTGTAATTGCAAATTTACATAGGGCGATGTCACGTTTCGCTCCCGTATTATGCATTCTACGTGAAATACACTCAATATTACCAAGGTCATTGTGACTTTTAGTTTAAGTTTTTCAACCTTTTAATGTTTTTAGTTCAATATGGTTTAGTAATTAAAAACTAGAACAATACTGAGTAAAACACATGTAACTGATTAAATATTTTCACTTACCATCCAATTTGTTGGCAATAAATAAAGGATGGTCCTCTATTAGTAACAAAAGTAGGCACCGGCATACTACCAGAAAAATTCTTTCTATATTCTGTTGCCATTTATTTATCCTGATCTAAGTATTCAAAAAAAATAATCGAATTACTGAAGGGATCCGATTCCTGATGAAAAAAATAAACTTTCCTTACATTTGTCTAGATTAAGAGACACTAAAATTATAATTAGCTCCAGAACGCGGTGTGTTCACGGATCTAGAAATCCAACTAAACCTAGAAAATAGCCCAGAAGTTCAAGAGAGCCTATCGCGTGACCATTAAGTATTTTAGTGCAACGCGTCAACCGTTAAATTGGAAATTAATATGTACAAAAATAGAATCTCAAGTTCTAGGACACAAGTATCATCTAGGTAATTTAGCCTAACAAATAGGTAAATGATAGAAGTAATAGAAATGGATTGAAACTGTAATGATGGTGAAATTACCGACGTTGCCAACAAAAAACATTTTATTTCTACAAACTAGTTAATACTTAAATTTAGCTTCGAGGGATCACGACTTAGGGGAATCCCGCAACTTTAATGGTCCGACATAACCTTAGGATCTTTATGGGCTGGGTCAGGGGTTCTTAAATTGTAAAAGTCGCACCTCGAGGCGCATTGGAAAGCACATGTAGGCGTCGCAAGTGTGTGAGTCACATTTGTAAAGTATAACTGATCGGTTATTTTTATTTGTGACAGTACAAATTTCGAAGAAGGTATTTATCTCAGCGTATTGTGAAACAAATGGCCAACACAAAACTAGCGCGCCTCAAATTGTAAAAGTACGGCAGCCTATGACATGTATGAGTTGATTTTAATCTATTTTTTAATATGTTTGCGCAAATTACTACATGTCTATCGATTCTCTAACGGGTTATATTGCACAAAATATATATGCGAGTTGCATTCGTTTTAGCCAATAGCATAATTATGCTATAATTATATATAAAACTATAATTAATATAACAAATATAACAAAAAGCAATGTTAACATAAACGACTTTAATCGATTATCCGTCGTTTACAAATCCTAAAGAAACTCATTTATTAAACCTGTTCAACTTCATTGATATAATGTATTGTTGTCGCATATTATGTTCCTTATTTCAATTATACAAGTCGGGTCCTTCCAATTTACGTGGCAAAATATTAACCCTACTTCCATTACTGGTCCCGAGATCAGAAAGAGCTATTAGTAGGCAGCAATACATTGATACATTTCCATACACTGACATTGTCTGGTGCACGGCGGTGCCGGGCGCGAGCCGATCGATCGCCGCAGAAGGCAGGACTCAGTCCCATTGCATTCGTACGGTGGCCAGGAAGCTCTCGAACTAGGTCATGTCGTAACGTAACCATTTTTATTATCTCTCAAAATAGGATATTCTGAAAATTATCTCTCATTGTTCTGCGACCGGTAAAACCATAAGTTTTTTCATTCTATTTTACTAATCTAGTCAACAAGCATACGGTCTGCGTAATGGTAAGAAGCATCTTCTCAGTAGATGTCATGTCCACACAAAACTTATTAACACTGCTCTAGCACGTCACCAAACTTGAGACATAAAGATATTGCTTTACATCACCTAGTAATTTCCTGGTCTCTCTCATCTTTCATACCTCAATATAGCAACGGTAACACACATGTTTGGTGGTAAGTGATTATTACTTGATACGTGAATTAGGTGCAGACAACCTTTGTTAACGGTCTATCTAGAATGAGAAACTGTTCTTAACATTCACTGATGATTCTGCGTTCTACATTCCTGCTATAGAGTTACCTCCTGGTAATGTAGCGATAAATGGACAGTCCCAATCAAGACGGGACGTATGGCTATAACAGTTATGCATCAATGTCTACGGATATTTAAAACGCGACGTATGTATGTACTTATTGCTTAAGATTTATTACTGCGGGTCGGCAAGGACGAATGGATCGTTGCGAATCGTAATTTATGAATTCTGATTTTATGTTTATTTTGATATACATATTGGGATTGGATTGGAAATTATAGCTAAGGTTCATACCCATACCGTACTATGAGTTAAGGGTAGCTTATATGGTAAAGACTTCAAATAGTTTAAGTTCTATCTGATATGAATAACGACAGGCCAGATGGCTCTGATGATGGTGATCATATCTCGTGGACCAAAGGTCGTTGGTACGATCCCCACCCAGAACAAATCACAACCTAGATAAATAATAATAAGACTGCATCAACTCAAAATAATATATTCCAACATTTCTAGATACATTGGTATTTTTATGCACATTTAAACGACAAACGAATTCCTTCAGGACAGCATGTCCAGAAAATTTTTCTCCTCAAACAAATACCCGAGATATGGACCCTAACGCGATCATTTACGTCAACTATTAAAAGGTCTACAAAAAATTACAGTTTCGGGTTGCAGCAATCTTCATCAAGGGGTGCGAAATATTTATATGATGATATTTGTGTTTGTTCTTTGTCTGGGTGTAAAATAAATGTATCTAAATATTATATTTGTAATTCCTCTGTTGTCTGACATCCGTAACATAAGTGCTTAAGCGTCTTATATCGCAGTAAGGTCAATGTATGAAATGATTTTTTTATTTATTTATTATAAGCTACTAAAACAAGTTTCGTTTGGCTAAAGATTTCCATGTTCAAAATGAATATGAAGATGTTATAGGAATGAAATTGAAAAGCACAGTTAAAGTTGTTCGAATTAATTTATTTATTATATCTGGTGCCCGAATTAAAAAATATATAAAAAAATGTTTCGAGGTTTTGTAGGTAGCAATAATGTTGAATACTCCAAGAGTTCTACGAATGAGATATAAATATATTACTGGCTAACCCTTGTTAGACTTCGAATGTAAGCTAGCTTTAGTTTATTAAAAACACTTTCTTTATACATTTATTTCGTTACATATATTTAGTAGATACATGCATGAATATAATAAATATAAATCTTTATTAATCTTTTGCATTTCTTATGTAACTAGGTGACATTCTAACATTAACTATCTACATTATCCCAATGCAAAATTTTAACGCTCAATGCAACACACTGTCGTACATGTGTCGTTCAATCCAATCATTTATGAAAAATGATAATTATTTACACAAATTCAATCGTTTGAGATAATCCAGCGCTGTAATACTCTACTATAATATGAAACCCCCACTTGAATGCAATGCATAAGATCCGACAATCCAATCACTGGAATAATATAAAACTCCTATCACATGACTTTTAATCTTAGCTTTCTTATGTGGGCGAGTAACATATTTAACTTCGCAATTGTAAGGAAGACACCGTGAAAAGCGAATTGTGTTATTTTCATTAACCGAGATATTTTATTTTTTCGACACTACTTAGAAAGGTATGCATACGTAATTTAAACTTATGTTTAAATTATATATTGGTGTCTTTTGTTTTAATAATACGAAATAAAATATTATTCAAAACAGCTAGTAACCATATACAATATATGTACACTTATAATATTATATAAGTGTTATGTGATATTCCACAGAATCAATTGAATATCACCTATATTGCTAACCAGTAGTGAATAGTTGTTTTCAAAGTAAGCGCAAAGGCGAACAAAAAATAAATATAAATAAAACAATATTTTGTAACTAATATTTATATTAAAAATTATTCATGATTTAGCATTTTACAGAGTAATCATATTTACAAACAATATCAGCTACGTACATGTCTACATACATATAAATAAAATTCATTGACTCCCATTTTTTTTAACATTTAATGTACAAAAACATACATTTCCACCTTTCTATTGCCTGGCTGGCGCAGTGACCGAGGCATATTGAAGCACATTTTTTCATCAAGAAGATTTGTTGTACAAAAATCTTACGATTTATATTCGTAAAACTGCGAGCCTTTAAAACGTAACTATAAAAATATATATAAAATTATCTCTAAAAACCACACCACTCACTATAACACCAATCTTGTGTGATCTGATCAGAAAATTGAAAAAAGGCTCGTAATTTTACAATACCTGGGAATACCCATCTCTGTCAGTCACTGCGCAAGCCCAATGATACTATTAATATCTTATAAATGACTAATATTTTGTTAAATAATAAGAACCTCAAGAAAATGTATAAAAATACTGCACTCTTAGTGCACGTGTCCTAGATGCAGGCGAGTGCCACGTGGCGCGGTTATCGGCGCCGACGACTTTATGTACAACACTATCCACTAATTTATCTAATAACCTTTATAAGTTCCTAGGCTTTACCAATTTTGCCTAAATATTGTGCGGCCTCATACAAAACTTACAATTTAACACTACAACAGAACATATACACCTCTAGTATGTAACGTGTACACTAAAGAAATTGAGGTAATTGGTTTTGAAGATAAACACGGGTAACTTATCCAATGACTCTCAGTATTTACACAGCATAAAATATAACATACGGCCAGACGCGACCGAGCGGGATACACCATTTCATTAATTTCGTGACGATATAGAGTTCGCGCACCGACAGGTACTCTCTGACACTACACCTATAGATTGCACGACAAAGGAGGAACGAAGGGAACGAAAGTAATATAGAGATAGAGCGACATTCGCGTACATCGCGTCAATCGAATCGGTTCGCTCGGCGAGACCGGACTCGCACCGGGGAACGGACGAGCGGGCGGGCGCGTCAGACGCGCTCGTTCGGTTCCTTTGAAAGCAGATAGTTCACGGAGTCTCAAATACTTTCGTAGAAAACTATCTTAAAACAAATCAGGTCACAAAAGTGAAGGATACGTAAAATAGGGGTGAACGTCGACAGCGCGGCCGACTTCCCGCGACCCCGGAAGCGCGGGCGCGACCCAGACGGACGTCGGCGCCGGCGCCTCAGGCGGGGCGACATAACAAAATATATAAGTACAATGAATATAATCCGTTATTACGTAACGTCTGGGCGGGGGCGGGCAGGTGAGCGGGGCTATTTGATCCTGTTGAGCACGAGGTCGGTGGTGACGACGAGACCCTTCTGGTAGGGCGAGTCGGCCAGCTCGGCGGCGAGGCGAGCGGCCTCGGCGCCGTGCTTGCGCGCAAGGAAGCGTGTCTGCTCCAGCCCGCGCGACTTGTGCACCAGCTCAAACGCCTTCTCCACGTCACCCGCTTCTTGGAACCGCCTCATGATCATCGGGTTAAGCTCGGGGTACTGCGCGGGGATAGAGGTCGCGTTAGTTTATTTCAGTTCACACTCGGGTCGATTTTAGGACGTGGGAGTATTACCTACTGTATACATGGACTAAATCCCCAGACTTCCTTCTATAGACTATATTCTATTTATCACCTTAATTTAATAAATCACTTTTGTTTATCTGCTCTTAACATTTCTTTTTTATCCAAGTGATAATATCATCGCACGTCTCATCCTGTCAGTATTTCTGTGTCAAATTCTCACTTCAACTGCTTTGTCTTGTAGACGCACGTACGTCACGCATTTTCTCACATAATACATCAGTGAAAGAACAAGACGCAATTTGTATTCAAACATTTTTTTTCCTCTTAAGACATATATTGACTGCTCACTTTATAAAAAAGATCTACGCTATATTATATTCCTATTATTGTCTCTTCCTTGGTGCTAGTCCTAAGCTTTTAGGGACTATCTTGTATACTCTAGTTAAAGAGCGAATACTATTACTGTAATGGAAGAATAGATTGACCAACAGACACTCGAAGAACTATTTTAAAGATTTAAAAAACTTGAAACTACTATTTCCAAAAGATATACTAAGCAAATACCTTTTCGCAGGCAAACAGGACCGGCGCTGTAGCCAGGCCCAGCTTAAGGTCGGCGGCCGTAGGCTTGCCCATCGCCTGCGCAGAAGACACGAAGTCCAACAAATCATCCACTAGTTGGAATGACAATCCGAGGTTCCGCCCGTACTGGAACGCCAACTCGCATGTGCTCTCATCAGCGCCGCTCAGGAGAGCAACCTGGAATGGAATACAAAAGATGTTTCAATATGCACAAACCAAAACAATACTAGCAGTGGTATACCGGCAGAGTTAGTAGTTAGTTAGTACTTTACTTGGGTACCAGGTGCTGTAAGAGGCGACTGAGGTGCGTATAGATAAAGCATGCTATGTCCATCCGAAACAGCGTATCTAAAAATACATCAGGGCGAGGATATGTGACAACATCCCCGTTGCATAGAAAGGCCGGAAGTCAGTGTGTGTATATATATATAAATATACACACACTGACTATATATATACACCATATATATACACCAAGATGGTATTCCAAAACAAATGCTAGAACTCAAAAATTTTTGTGACGATAACTACTTTCTGTATTCGTCACTAAATAATATGCATATAATTTATTAAATAACTAGATATACCTTTCTAGATGAAAAAACACTGAATGTATTAAATAAAATTTAGTTAATACCAAAGTTTCAAAATGAATGGGCATAAAATTCTTTAAAACTGTCATAAACTTTATTTTTATCGATTATGTGTTTTGACACATACTTTGTGTATTGTATGACTAAACGGATTTATTGAATGCCATATAATGAATTGTTTTACTGTCTATAGTTCTTACAGTAAAACAGTTCCAAAGCAAATAAAATCTTTAATGTGTTTTCAAAGCGAAACAAGATATATACACATTTTACTATTCCAATGCTGATCGACCAAGAATTTTCGAAGTACTAAAAAACCGCCTTTTGGCTTGTGGACGTCAGTATTCCATACTATATTTTAAATAAATGACAACCTGGCACGTTTCCAGCTGCAGCTAGACCAAACTTTAATGTAATCGTACTATATGAATAAGTACCCGTGCATCTTCTCTTTACGACATCTAAAGAAAAGATCATACATATAGAGACTATGGATCTATACTTGCTATGATTTTGACATCTTTTCCTTTATCGACATCCTTTCATACACGCTCGTTTATTTTTGGTACTTCTGACCTGGCTCTTCTTTAATACGTCTTATACCTGGTTAAGGTAAGTTCATCTAGGTCGTTTCACTTCCATTCACCGCCGCTCTATATATTTGTGCGGTCATTCTACTTTCATCTATCTTTTCCTATATGTCCAAATCATTTTAACATTGTTTTCTGTATTTTTATCACAACATCATCATTCTTTTACACCACATCGATCTCTAATTACACTTATTTTCAACCTGTCACTCAAACCCACATCATTCATACTACGAAGTGCTCTCATTTTAACGATATTTATTCCACTTACGGGCTTATTTTGCCATACTCAACATTCACTACTTTATGTCAGTGTTAGAACCAACACGCAAAAAGATAAGAAAATAAAAAATCTATATTGTAATATTAATACAACACATTGTATATACGTCCTATATACATAAAAAACATATGTAACAAATAAAATATTTTTTGCAAGAATTCTTTAACTATTGAGTGATAGTTAGTTTACAGACAAGGTTAGTACATACTAACCTTGTCGCTTTAAAGGTTTAAATCATCATTAGGTACTGTAGTAATCACTTCGAACGTATGCTAACAAAAACCAGAATTAAATAAATTTGATGTACGTGCGACTTAAAAATATTATTATCTTGCAAACTAAGGTTTATCACAAAAACTATTCCTTGAATTATAAGGAAAAGTCATCTATAATATATCAAAGACATGAAAACCCAAATTTTTTGCTCCCCTGTTTATAAACAACGGTAAAATACGCTCTAACTGCATACATAAACGTTCACTAATCGTTAGTAATTGTATACTTGAAGTGTGGATTGTACGCTTTCACATTTTAATCCAACATTTTTGACAATCTTGAGAATGGCTGCTGCAAGATAAACAATAGTCAAACAAAAAAAAATACAGATACTAAATCATGTGTGTACGTACGTTCGATTATTATAGACCGTACAAACGTGACCGATCGACTATGGTCACTACTATATTCGATCGGTTCTATATTACATTATTTCTTAGTTATAATCATACATCCAATACGCAATACTCAAAATGATTACATCTTTTATAAGGATAAATAACAGATGCTAAATAGTGACCCTGAACAATCTCTCGGCAGTAGGCTATAGCGATTTTTAGAAAATATTTTTTTAAGTGCCCCAGTTGTATTGGTAAGGAAATCCAGTAGCAGTTACCGTTTCTATAGAGCATTCGCACAGAATGACTAAGAATTAGCGCTTGGCGCATGTTTCGCTTACCGCTTTGACTGAGTTGGCGATTAGTGAAGCGGTTTTTCTGTATGTCTTGGTGAGGTAGTGCGCGAACCGTTCATTTTCGGTCTCCTTGCTACCGAGCTGCATGAACTCGCCCTGCACTAAGTCTGTTACCACCTGAAACGTTATTTCATATATGAATTAGAAGTGGTTTTTGAATATTGTAATATCATATAAGAGATGCACCACATCGTTTTGATACATTTTTTGCCTCAGTTTAAATGTATCTAAAATTTACCAGTACTGTACAGATCTCTGAATTTGCCTCATAGTTTTAGGATAGGAACCACTCTTTTGATATTGGCTCCTGTTCTATTTTTGATATGAAATATTCCTTTGGAAAAGTAGGCTTGAGCAGAATAACAAATCAAATAACAACATATTTAATTGTTTATCTAATTAAGGAAAACTAGCATTGAAGACTAGCGTATAACTCCTTGAATATAATACTAGGAATAATGTGATGAATCATCGTTATGTCCTACGTATAAAGTACTAATTAGAATCGGTTTAAATTATAAATATATTGTCAATACTAGGTATGTTGTCATACTTTTAAAGTGAAAACATTTCTATAAATATTTTACACACAATAATTATTTTAAAGTACGAAACAATTTTTTTTACAAATTCATAAAGAGGTGAAAAACCATATATTCTGATTACATGTATTTGTATAGTGCAAACATCCCTCACGATGGAATGTGTGTTGGCGTAATGAGTGTCTCCCGTGTCAACATTGCAGAATAATACGTGCGTGTACAAGCAAATTGAGAATTTAATATTATTGCGATAAGTATATATGTTATTTACTCCATCTGAATTATAGTTTGTACAGTACGAAGTCTCAAATTCCTTCAATTTATCGAAACTCATGTCAAAGCCAATATTACATCGGATAGTCACGCATAAAATAAATTATTTGAAGGTACCTGATTGAAAACCATAAGACCCACTGCAATAAACTTATCTGTTTTGCAGCAGGTCCTATGTTTATCAATAAAAGTTAAACTCCTACGATACCAAGAAAAAAAAATATGTTCAAAAAAAAACTGTACAATTTTCAAAAGGGCAATTGTCTGAAAACAAGATATGCTAAGAGAAATATCCTCTTTTCTTATGTATTTGAAATATTTGCTGTATTGCAAAGCTATTCAAAGACAGTAAGACAGTTGATATATTAATTACTTTAATGATTTTAAGAGACAATTAAATAATTTCAAAAACCGTTAAAACCACCTAACGTAATGGATGTTTAGAGTAAAGCTTTACACATTTATTATCTTAAATAAAATGAGATACTCGATATATTAATAATTAATATATTAATAAATAATTATTATTTGTACAGGATTTTTAGAGAAAATGTATTAAATTTCGGAAAACATACCGCAAACTCCTAGCGCAGTACACGTTTGGGCGCCATTACATATTTATTATTTGAAATGAGCCTTTCATGTATTATTTACCTGGCTGAGCACTAATGTGACGTCATCGCTGCGCAAGCGAGCTATCATCATCGACGCCACGGCGAGGATGAAGTCGCCCGCCATCGCCACCTGGAAGTCAAAAATAAACAGTCAAAAATATTGTAGTGTAACAATAGTTGTATTCTTGTCGCACTATTCCAAAATACGACATTTATTAACGGTGACCTTAAAAAATATTTAAAAACTCGTTAGGACTTATCAAACCGCTAAAATGATGACCTACTGAGATTCGATATCGATATGAGGTAGATAACTTGAAATTGGAGATTCCAGGCACATAGTTATTAGCATCAACAGAAATAGACCGAAGACAGTTTAAGAAAATATCTTTTTACGCTTGTGCAGTCTGTCATATTATTTATTTGAACTTAAAGAAGGAAAATATTTCTATTGAAAAATTGGGCTTTGAGTACAAAATAAGTAGCAATTTTTCAGATAAGTTGATCTGTAGGGTGTACGGTAATATCGCCTTATTTGTAGACTTAACCTAAGATAAAAATAAGTTAAGATGTGTAGTACTAATTTCCTTTTGCACCAGGTTGTCGTAAGGCGACTGAGATACTGGAACCGACAGACAGTGGAATATCCATTTGCAACAGCTTAAATACTACAGGATTGGAATGGGCAGCAGTATCATAGTCGCGAAGCTCCAACAGTTGCCTTTCCATGGCTGATATGATGATAAAAACACTACCGTTCGCATTTATTCAGCATATTTTATGTACTCGACCAAACAGGTTTGTCTTTGTTGTTTAACTTGTTTTACAAAAAATACAAATATGTGTAATATCCACGCACATTATCGTTAGCGATATATAGTTAAAACTTACGCATTTGAATATTTCAAAACGGGCGACTAAATTCGGCGCAGTGCTTTAAAACCGCATTTGAAAATTTAGCTCAATGACGACTGGTTGGTGATGTTGACGATTAGTTAAAGCATCTATACTAATAAAAGGTCATAAATAAATTAGGTGGCCTGACAAAATGACCAATAACACTTTTGTACTTGAACAAACACTTACTCGGTAGTCATTGACATACATTATGGTTATGTTTAACTACGTTTATTCAATTACTTTAACGATGTCTGATAGATGTCTTCTATACCGGCATATTTTATTGTTCAAAAGGTAAATAATAAATAAATTTAGACAACATCTCATATAATAAACAGGGTCAGAGATTAGTCGCTGATAGTGGTACGAACAGGGAATTTACAAATATAATACTTATATACACTTAACACAGAACAAACTTAAATATTCATCAGATATATGTCCTGGGTGTGGATCCAAAGTTTGGATTCCAAACCCACGACCCTCGGCGCACAAGATATGATAACTACCTGCGTCTTTGTGCCCGTCAAAGATACATTACATATACATTTGTTATAGGAAATAATCAGCAAAAATGTGTCGGTAATACTGGTGCAGCTCATTTCTCCAGCCAGTAAGAATGTCGAGAAAGTTGTGATGCGGCGTTCGGCCGCATACTAATGCCGAGCGCACGTTTCGCCAGCGTTTCCGACACAAATTATATAGGTACAGACAGTTCCTCCGATAAAAACCAATACAGAAACAGAGTTAACTAACGCATAACCGACTACTATAAATATCACATGTAGCGGATCATCTGTACAAACTTATTTTTCACTTCCGAGTAGCAACTTGCTGCTATATAATATTAGTCGTCCACACTCTACGCTATGTGATTAAGCGATAGTATGGCTGTACTTAATACAATCACAGTTACAATTCTTATATTTTTTTAGTAGCTATTAAATATATTAAACTTGATTTTTATGGTTAAATGTAAAGGCAAATGCTATTTCTTCTTTATGGCAGCCTTGAAAACTGCCAGTGCTAAATATAAGCCTTCCTATCTAGGGGTATTTACCCATAATTGCCGCGCAGGGCAGGCATGGTGGGAATCAAAAAGCGTAGCTTCGCGACGCGGATGCTGCTGCCCATCCTCGCACTGTTGCATTTGAGCTACTACTCTATTTCGGGTGGATATATCGCCACCTGTCGTTTTCGGTAACTCAGTCGCCTTTTACGACACCTGGTGCAGTGGACTACTATTCTATTCTGCCGGTACCTTACGGCGAATCAAAGGCTATCAAAATCATATGTTGTTGTAATCACATCCAGT
Organism: Heortia vitessoides; assembly: GCA_020976665.1. Taxonomy (NCBI): domain Eukaryota; kingdom Metazoa; phylum Arthropoda; class Insecta; order Lepidoptera; family Crambidae; genus Heortia; species Heortia vitessoides. The sequence goes on along the minus strand of JACJUM010002878.1, from coordinate 11,798,758 downwards.
GTGATTTTGTGGTACGATGCTATTGGAGAACTTCCAGGAGTACATAGGCCTCTCCAGAGAGACCTATATCCTATTTTTTTATCATGTTAATGACTCGAGAAATAAAAAGAAAATGTTTAATTGTGTTATACGATGACTTAAAAGTGGCACAATGCTTTCAAACAGGCTGGTATCGTAGAACATAATCTTCATAAACGGCATATCGTATAAGCTAAGCTAGTAAGATATGCTTTGGGTGCGAACGTAACGGTAGGCGCGGGCGTCCCAGACCGGCGACGACACGATGCCCATTCACAATCACTGGACACTTGTCAGCCCACATACGACCGGCCTTGCCTGAATGTAGGTGACAGCACGCCTACATTCGGACAAGCGCGCGCCTTGTTGAAAATACAGGAAAATATATGTTCCATTTACAAATGATGATTTGTTTACTGATAAAAACAATTTTGAATGTTCGCAGTACGTACTAGAATTATACTGATCTAGTTAAATAACAATAATTTAAATTTAATAAAACAGAGGGAGACATTTTTAATGTATTTTACATGTGTAGAATTGTTGAATTTGATTAAATGTATCTTATCGTAGATGTAATCTTATCGTAAATATTTATTGGCATATTTGCGCTTGTAAAACAAAACAAATCTGTTGTATTTGAGTTGAGATTATTAATTACTAAAAGTTATGTGTTGCGCTTTAATTTTATATTGAATACTTAAGACTATACTCGTTTATTATTTAATTAATTAATACCCTATTACTCATAAAGATATAATCGTGGTAATAGTGTAAGCACACATCAGGAACCGACAGCCGCCGTTATATCTGGCATCCGAAACAGCGTCTGTAACAAGCAGGAGGTGGGCAGCAGCATCCCCGTCGGCATCACTGTCGGGTCAGCGCCAGACTTGCCAGGCGTAGTAATTATGGGTAATCATCATCATATCAGCCATAGAAAGCTCCCTGCTGGACATAGACCTTCCCAGTAAAGGGAGAATTTTGCCCATAATAAGGCGCTGGGCAAGCGTGGTGGCAATCGCTCAGCGCAACTTTCGCGGCGGGGATACTACTGCCCATCCCCACCCTTTTAAACCGCCATCTGTAGATCCCGATACCTCAGTCGCCGCTTACGACACCTGGTACAGAGGGAGGTACTATTCTACTCCGCCGGTACCTCACGGCGCACCAACTTGATTACCATTTGAGTTTCACCTTGGGGAATCTCAAACATTATGAGTAAAAATCCTACGAAATCTTAACAATCTCTTTGGAAGATATGTCCAGAGAAATAGACCCAACAGTTGATTAGATGAATTTATAATGATTTTGTTAATACGAATCTTAGACAAATACCAAAGACTTGGTAATCTTTAAGGACCTAATACTAGCTAGTTATAAATCCAAGCAGTACTTCGCAGCACATATCTGTAAATACTGCTCAGTCGTGAACAACCTATCAAGGACGGCTGCATTCGAAGACCATTAAATGTTTAAGAAATTCCGACTGTCGACATTATAATATGTACATTAAAAATACCAGTAAAAATATGTCAAATTCTCATAGGCAGATATCTCATTAATTGCAAAATTACAGCGACGTTATCGTCGTATGTAAGCTTTCATTCTTTGTCGAGTTTGGTCAACTACGAATTGCATTACACAGAGTAATTATCATTAGCGTCATTAACTTACATACTGATAGTTTAAATAGACGTTGATTGCACTATTAAATTCATGTGGCGAAATAGTCACTCGGTTCATGAATTTCTCTTCAGATACAAGCGTATGGTTGTAATGATAGAGGTAAATGTTCGTAACCATTAAAGGTGGTTTTGCTTAAGTGTTTTGGTCGTAACAGGATTATGACATTTAACTATATTATAGTTATAATATTATATTATGTAATAAAAATTTTGAAGTTATATGTCATGGTAATAAATTAAGAAATTAAGTTAGCTATTATTTGTAAAATTACTCATAAATTGAGCAATATTTTAAATATTTTATTAAAATTCTGGGCAATATAGCAACAATACCGGATCTCTAATAAATTATTGGTCTCCCTGACTCTTTCTCTAGGATTTTCGTATTAGATAAGCTGAAAAAGGAAGGTGATTGTCGAAGGGGTCGCAAGTAGTCAAATTACAGATAGAATCTTGTTTTGGTTGTATTTAAAATAAAAAAGTGATTTTTAGTAAAGTATTATAGTTATTACAAGGTTATATTTTGTATATAACTTTAATCGGTATCCAAATTGTGTACGTGATAAATAAAATATCAGAATGCAAATGATTAAGCCCATTATAATAATTTTGTAGATAAATTGCACTTGATCGAGCAAAGTATTTAGAAGAAGAAGTTCGAACAAAGTACTATTTGAAAATGCTGGTATTTTAATTACACCCTTAATCTTACAACACTTGTAAGATAACGGTAATGTATCTAAATATTAACTGACCTACTAAATGCATACAATTATATTTATAAATTACACTCATAGCTTGAAAGGCGCTTATGAGTACCGTACATAACTTCTGATAACAAAGTGCATTGTAATGGAATTTCCGTCGATTACCCCCTCGGCGTAACGGATTGTGACCTTTCTGGGCACCGAGCGAGTCAGCAAATGTGAAAGCAGTCGGGTGGTGACGCTGTGCGCATTTCCATAAGATAGCATGACTGGGAGGCCTCCGGGTACAGGTCCGTTTGGGTGACACACTAAACTCGCACGCGTAGCCGCTATTTGCCAAATTATACTGGTTATCGAGAATAGAACAGAATAAGTTTAATGAAAGCGGACCGGATAGCTCATAAAAAACGGGCTGGCCTGAAGATGAGTCATAATCTAATCTCGATAAGTTGCCTTGTTACATTATTTAATCAGTTTACCTCGTTTTCTACAAAGAAATCGCCGGCGCATTTGTATTTAAAGATACTTCAGTTAGACCAACAAAAACGTTGCCGATTAAAGTTCGAGGGGCAGCATAGCATACACATCCGTCTAACCCTTCGAGGAAGTGCAGGCTCGATTAATATGTGGATATGCATAGCGTACGTTATGCATAAGTACGACGGGCAGAACTGTCATAAAATTTACGGATACAAGCTCATGAATACTTAACATTAAGTAAGTGTCGTAAAACCTGCATCAACTTTGAGGACGCCAACCACAACGAACGCTTGATTTAATACGTGCAAATCGGAGAGCAATACGCCGCGGGTACAGCAACGGGAACTCACCCGGGAGCGGTGGTGGCGCATAACGTACGCGGTTGGTTGCGCAAATCGCGCACGCATTAACACACTTTCCGCCGCCGGCTAACCGGACTAAAAACGCATCCGTTACACGCATACGCCGCTATGCCTATGTAGTGCCGCACGATATGCGCGCCGATTGAATTCCGGCACGAACGAAAATATATCTACTAATTGTATTGTCACTTGGGCCTATCAGGAGAATATCTAACAACACTAAAGAAATACCACTATTACGCCTCTTTTCCGCTTAAAGATCTCTCAAATGAGCTTATTTTCCCGTGCATCACCAGTTCTGTATTTTTATTATGAACAATACTTCTTATGTCCATCCATAACCATCATGAATTCATCTATCTCGGCAGATTGCATATATCAGATATAGTGGGCAATGATAAATCAGATCCATTGTTGATTTTCCCGTTCCAGTTGTTCGTATATCATTGTAAAGGTCAAACGCCTATGTAAAATTATACAGTGTTTAACCACATAGGGAAAATCCTTTTGCCTGGTTTGTAAAAAACAAAATATATGGTATTGTTATTGATAAATTGAGACGGGGGTTTACACGACTTATTTTATGTTATATTTCTTGTCTAGGTATTTAACTCATTTTACTTCAGCTGTAGGTAGTAAATTTATTGGTAGAATTAAGCCATGGCTAACATTTAAATCAACAAAATATGCAAGCTCCATAATAAGAGTGAAAGGCTTTCACATGAACGCGTCGAAAGTCTGCCCAACGTGAGCCACATGAATAATTTACCAGAAAAATCTCTACGATTTCACGCCAACTTAATTCTGAATGCGTTGTGGTTTCTATTCTGTAATTCATCACATCTATACATACATTGTAATGCAAGTTTGCACCAGGTTCGAATATTTAAGCTCGCATCGGACAACTGCAGTTAGGTTTGTCATCATTTATTTCGAAGCTGCAAGTTTTGTTGGTTAATATACTTGAAGATATAAAGGTAACAGTCAGTTATCGACTTATCAAGGCAATAACGTCAATAGCCTCAATAAACGTTTCCGCGTCGGGACGAAATAAATCGATGATGTCGCCAGCATTCAGACTCTTTCTTTTTCAAAAGAACCGTCCTTACAGGCGGGGATTACCGGGCTGTGGAATGTCGTTGCGGTATCTCTTAAATTACAAACTCGATGGTGAGCTATTGACTTTTTAATTTGAGAACAGCGGTCGATCGAAGGTCGGTGGCAGCGCCAAGTTGCGACACTATTTTCATAAGTCTGGTATGAGATAGTCGGGTGGCTGTGTGCGTTGCGACTTGCGATGGAGTACATTTCGCAAGATAGCCTTGACAGTGGTACGGGTGCGAGCGCAAGCGCGGGCCGTACGCAGCAGCGGTGGCGGCGCTTGCGCCGTACGGAAGGTGAATGGCGGGATGTGTTACGAGGCCGGCCTTGAATCCCCCCTTATCCTTCACACCGCATCTTTTATGCACTGACCGGAATAAAATGTAACTGCATTTATCATATATGCCATCAAACTTAGAACGTCGTCTGTCTTTTAATGCTTACTGAGCTGACTATAACATATTTTTTATTGACACTTGTTTTGTAAGCAGGTTCTACAAGCTCTTACTCCATATGCATATTTTAATCTGCAAGCAAGCAAATGCAACCTATGACAAAACGCCTGAATGCATATTTGTAACTTCTAACATTTACAACCATGTACGCATTATAATGTTCTTATATGAATTTTTTCTTCAAAATATATTATAAAGCAACTGTCACACACGTCATAATTACTTAATATGGTCTTGACGAAAACAGTGATGAAACAGTTTGTTGATAAGCAGCTACTGATTTAATTATTGGCAATTATTGTCACAGATTTTTTTGGGAAATGAGTAAGATGAGTAGTCTTTAATAACCGTTTAGTTATGTCTGATTAAGTTATTACTTTGGAGATTATTATGTATCTGCAATAACACGTCATATTGATACTCACCACTTTTACTTAAAAAAGCGTGACTCACAGTGACATTTAAAGATAAAATGTTTTACACAATTTACATTTTGTAGCAATTAAAGAAATTATATCTCCAAGACAAACCAGGCAAAAAACTAGTTGTCGGACGTGCCTGTAAATATCTTAAATGATATTCCGCAATTTTAGTATGCAATGCGTACAAAATTGTAATATTCACTTTTTTAACCATTTCTCTTCGAATAGCAATATAATAGTTTTACTTTCACAATTTTGTTAATTAATAAACAAATAATCATTTTCGTCAGTATTATCGTAAAATTTTTATAAAATTTATGGGTTTTAATGCTAAAGTTCACTAGTAGTGTATGCTTGCTAGTAGTGCATATGCTCGTGAAGTAAAAGTTAACAAAGATTTTTGTTTGTTTTTTTCTAAAGTAAAAGCAGATAAATGTTTAATATCGAGAGTGACCCCCTCAAGCTGAAATCACAGCTTGAATTTGTCTAGGTATGCTAGCGAGGATATCCCAGATACTTGCTTGCTTAGTACGTTCCCACTCCGCGGTAATCACATTCTTCAGCTCTCTGTTGGTCTGCGGAACCGGTTGTACTGATCTCACGCGTCGTTTCAGAACTTCCCAGACATGCTCTATAGGATTAAGGTCGGGACTTCGAGTTGGCCAATCCAAACGACGAATGCCGACCTCTTGCACATACGCTTCCACATCGCCAGACCAGTGGGCGCGAGCGTTGTCGTCCATAAAAATTGAGTCTTCGCCTAAAGCGGCCAATGCGGGTTGTGCATGAAGAATTAGAACTTCCGTTATGTATCGATGTCCAGTCAGTGAGCCGTTTTCAATGAAGACTAACTCTGTACGATCCATTGAATTTATTTCTGCCCAAAACATAAAAGAGCCCTCACCATAAGGTGTGATTTCTTCAAAACAAGCTGCAAAGCGTTCTCCTCGTTTTCTTAGCACTCGCCGACGTCGATTTTCACCGAACTAGAGATATTCTGGCTTCATCAGAGAACAATACCCTATTCCAGTCTTCTTGAGTCCATGTTTCACAATTTTGAGCAAACCTAAGCCTGGCAACACTGCTCACAGAGTAACTTAGGGCGCCGCGGGCCGGGCGATGATTGCGTATACTGCGAGAAGCCTTCTCTTGACCGTCCATAGACTAATATGCACATTTCTTACTTCTTCGAGGTTGTTCTTAAGGTCCACATACGAAGACTTTACGATTTTTCAATGCGCGACTCACAAAAATACGATCATCACGTGGTTGGGTACATGGTTTTCTTCCAGAACCAGGCCTTCTCTCGACGAAACCAGTTTCTTGATACCGCTGCCAGGTCCTTTGAACCGTCGAACAACTTACACTTAGCCTATGAGCCACGAAGCATTGGCTGCAACTAGCTGAACAACACTTTGAGCAGCGCAATAATTTTGATAGCTTTTACCACTCTCTCTAACATTATTGAGACAGCTAAACAGCATAAATGAAGCTTTGACAATTAAGAATTTGAAATAAATTCATAAAAAAGTAGTTTTCTGTAAAAACGAGAAATTTTAATTTAGTACCTACTGTTTTAAACACCACGGCATTTTTAAAACCGGCCAGTAACATGTACAAATGATTGAAATAATTTTGGTACCGTATTTTTTTAAAAGAAGAGTTAAAATCAAAACCATACCAGCAAAGATATTATTAAGTAGTATACTGTACGGAATTACTACCAGCTATATTTTAAGGCGTTTTAAAGATCGCATCTGCCTACCCCACTCAATCAAAATATCTTCGCTTGATCGATTCACGTTTGGATTGCAACCGATCATGCGGTACGAGTGAGTGGAAGGTCCGGTGGTTGCGAAACGTATCTAGTATCTAGTGACGATTAGCGTAGTTGAACGAGCCATGGTTTCAACACACCTGCAGGACTACGACACGTGTGCAAAACAAACACTGGTTTTCGCGTAACTGCTGCGTGCATAGGCGGTTATAATTAATCAGTTACATTCAGTCAGAACCACTTGCCGACTTCATGATGTACCTACTTTGTTGTTGAACACATCCCTTTCGGCAAAATATCAATGTTTACACTTTTTACTGCATCCGATTTTGCTTATGTTAATGCATGGCAGGTAAAGTTAAGTGAAAGTAAAATATATTCTCTGGCATCTAATTAAATAAATAAATCATTTTTTATATAAATTCATAAAACAAATGTTTTATCTATTTACTGCTATACTGTATCTGTTTAAGTGGTAATAGACAAGTGATGTAACTAAGCAGTTATGACAAAAGATATTTGGAAATAAAGAATTGTTATTAAGTTGTCAAAATTTGCATGTGCTGATTAATGTGTTCATATTACTGAATAATATAATTAACAGGGTTAAAAACAAAGGTTAAGTAAATAATACACTTACTCTATACACGTGCATACATATATTAGTGTCGCCAAATTAGTACATATTTACAAGTTCCGTGCTTCACACGTACTAACCGACCACGCCTCATAACGCAAGCGTTAGAAGATGAGCGCGCGCGACCTTGACACGCCGTCTCAAGGCTTCTCGCTCCTATAGCGGACACAATCTCCCATATAAAGTGATTATTTACTTGTCACTGACGAAAGAATTTTCACAACAGCTTAGGTGAAAATATCGAAATGGAAACTACAAATTAATGCTAATTCTGCTTGAGTTTTACTCAACTTGGCTTTGGAGGCTGTAACATTTACCACCTTCATCAGATCGTCAATAGGTACAATAAAAAAAGGGTTCATTGCATATCCTGGGGAGTCGGCTACCAAAGGAGTGCGAATTACTGAACGGGATCTTAGAAGGTACGACGAGCTTCTTTCAAAAGAGGTTCTTATACTTACTTTACTGAACTGAGAATATAATGCAATGAACCATGAGTCCGCAACCAACTACCAGAAAGTTTGAAGCTTTCCGTGGAAATTATCGAATGACTCGATTACTCGGTGGTCAAACGTAGTAGATACATAAATAAAAAACAATAATCAAAGACTCAATTAGTAACGCTTTAGGTTTATACTAAGCAAATTAATGATATTCTGATCCAATCGACTAAAATGTTTGATTTGTGTATAGTTCTGCCATCAATTATACTCACAAGGTACTTAAAATAGGAAAAATGTTCGTATTAACCGAAATATTTTCTGGCAACATTCTAAGTAACATGAACAGTTGAACACCTTTAATCGAATTCCATCAGAGCGTAATAGGGAACTAACTGGTATTTGGCACATGCCACTCACAAATTTTTAATAGACCAGATTAGAATAAATAGCGCGATAGGTGTCTATTTTAGTATTTATGCTATAAAAAATATCCAAGTATTCATTACTGTTTTAGAGTAAAAATAATACTGCTTCCATCGAAATCATCGAGTGGTAGCGCATCCGGTCTACATTTCCCCTCCATTGACCACTTCCCACAAAACGGTTAAAAACAAGTTTTATCTCAGTGTGTCGAAGAAAGTTATGCGGTATTTTTGCTTTCGACGGAGGACGAAATTTACTGGTGAGGCCTCATTCGTGCCTCCGCCTCTATCGAAGGCTGCAGGTGGAATGCGCGGTGGCAATAATGTGTCTGACCCACATCCCCTCTTAACCCCGCTCACCCCGCATAGTACAGTTATTGAGACCAGTTTTTTACTACACACTTTTATCAAATACTTGCCGCGGCGGGTCATTTGAGGAAAGTGTTATACGAATTTTGCTTTCGTCTGCTTCGTCATACAATGGTCCATTCAGTAGAAAGTAATAGTTCACCTGCTTTCATTCACATGTGTTAAATATTAGCGAACATAAACCATGTAAGCAATTTAGTACTTGAATTTGAATTTAAATATTTTCGTTACTACAATAGCTTTCGCGTTAACGATTTTCTAAATTGCAAAACAAAGAAAACGCAATAATTTTGTTAGCCTTTTAAGTAAAATATCAGTGACTTAGCAATAAATAAACACGCTACTTGTTAGCAATCAAGCAAAATGCTAACGACTGAATCTTGAAGACTAAGTGAAGGGTTCGCCTCAATGCAGCCTTGGTCGATAAAATCTGAACCGTTCTTTTGATAGTAATAATTTCATGGATTTTATATACGCCCATTACAAAAATCTGATAACGAAAGACGATTTTATTTGTAAAAGGAATTGTAAGAGAGTACATATTTCACAGCAATACCATAAATAACTTTAGACTTCTTAAGGTATGAAGCCAACGACCAGACGATCCAAAGAATTATTGCGCCTTCAATTATGAGCGATTTAACGTTAACTTTAAGTATAATGCATTCACTGCATCTCTTCCGGGTGAAGATGCTTTTGCTTTTATGGCAACCGCGATATCTTTCATCGAGACATTTAATTATGTGCACAATAACACCAAGTAAAAAGACATCGGTTTTGTACCTATTTATTAAACTATAAAGATTATTTGTCTTGACAACAATTGGAGTCCTAAATTTCAATATAAAAATAGTTTATTAAGACACGATTGGTCACATTTAAGAAACACGTTTTATTCACGCTGATCTTCGTATCCAAACAACTTAGAAATTACTATGGGACCAAAACCGAAGGGATATAACCTTCATTACCAGCCCACGAACAGACAAATCCTTCAACGAACGCGGTCAAAGCCCTAATAAGAAAAAAAACCAAGTCAGGAGAAAGTTGGAATGTTTGTATATTCACTCGATCTTTTCTCTGGTAATCCGGACGTAATCTGTTAATGAAGCGTAGGTTGTATTTTTATAACCGCTTAGATGAAACATGAAAATAATTTTAATAATAAAACAAAGGTACAATATTATTTTGTACATCTATAGGTATAAAAGTAATTCGACTACTTTAATTTATAGATATAAAAAGGAGCAAGCTTTTAAATATCGCATCAGTATTTAACTCACACTTAACAAAACAACAAAATTATAACGTACAATAGTCTTAGTTTCTTTTTCTTTATAAAATGTATATTTTTTGACGTAAGAACAGATGAATTTAACTCGAAATACGAATTTCGCAGACACGTTAGAAAGTAATTACGTAATCAATTAAGATAGCTGGTAGTAAAACGAGATATCAGACATTACCTAAGTTCATTGAACCCGTCACATGTGAGTGAATTAGACGTATTGAGTGGACGTTCGATGAAAGATGACGTCGATGTTCCACTATCTGAGTGAAAGCTATCACCGCAGGTGTTGGCGTCCTTGCTTGACCAGCCTTAGAAAACGTAATTTGATTCCATCAAACACTATTTGTATAGACATCAGTTTCATTACATTCCGAATTAAAAAAAAAAAATTAAATTGATAGATATTTAATTTATTATTATGATAAAACTGGAGCCCGACATGTTTGAAAGATATTGTATGTATGTTGTATAGAGGGAACATATGCCAGTACCAGTTTCATTATAATATGTTAGTTTTCAAAACTAAAAGGTTAATATGCGAACTAGGTCCTTGGTATATTGTAAAAACCATAAATACATTTTCCCTTACATGTTAATCGCCTATGGGAAAAAAGACGAAATTGCAATCAATGCTATCATTTCTTAAGTTCAATGGATGTTCAAAAAATTTTTGTCGCTTGCAAATTCTCTACGCAACAGACTTGTATTGCGTAATGATTGTATTTCGAAGCATACGGACATCCGTCAAATAACCCCGGTTTCGATTCATACTCAACGGGTTCAAGTTGCGTCAGAATTTAAAAGAACTATCGTAACATGCCGCCAAATACGAAATTAATAACGAAGCATAAAATATACTCTGTCACCAAGATGAGGAATGTGGTGAAATATGATAATCAAAACAATACTTTTACGTACACTAAACTTAAAATAATAAATACAGTTTACTATAAATGGGTATGAAAGTATTCACCTTTTCTGTAGAGTGAAATACGATAGGCGAAATAAAATTATACTGGTTGACATTCAGTTTTTTTTTTCAATTCAAATCACGAACGTACTTCATTTAAAATCGCTATTTCAAAGCGTAGAGCAAACAGTGAAACAATAAGGAACGCGACATATTCTGAACAATGGTCACAGATACGATAGGAATCCGCAATACGGAGTGACGTTAATTTTGCATGTGTTCAGACAGTCGCTGCTATTGTGCTCCAATACAGCACACGCATCTTTTATTTAGAACGAATATTTAAAGCAGTCATACATGAAGGTTATCGACCGCGTATCACGATATAAATCTATTGCAACACGTTTAGTACTCAAAACTAATATTCGGATTGAATACCAATGTCATTGAAAATCAATCGTTTCCCTATAATGAATATGTGAAATCGAGGATTATGTATGTAAATCCAGTTGCTGCCTTAATAAGCACCGCTCAAATAATTACATAACACGATTGTAAATATTATGCCGAAAATACACACAGTCCGTAAAAGTGCCAACTTTTAAAGAGGCGCGCCCTGTTGCCATGATACCAGTGTACACAGCTTATGTGTCAGGTATGAAAATTAACTCGACAAACAAATTTAGCATGAAGATGACATAATTCAAATAAGGCTGTGTGAAATCCAATACATGACGTTTTAATGTAAGACATCCGCAATGGAATACTTGCAGGAAACGTCCAGACATTTTTTTTTTACATCCTTGAGACATATTTGTTAAAGATAAGAAGTTAGTACCATAACAAAAACTAATAGTACCGCATATGGTAATTAACAAGGCTGTCGACAATAAATACGACAAAATAAATATGCACATATTTGTGAATTGATCGTGACTTGGAAGACGATTGCCAGCGGTGACTGTAGTTTTTATAAATATTTTTTGATATAATGAAAATTGATTTTAAAAACTTTCACAACTTTTACTACAAATATGATACCATAACCAAAATCATACGACTACGAGACGACACAGATGATAAAATAATTACTGTGCACACAGGCCTTATAAAACGTATGGCGTTAAGGTTAGTGGCATTAAGAAGATGCGTCCACAAGCAAAGTTATTAATACACAGTGCGTTCCAAAGCAAAGATTACACCGCCGGAAGATGTAATTGCAGGACACAGGTATTTTAATCATGAAGGATGAATACAACGCGCCACGCTTACTAGTTATACTAATAAGGCACTTAAAGTAACGCATTGAAAAACTTCTTTGTGATCTCAATCCTAAAAATGTCTGATTGAAGACAATGATCACTCGCTTTACGACTACGCCAATAAACTTCAGTAATCAACGTTTACACATTTCTTCACATTAATTCCTACCTACTGTATACTGAGATATATTAATATGAATTCTAAGTTGTAACAATGCTTACGAAAATCGCCTTGACCGAACTAATAGTCATAATGTATTTAGCAAATATATTCGTTTTAAAGGGATTTATTGCGCCATAGTCGTGCCACGAATGTTATACATAGCTTCTGTTTACCTGACTCAAGGTTTGTGCGACGTCTCGGTTGTAATTCGGATATTGAACTTGTTAAGGCAAGAACAAAAATATTTTAAATGAGTCAACATATTAATAACAGGATTGTGATAAAACTCGCTGAGAAAGCGTGCTTGACCTCGATTCGATTTGATATATTACAAAACCTAAGCTCGATTACAACCATTATTTAAATTAGAATAAGAGTATAATAAAAAATCCATTGCGCGTTAACGGTATCAAGTAGCGACCAGATGGTTAATCTGTTACAGTCGTATCGAAAATGAAATAGAGTCGATATCGAAAACGGTTTGTTGAGGTGGGCAGCACTTTCACCTGGGGTCGACCAGCTCACGGCCTTTAGCAGTAGCAGGTATGTGAGGCGCGTCTCAGACTGGACAGCACTCTCCAATACGTACATACATCGTAAGCAGCGACGCTGCTGGCTAAGTCTGTCTCGCTTATCCGAGGAGCGAGGAAAAGGAAAGCAAAGTATGCAATGGACGTCTGCGATACGTGGTATCCCCCCACCGGCTAGGCGCTGACGACGCGCACTACTTACCACAGATTGTATTGACTCTTTCTTGCGTTGGGGCAACAACCTGCGACTGACTCGATGACCCATTTGATGCACTTCTCTCTTGTTTTCAATGTCAATATTAAATTAATTATCCGATAAACTTAGATATCGTGCTCTTTATTTTTAATTATTGATTTGACTAGAATTATGTCTTTTGGTAAACTATCCACTTTGTAAAAATATATAGAAACTATTCTTTAGTACCTACTGAAATATGATATCAATTGATACAAGATAGTTATGAAACCCCTGTAGTATTATGAAGAGTGTAAACAAACGGAACTTATGAAATCAGTTACAGCCACTTGAAACAATGGGTTTTTGAAAGTCTTAATCATAAACAACATTATTAAACACATAACATAAATATTAACGCAACACAAAATTGTAAAACTCATTTACAATTACACACAAGTAAAAGTGCTACGAACAAGGAGGTCATCGCAAAAATAGCTTTCTATGGGAGATGAAAGCGAAATTGAAGACGCCTTGCAGAGTTACACGAAAATCAATATTAGCACAACAAATTGGAAAATAGTATTAGAAGTTAAACGCCAACAGGAGTGATTTAATTTCAAAAAGTAAACGTTATAAAGAGATGTAAAATTATAACAAGCGAAGTTGTAGATAAGCGAAGCCAGTTTCAATGAACGCAGCCTGAATGGCGTGATCTTAACCTACATTTGATGCACCCGTCGTCGGCAATAAAATGTAATGCAAAAAATGCAAAATGTTTCAATTATTTTAGTTTCTGCCAGCAAGCATAAAGCGAACAAAACTAAGAGGAAATAAGTAATAATAGCAACTGTAATATTAGTCTACATATCTTATTACTCATCTTAAATATTATATGTAAAGAATATCTAAGTCTCTTCATTCGTAGCAACTTGCTACATGTGTATAGATGATCGATCAACAGACTTCTTTTAAGTTTATTTGCACGTTCCATTCTAGTCGCGACAGAGGCGACGTAGAGCGCATATATAAGTGATTCTGGTTATTCCAGCATGGTCCTGTTACTACCTACAACTAATATCATATTTTGTTAGCTCAATACAGTTTAAAACCGACCGATTAAAATAACAACGTTAAAAAATAAAAAGACGAACGTGTTTTGTTTTTCAAAACAAAAATAGAACTATGTCGCATCCAAAAATTACGATATTTATTCAAATCATGCGACATACGGAATTTCCTAAAATAAAAGCTATTATATTAAACCGGGTTTGATCAATTCGGTGGCCTTGGAATGAATATAACATTTAATGTATTTTTGAACCGATTAGCCGATATGAATTCCATAACAAATATTAAAAATACATTCAAATTATATGTCACAAGTTGTACTTAAAACAGTGATCAAACTATAAGTTATTGTTAATATTTACCCTATTATTTATTATAGATCCCACTTTTCGCTAACACACTTAGAATTTAGTAAATGATCATAACTATGAAAGTTCTATAAAAACTGCTGCAGGATGTTCTGAACATTAAACACGTGTTAAAAACAGATGTTCAAAACATTACTTCGGTTCTCTTCGGTCTGGTCAAGAAAGAAATCATTTATGAACTGAATTTTTATCAATAATGTTCTCACATATGACTAACTAAATTTGTGATTTAGCAGCATGCATTTTTACAAGAGCTGTATCATAAATAACACTACTGTATATAAATTATACCTTAGTAACGACACTTAAATGATCGTGACATTTTAAGACAAGGAATCGTTTTAAAGGTCAAATAACATGTAACTTTTTTTAAACTGAGTCCTATTATATATTAAGCTATGCCAATAACTTCGGAATTATAAAACAAAAAATGTTCCGGAACTTGCAGATGTTTAACTTTTAACAGAAACCTGCACCCAGACATTTGTTAGTTATGTGAAATATTATATTGGTTTAATGTCGTCTACACATGATATATTATGAATATGATTTGATTTTCTATATTTATTTGCAGGTGTAGTAACTTGGAGCAGATTGTCCCGCGTTTAGCTCTTAGCAAAAAAAAGTAAGGTTAAGTAATAATAGAAGTTTCCTAAAAACTCTCCTGGACCTGCTAACTAGAGACGCTTCGGAGACGTCAAATTTTAAGGTTCAAAGTAACTTTCATCGGAGGCTAATTTCGGCATTATTGAATATTGTTACTATCTCACCTTTTTGTGGTTCCAGAGCACGTTGACGGAGGGTTTCCCACGACGGAAGTCACTCTGATCGATGACGTCATCATGTATCAGTGACGCCGAGTGGATCATTTCGCTGATCATCGCCACTTGCCGCTGCGATGGCAGCACTGCACTACACAAAAAATAATATGTTTAGTCTACATACACAAATGGAAAGTCTGCAGAAACTATTTACCTATTTATACATTTTAATAAAGTGTAAACAATATTAGAAATAGGTTAATAGAGTGTGTTGAAAACATGAGACATTAGGAGACATTTTAAGGCTTTGTAGAGTATAAAAAAATATTATCAATCAGAAAACAGATTTATAAAATAACAATGTTTTATTAATATTATTTTAGAAACATTTAAATTATATATTGTCCTAAATTACAAAACATTCATTGTTTCCGTCAAATTATATATAAAGATAGAACAATTTATTAGATAGACATAAAAATAATGTAATTCGTTAAAAAATATCAACCAATATCAATTTTATTTGTAACCAGCCCATCGATATCAGTAATCGAGGTATTATGTAAAAGATAACTTTTTATTTTCACTTTACTAATAGATACTGTATGTAACAGTTTCATTTAAATTTGCACTTATCATAAGCTAACAGTGCTATCAACTAACAGATATAGTTATCACGAATAGATATCGGATTCATGGTGGTAGATTGTATCGATATACAGTATATTAGTCTGTAAGGAATTTCATTTATAAAATAAATTATAAAATATTAAATGAAAATATGTAATATTAAAAATGATCTTAAGTATTTATAAATCGAAAATGTGTCTCTCTTTTCGCTTATTTCCTATTTATACTTGTAATAAAACAGATATACGGTGGTAGATAGCTTGATCAATGGAAATGATAATTAAAAATTAAATTGAAATTGAATACCCTCTAAAAAAATTTTTTTTAAGGGATTGCATGGTCCAATGGCGAACACTCAAAAGATGCCTCTAAGGTCAGATATCATCAAATGTGGTCGTCGTTGAGGACAATTAAATCGTTTGCAAAAGAGGGCTCAGTGAGCCTGTCTGCACTAATACGGTCGGAATTCGCTTAAGGGGCAGAGACTGCACGTGCTCGCCTGCGAGCGCGGTGTACTGTTATACAAAAATAATGCTTGTGTAGTGTTTATGTTTAATGAGTAATAGTGACGAGGCCGACTGAGAAATCTTTAAGTGATGCTATAGTGTCGGTCGAAATCTGGATGTATGCCATATTTAGTTTCATCCATAAAACATAAGAAATCCACACTCAAGGCTACCAGAGCAATGAATTTGATGTTCTGTCATATTTATTTATTGCATCGCTATTTCCTCACGGAATGTTTGATGATAGATAATAACTAACCTTTATATAGGTACATCAATAGTCTTTACGATCCCAATGTATTAAAGGAACGATATTAAATTATTCTATGCTTTAATTTTATCTTCTGCGAAACAAATAAATCATGTCTTGCTGCACTGTTCCATAGATAGAAATTAAAATTATCCTAACTTGCGCATAAATCTAGACTCATTTTATATAATATAGAAATCTAAGTTAACCATTATTATAATGTTACTTATCTGCAAGTAAAACTTATAAGTTTAAAAAGGCTCAATAAGAAAAAAGCTTTGATGGTATTTACTTTCATAAAGCATTAAGTTTCTTTTTAATACAACTTACAATAATATAAAAGTAGATAACATTATTGTTACGCTTTTATAACACTTTCAACATTTACAACTCAAAGCTTTAATATAATACAGAGGCAGAGATACAGAGTGGAGACAGTTATATCATCTATAAATAGTAGACTATTTATTTATGTATGTGTCTCCGCTTACATCTTTTAAAACTTGCAATGGATTTTTATATGCTTTTTACTGACATTTAGATGTTTTAAGGAATTATTCCTTTAAACATCTAAATGTCAGTAAAAAGCGTATAAAATTATATTGCAAGGTACATCTACAATATTCTTTTTTAGGATAAAGAATTTATTTATTAAGTACATCGCATACAAAAGATTAGCATTATAGTATAATTAATTATCATAATGATAGGAATTTCATTTAATCAAAAAATTTTGATTAAATCGACAATTGCATATTTTATTAGCAAGTTTGTGTGCCCTATATCTATATAGGAAGCAGAGTTGAAAGCTGATAAGGCCGTAAATATCTCAAATAGACACCAAGCAGCGACAAGCGCATTGTGGGACGACCACCCATATAACGTTAGACACAAGTGGCCTTTCTGCCAATTTTTTTATTCATTTATTTATTACTACAGAAATGCAATGTATACATGGCGGACATAATTCCAAGTGGCATAACCTGCCAGTCAACCATCGGGCAAAAAAGAAAAAAGACAGAAAAGATATAAGGCAGTACAGTACACGTAAAAAAATATAAATATATATGATGGAATACTAAGTATTTAATATAAGTTATATACATATTAAAATAGCACTACATGTGTAATACATGTATCAGTGCTTTTTTGCAAACAAAATTTATGATAAGCAGATATTAGCTATTTATATAGCTCCTTTTATTTCATTTTTTCCAAATTTTCGACGTGTAACTCTTTTTATAAGTGACTGCAAAATATTATATCACAACCAAAATGTAATAGATAATTCATGGCTTATATCTAAATTCCACCGCCTCAGACACGTCTGGCTATGGCAGGTATCGTAATAATAATTTGAACGATAACGCTACCCATGTAACAAGCTGTGTATAACTCATATATCGAGTTATTACGCGATATAGCACTTGTTTCACAAAACCTGCTCGTCCAGATTTACACTGACTTTTTTTTAAAGAATAAATGCACACATCTCTTTTGAAATGTGTAAACAAAATATTTAATAAATTTGTCGATAATAATTCAAATATATCTCTTATGAACTAAAAATAATTTATATTCGTAGATGAAAGCGGATAAAAGTAGGGATTATGCCGATACGTGACCTATGCTATTCAAAGGAGATAGAGAATTGATATGATACGAAGCACTTGCATAAAATTTGTAGTTCTCAAAAATCTCAAGTCAATTGAATAGTAGTATAAGCTCCCAACAAAACATGTAGTATGTTACATAAATAAGACCCCCATAAACTTAAAACATAGTTAACAACACATATGTGACGCATGACCATTGATGGCGTTTTGACTAACAAAAAGTAGTTTTAAAGGTAATTCTTGCAAAATCTGCTACTGTTTTATGAATGAGTTAAAGAAATTAAAACACTTGAGTACATAATTTAACTTTTAATAGTAAGTGGCCTAGCATCATATTGTTCACATGACCCTGATATAAAAAAGTGTTGTCTATATCAAAAATTTAAAAAAAATACCTTTTGTGGACATTAACAGGATTTTAAGAACTTTTATAAATTTAAAGCCATTTGACTAATTTGTATAACAAAACATAAATAACTTTAGTAGTGTACATATGAACCCAACATGATGCAGTTAATCTACGTAAACACTGTCTCAAACAATGTGGACGAATAAGTCTGCGAGTAATGTTCAAGGATAAATTTAGTATGCATACCAGTATTTTATTCATTTATAAATAATTCTACACGCACTCGTCATATCGTAAGACACTTATCGCTTTTATTTAAATTATTCACAGCATGTAAAGAGCAGTCAGCGGAGAATCATAGTCTGCGTGAACGTAATGTCGATCAATGATTCGCTATTCATTTATTGAAATAAAAACGCCTATTATACATATGCACATTACTTTCTGTAATTGGGTTTCTACCACATACACAAACTACGAAGCAAAATTAGGTGATTGTTACTAAGCTTTTGCTAGTAAACATGTCTTCTGACTACAAAAATTAAAAAAATATATAAGTTGCTATGTGCCTGGAAAATTGTGGCTCAAATGCAACAGGGCAAGGACGGGCAGCAGTATTCTCGTCGCTAGCTTTTTTCAACAAAATTTTAAAATACCCCATTTTTTTAATTGATTTATAAAACCAAGTTTAATAATAGTATTAATACTATGTATCGACGTTGACTTTAATATATTAAAATGGAGTAATCGAATGAAAGCATAATAAATACATAGATATTTTTAAATTAAATATAACCATCGCCCCGCGGTTTCACCCGCATATTACCTTTTCCCGTTTGAATAATAAATAATAAAAGTAACCCATGTCGCTCTTAACAATATGAGCTACTTGCTAGTGAGAGTTGGAATCAGTCAATCTATTTTAGAGCTTAATCGCAACAAACAGACAAAAATTAAAAAGTAGTGTGTAGACTAAGTAACAAATACCTTACACGCACATACATTCATATGATACTTTAATTTAATATATAGATCTTCATGAAAAATATATCGATCGCTTCTCAAACAACTGTCTAAACCTAAAAAGAATGTGACACCTGGTATATTTCAAACCAATGCTAGAATGAAAGATGACTATGTGTAATCTTGGCCATTTTATATATATATATTAAAAAAGCCTTCCTAGAATACTAATTACTTTCAGTACTCGATAACATACAACATAACAAATAATTGAAGAACCTATCGCATATGTCAAAATAAAGAACATACGCATAAGTGCCAAGAAAACATTGACCCGTATTTGGCGGTCAATCGAATTGCAAAATCTAAACTCAACTATTGCCCAAGAGGCCACACCAACAGATATTCTGGTTAGTAAAATTCCATAAGAAAATTACAAATGTACTCCCAAAATTAATGTAATAAAAATTCGCGACACAATACTATTAGGAAGTAACAAATATGATAAAATTCACCTTGTTTTTTGCGGAACTTTTTTGTATATTATACCGGATGATCATCTCTTTGTCTGTATTTAAATTAGCACAAAACTTTGTTTTGTTTACATTTTTTACGCATTATCTACCTTATAACAGTTATAGTCAGTAAAAAGTTAATTTTCAAGACGATAAGTATAAAACTTTCCCAACTTTCTCGGCTCCTAGATGAGATTTCATTATTTTATAGAAAATAGTCATGTCATTCGTTACATTCCTGCCAGAACCACATTGTTCACTGTCTAATACGACTGTCTGCAAACCGACAAAGCATAGTTTTCACTAGGCACAAGGAATTATTTTTATTTCATCATTTTTTTCTCGTTAGCTATCCATATAAAGACTAAACTCAAATACAGCCATAAAGAAGTTATTTTTTTGGTTTTAGTTGCTTTATTTAATCAATGTTCGACATTTTGTAGTTGTGGTAAAAAACTACTTTCAATAGCCAAATTAAAAAAAAAATCTATCAGCTTCTAAGGATTACTCTAAAAATGTAAAAAAATGTGACTTAATAAAGCTTTTTAAAATAAATTATAGGGCCCAGAGGTGCAGATCTTATCTTGTCCGCTAAGGTTCGTGGGTTCGATCCCCATTCGAGGAAAATATGAATATAATGAATGAATTTGTGTTTGTTATGTGTCTGGGTGCTATATCTATCTAAATATTTTATTTTTATTCGTTTATTTGGTCAATATCTGAGATGTTGTATGAATTAATATAATATACAGTGAAAATATGCATACCTGTTTTCACCATAAACGTGGTAATTGACAGCCCTCGCCATCAGGATGGCGACCATGGGCCTAAGCGCCTTGCCTTGTCCGTCGAAGTAGTATGTAGCTATGGTGTTCAGTTCCGACTGGTTGGTGTTTTTCTCCAGCTCCTGTTGGGCAGAGGAACCATAGTTAAATTGGGATCAAGTTGGAGACAAGAGTTGTCCGAAACCTATTAAATTGACATCACAGCCTCATAGCGAAACATTCGTGTATCATATATGTGCATATAATTTGGTATATTTCAAGGCTTTCAAGCATATAATATATTAAAATGTTAGACAACCGAAAGGTCCCAGTTAATTTATAGCGCCACGGTTTTTAGTACTTATATATATATATATATATATATATATATATATATATATAT